>OZ026614.1:82820801-82958301 GCA_964020975.1 Hermodice carunculata | reverse complement strand
TCACAAAATGTGTAACGTAGGTCTGATCTGCCGTCCGTCACATCAATAGCGCAATTTTCCACATAAATGTAAGATCCTTTTATTCCCCGGAAACTGTGCGAGACCCTTGTGAAATAAAAATGACTGAGCAGATTTTTATTCCAGTTTCATTATGTAAGATTCTCCGTAAATCCTGGGATCGCTGAAGAATTTAAAAGCTCGGAGACATTGATTCTTCGCACAACGCTTTGAAAAACGACAGACGATACTACCCTATTGCTCTTATTGCCAATTATGATCTAACAAACGCCCACATTGATCTTGTCGCGGAAAACAATCCGTCAGTCACGTGAAAGATATACGCGTTAACCATACCCACTTCTTCCAACCGTCCGGAAACGAATGGATTTTAGATGTGACGTGTAAAAATGTTTACCTATTTTGAAGTTCTTGTAACATAATTCATGAAGAGAAAGAAAAGTCCATTACCTTGACTGCCAGGATTATTAAAAAAAAAATTCAATACTCTAATAGCCAGTTGCCCACGTCTTTGTTAACCTCTCATCCAGTAAACCAGATTAAATATACAAGTTAAACATGAATTCTTACTTGAATTCGTTTACGGAAACCAGTAAATGGAATATCAACGATAGAAATGACACTAATCGAGATAATTATCCCATTGGCTACCGTCTTTATCGTTTTAACGTTGACCCATCCAAAAGGTGTCAGACATCACATTTAAAGCGTATAAAAAGAAAAGGCAATATCAAACTGGAGATCAGATTTGAACAACCTCTTCCAACAACGCTAAACTTGCTGATGTATACGATTTTCCCAACATCATTGACGCCGACAACACCCGCAAAGTATAACTACAATGAATAATAATCAACTAAGGTCAGCATTGCTGAAAAATCACCTGACGAGACGGTGCTTTTATAACATTTACCTTTTAGACAGCCTACCGTGTAAAGTGAACCAAAATTCTAGGTCTTTTGATTGTAAATACCGACCCACATTACAAGCCTTACAAACATTTCCGAGATGTCGACCAGTGTAGTTCTTGACTTTTGGACACACTTCAGCCTATACTATGTATAGAAACTTTGTAGCTTTTCTGAGGCGGATGGAGAGAGGAGTCAAGTTCTACAAGCTGATACCGCAAGCCCCAAATACTCTTATATGTGGACTATATTAATCTCTTATGCCGTACATCGCTATATGAAATGATTTCTAAGGTCCTGATGACATGCATGACAAGTCATGATCCTCCAGAATGGAAAGAGTTTACAAAAGGTGTTGCCCATTTTAGTGATATTGATAAATCGCTTATTCAAAAAAAAAAAAAAAAAAAAAAAAAAAAAAAAAGAGCACTGTTTCGTTTAAGCGTGTAAAGACGTGGCGAAGATAGTAAGGAGACACACTTTGGAAACCGCGGGAGAAATTATAGCATGTTATTACCACAGGAATAGGAGATATTCATAATGATTGGGATTCTGTGCTGCCACCTAAGCTACAGGAAGGAGGGCACATTCATGTATTAAACAGGACCAAGTGAGCTTCTTTGACAAAAATAACAACTGAAAAGGGCCAAAAGTCTACACAAAGTCGTTCACTAAGTTTTAAACCATACAAAAGGCTAAACATATGAAGAAAAGTTCATGTGTTTGGTAGGAAAAATGTTATTTCTGGCTGGGCATGTAACATAATTGGGGCACGCGCCCTCCTCATGGTCGAGATATGGCTCTGTAACATAGAAAGTAAGGGAACTGGAGCAGGTCTACAGTTAATATTGTTTAATATAAATTCTTCCCATTTAATTTGTCTGGACATTAGGCGGTTGCTCTGAGTGACATTCATATCGACCAAACAGAAGGGCAAACAATTCAAAGTTTGCTGGCATTGTAGGCTATACACTGAAACCTCTTCTGAGAGACTACTGTGAGGCAAGACCACCTGCCTCTTCAGATCATCTTTACCGTTTGCCCCTTTTGCCATCTTTCCCATGTTTCTGCACCTCTATTGAAAGACCACCTGCCTCATGTGACCACTTTTTGGCCTGTCCTGGGTGCGGTCTCTCAAAATAGGCTTTGCTATACTATAGTCGGGGACAGCTTAAAACAAATATATTTTAAAGCATTTTTATTTATTTTGGATGGCCTAGTAGCACAACAGGTAATGCTCAAGAGGGTCTCCAACACACAAACGACCCGCAGTGTGTATACAAAACGCACGGTGCAGTACAACAAATATGACAACACGACACTACCGTTGCAAGCAGGAAATAGTGAAATACTAAATCATTAAATAAAGTTAACTTAATGTACATAATCGCCATTGATACAAGCTATGGGTAAGAGGGTCAAATTATTTTGTGACCCTAAGAGGAAAAAGTAGTTTTAGAATACAAACCTATATCTACGACTCTCCAATGTATATATATATATATATATATATATATATATATATATATATATATATATATATATATATTATCGAATATTTTCTCATTAATTTCAAAATGGAAGTCGGGATTTCCTCTGGGAAAATAAGACAATAGAATGTAGCTCGCCAAATGGGTAATAAGGTTAGGATTTACTTCCAGAGCCACCATATCACACGCAGTGTTCAAGAGAGTTTTGCCCTATGTTCTTTATACTGCTGAAGTTCAAAGAAATAATGATAAGTACCCTCGTGGGTGGCTTAACAGGTACATGTGAGGATGCCAGGATAAATTTTTGGACAAGGTTATACACTAAGTGAGTATGTTGGCGACCCTGGGGTATAGGCGTGTTGCTGAGATATAGTGTTGGATTATGCTGTGTTTTTCCTAGCGAAGAGGAGTGACGTGGATTTGATGGTGTTGAAGATGACCCGCCAAAGCGTACCCCATAGTATAATTCTGTCAAAATCAACATTTACTCTTTCAGTGGAAGTAACTGGGTTATGAATAATCTTGAATAAACTGATGTTCCTCTGTGATTAGCTTGATATCACAGGAAACATTATCGGAAATGCCATTAATGTAAATTAGAAGAAGGAAAAAAAAAAAAGGGGGGGGGGGGGGGCTAAAATTGAGATTTGCGGCACACCTGCCTCACCTGGAAGCCAGGAGGAAGTTTGGCCACAAATGCTAAACCGCTGGAGACTGTTTGACAGATAACTTCTGATATAATGAACAACAGGATCAGAAAAAACTAACCTGCTTAGTTTTTAAAAAGAGGTTGTGATGCCAGACACTGTCAAAAGCTTTCGAAATATTACGAGTGTATCACCATCAGATGAACCCTTTGCCATAGAACAGTTCACCTGTCGTGTGCAGAATCCCATTCGACAAATAGGGGTTTTCATATTAGACACCGAGGGTCAACCTGCAAACAGGCAAAAAATTCGCACATTTCGCAGAAATAATCCTGACAAACACATTCGACTGACCGGGTGATTATATGTATCGTGTAATAGCATATGTGTGTATCTGTGTGGACCCCTACTGAACCCCTTTGTCACAAGTTTGCTGAGACTGAGGACCCACTATAATCCTTCTTTCGCGCAAATGCAATTGTGTCTTACGGTGAGAAATTGCCTTCCTATAAAGGGACTAATAGAAATACTGTCGGGAAGTATTTCCTGCTTTTCACACTGTCGTTTTGTTGGTTTCATATAGGTCATGTTATTTTTATTTACCAATTATTGTTGTCATGACACACCTGTATACATCAGCCAATGTCAATATCATGTAATTTGCCAGTTTCAACACGTTTTAACTGGAGTCAATGAGTAAAGAGTTGAACAAAAAAATCGTGGGAGTGTGCGGCTACAAGTTGTAGTGTAATAAACACTTTTCAAAGCCCTGTGTAAACCAACAACATGTTTGTTAACCCCACATCAACGTGGAGCTATCTTGTGGTGTCACAACCGCTGATCAACCTTTGGTAATAAGGAGCTTACAATTAAAGCATTGTCGGGTACCCGCGTAACAAATTCTTCCCGGGTACCCTGTTCCAATTTTCAATACACCGGTATCCAAAAATCCCTTTATTAGCATACATTAAATACTGTACATTGCTTTTAATTTCGCATATTCACATTTTCACGGTTTTTGGATTTCAGGCATTTCAGTGAAATGTAAATTCACTATTTTTAATGTATTCTTATTGTGCTTTTGCTTTCACGGGTTTTGAGGCATCAGCGAAATAAGCGAATATAAAAACAAAGCGAAAATAAAGCCATCTACACAACAGGTGGTCACGTTTTTTGTTTAAAAAAATATCCGATCGGGTACCCGGGTATTAAATTTATGTACCCGCCGATGCTCTGATAACACTATATTAACAAAAGGTGTGCAACTGGCCTTGCATTTCCCTATGATTCTTGAGACAAAAAAACTAGGGAGATAATTTGTCAGTTTGACTGAATTAATTTGCACTTAGGTAAAACTGTTTGATCGACGAAATCTTGCAGCACAGTTGCGGGATGTCATATTCAGTTGCAAGAAGAAAGGTGTCCGATCTTAACAAATGTGTGTGCATACAATGACAGTTAACTGTATGCGTGTAAGAATTTAAGTGGTACTGACCGTGAACAGATGGTCTATGTTTGGTCTTTTGGCAAAAACTCCACATGCAGATTACAGGACTAATCATTTCCACACGTACAGTTAGTGAAAATACACGATCAGTATAACTTAGATAATTTTGATCCATTTTACTGACCAAAAGTTTCAGGTTCAACAGATATATGCAAGGCATTGTCTGACTGTTTAGTATACTGTCGGAATTGGGCACAGGATAATAGTCGAACATCTCGTATCTCAATAAATTACTAAACACGAGGATAGTATCTGATTTAATGTGCAATGTTGTTTGTTAGAAAACGCCAAGATCGTGCAAGCACCAAAAAACTAATCCGTGTTTCCATTCAATGCTTTTGTTTCTGACCAGCCTATAGTCATAGCAGACTCATCTGTTCGGCTCCAGAAGTTGGGTCTCAGCAACTCAGTGCCCAGTCTGGAAACAAGACTTACAGGTTCCATATCAACGTTTGCAGCACAGGAATGTAAAACGGTAGAATCGGACATGATAGCTCCTCTACAGAAAGGCAATGACGCACAACTCGAGAAATATGGTCACAGGAACGCTGTGGGATATGGTAAAAAAGCACAGAGACTGATGGACAGACGACCGACGCAATCGTGTTAGATGTGGCCAAGAAGTTGAATGGGGAAAAGGAAAAGTGGAAAACCGCAAGCCACGTTTGTGGTTTGTATCTCATGTCCAACAGAAACTATTCTGGATAAGAAAAAAACTCAGTCATTTCCGTTTTTGAAGATGTAACATAAAAGGGAAGCCAGCACCATGTTCTAGGCCTGAAGTCTAAAAACAGAAAACAAAACACATTATTGTCGAACTATCGGTGGTCCGGTCGCATGTATATCTGTAAGAGCAGTCTGAACGCAGAGCGATACCAAAACTAGCTTTGATGTATAAATTGGTCGGCACACTTTCAACCGAACCTTAGTGAGTACTTGCACTGAAACAACGCCCTTTAATACTCGTCGTCCTTTTGACCTTGCTCATTCCCAAGCTAAAGCACTGAACTGTATGCTAAATCGTTCTTCCCTATAACAGTTGGACCCTGGAATCAGCCACCCATCAAAGACCGTGAGTCGGCCTCAATCCAAACTTTCAAATCTCAGATAAATAAAACAGTATATCGATCGACCATATTTTTCTCCTTTGTTTTACCGATTTATTGCTATTCAATACACCCCGCAACAAGCTTGTGCCTGAACCCTCATGTTTTGTAGTTACTTCTAATGATGTGCCTTCTTTCAATACGCGCCGCCCTTTCAATCTTGGCCATTTTCAGGCTCGCACCGACTTGCTAGACAACTCTTTTTTTTCCCGTCGACTGTAAGACTGTGGAACCAGCTCCCAATTGAAATTCGAAATTCGCCTTCTGTCCAAGTATTTAAACGTAAAATTTTTAAATCAGTACCTCGGTCAACTGATTTCCCTGAGTTGTTTAACTTTGGAAATAGGTGTACTGCTATTCAACATACGCGTCTCCGTCTGGGAGCTAGTCCGCTTAATTCTCAGCTATTTAAAATTTGGGTCAAAGAATCACCTGCTTGCACATGCGGTTCACACATCGAAGATACATTTCATTATTTTTTTCTCTGTCCGAAATACAGAAACTCAAGATCAACACTTCATAATAAAATGATTTCTCTTGCTCCTTTCACTCTTAGAACATTGTTATATGGTTCAACACAATGTTCTTTTACAGACAATTGTAATATTTTTACTGCAGTGCACGAATATATATCTGCTACAAATCGTTTTAAACCTTCTGGTATTGGTTAAATAATTTTGCTCTCTTATCTCAGGTTCAATTTCCAGGCTTCATCTCACTTGTGTGATTGTTCAAATCCATATTATAATCTGGAAAGATTCTGCACGGTTATAAATGCCCCTCTATCTGTCTCGTCCTTATTGGCGTCTTCTCCACTCGTACTCGTGTGTCTAGTCAGTCCTGTGCTCTGTCCTTTCCTTGCAAGAGGGATTCGCATAGGGCAATGCCCTTTTTCCCAATTGCGAATAATCTGTGCAAAATATGTATGGAAGTTAATCCAATAAATATGTTTATACCAATACACCCCGCCTCCATCTTCAAAATCGGATTAAAAGATCCACCTACTTGTATCTGTGGCTCACCTAATGAAGGTACATTTCACAGCCTTTTCAGCTGTCGAAAATATAAATAGCCACGTTTAATACTGCACACTAAAGTCGTTTATTTTGCTTCCTGTACCATATGAACTATACTTTATGGCCTACTGGAATGCTCTCTTCAAATTGTGATAGTTTTTCACCTGTTCATGAATCTACATGTATATCTGCTACTAATTGCTTTAAACCCTTTGATATTGGTCAACTTTTGATATGTTCCCAGCTGAGCACCAGCGTGTGGGGTCTTGCAGGCCTGGGGTTTGCTTGGCCTGCTCTGTTGGCCCTAAATTAAAAAAAAAGGTCATTAACAGTCGCAGTATTCACGCATCTCCGCACGTGCAAGCTCCATACTGATCCTGACGGTTTTATCAAGTAGTCCAAACTTACACCTCGATGTCATCCCTTTCATCGATGCCGTGCTTTTTTGTCTTGCTCATGTCTACTTCTTCTTTGTGTGGTTGTCTTGTGTCCAGTGCATCCTTTGCACTTTGTACCTTCCTCTGCATGAGGGATTCAAATAGGACTACGCCCCCTTCCCCAATTGTTACCAAATCTCGTGTATCATATTGTTATGCGCAATGTACATTGGCCCACAAGGCGTTTTGTGCAGATAAGACTTAAACAGCTATTCCTTTCAGAATAAGATCCGCTGACATATAATATTGGGGAAGTGTTATTTTATTTGACAATTACCCATTTATAGAAAAGAATGTATCGAACTGTTCTAGGCTTCAAGTCTGCATATTTGTTGAAAGTTGCTGAGCTGAGCATACATGATTCAAAAACTACAGGAGAAAGAGTCAAGTGGGAGACACTTGTTGCTGTTTGATCCGTTAAAGTGTCATTCTGCAACAAACCCGTCATGTTCAAGTCTTATACGTTCCGGCTGTGAAAATGTCACACCGCACTTCCTTAGCTGGCACAAATTAAGCTTAGTCTCAGGCATTTGGGTCAAACTCATAAGCCACAGACCGGCACAGTAACTACCCTTCTTAGTTCCATTCGAGGGTTAAAAATACAGCATATTTATAAGGCTTTGTCCTTGTTGCAATGATCAATTGCACACTCATTCTGTTTTTTACCATAAACTAATTGCCGTGTTTATCCCCAAACCAGTGCTACTTTGTCTTGCATAGAGGCGATTCTTTCCAAGAAAAGTAAATTGACTGTACAGTGTTCCTATACTGTACGGCGAAAAAAAAGTATGAAGGGCGGTGAGCACGGAGTCGTCTTCATCATAATGTGGTTCCCACTTATATAGATAGCTACCCCTGATGGTATACCGGACGAGATCCCTTCTTTGTTACACGTCCATCTAGTCTTTTTGGAATTCAATTGAATGAATCAGGAGCTATCTGAGAGGGAAGCTTTCACGCTTCGTTTGTACAGTCTATCTTAATGATCTCATAACTGATGTTTGCTAATTTCTGATAAGAAAGTTCGAAAGTAGCAGGCATGAAAAAAAATGCTTACAGCTCAGATTGCAGATTAGTCAGACATAGTTAGGGAAAGCGAAACCGCGTACACGTCCTCTTGCTGGTGAGACATTGAGAGGCAAAGCATGATGATTTGATTTGTGGTTAATTGCTTCCCATGAGATTCACTCATGCACACTTTTGGCGTAATTGGACATCAGAATTGAAAAACGAAATATACGTGTGAAAAGAGATGCAGCCTGAACATGCATGCTCTTTTAGACAATCACTGTTATAATGTTGAAAATAACACAGGGCAAAACATATTTCGGAACAACTATGTGTGTAGCTTTTCTATGTTTCTTGTCAGTAATGTGTAATGAAGTTTTTTTTCCTTTTTTCCTTTTCAGCAACACTGTACTTGTGTACGTTATGTTTGATCAATAAAAGTTAACACTTTTACGTGTCTGGCTCCCATAGAGCAACGACATTAGCGTGTAAATGACATAAGTTGAATGACGACCTTCAGCCTAAGATTCCCCTAGAAGTCGCCTCAAATACTACCAAAATGCGGGAAAGATGGCAAAGAATCATATGTACACAAAGTTCAGCAGAAAATCATCCACCCTGAATTAACTTGAAGAAAATGCCAAGAACGAAACAATTCTAGTAGGTCTGACAAATAGAGCTGGACGAACCCATTTGGATGTACCTTTGGTAGCCTGGTTGTGAATAATTTCCTGTATGCCGATGACGTGTGTCTTATTGCCCCCTCAGCCATAGCGCTAAAGAGGTCAATTGATGTATGTGGTGAGATGGCTGAAGACTTGGACCTGAAATGTAATATCGAAACAACATTGTGTATTTGCATTCAACCTAATTCTTGGAAACTTTCGAAGCTGCCTTGGGAATTGTAGAATGTTCAGAAAATTCAATATGTTAAATGGTATGGATACGTAGGGCGTCATATATTTATACCTTTCAACATATTTAATTCCTTAAAGTTGACGGTGATATGCAGAGGCAAATGATATATATATATATATATATATATATATATATATATATATATATATATATATATATATATATATATATATATATATATATATATATATATATATATATATATATATATATATATATATATATATATATATATATACACCGCAGAACCAACAGTTTGGTGAGAAAATTTGGCAATTGCAGTAATGATGTCAAACTGCAGTTATTTTAAGCATATTTTGGTGCAACATTATGAAGTCCGTGGTTGCCAAATGCGAGTGCTAACCAGAATGCATAAGGTTAAGGTTGCTGAAATAAACCTTTTACAATATATTTGGCCTACCTCGCAACTGCAGTGCAAACAATATTTTTGTGAATCATGGTATTTTCAGCTATGGTGAATTTTTTCTTTAGTTATTTTGGAAATGAATGAAATAAAATAATAAAGCAATTATCCGGAGCTGGAAACTGGCTCAAATTTATGGAATGCTTACATGGCAAGATGGCCGATGTGACACTGTGACAGCTATAATTATTCATTATATTCGTTTATTTATTTCAACTACATGATTCTGTGGTATCTTCTATATGAACCTGTATTTTGTTTCATAATGAAGTTGTCTATCTATCTATCTATCTATCTATCTATCTATCTATCTATCTATCTATCTATCTATCTATCTATCTATCTATCCATCCATCCATCTATCCATCCATCCATCCATCTATCTATCCATCTATCTATCTATATCCATAAGACTAAGTTGTTTTGCACCATACTTTGTGTATGCTGTGTTCACATTCCAACAGCAAACAAAGAATGATAAAATTTTAAGTCACCCAATTTTTGGCCAATATACAAAATGAAAGTGTAACAATATAATGAATATCTTCAAAACTATCACAGATATTCCATTTTAACTTCAATTTATATGTCTGTGCTATATGCGCATACAGTGAACACTGATTGAAACTGACACATTTCAATTTATTTGTTTGTGCTATATGCGCATAGTGTGAACAGTGATTGAAACTGACACCTTTCAATGTATATATTTGTCCAATATGCTCTTACAGTGAACAGTGATTGAAACTGACACATTTCAATTTATGTTTGTACCAGAAGGGGCTGACTGGGCACAATGATTGGAATTGACACATTTCAATTTATGCTCATCGTGATCACCAATACACCCAATAAACAAAAATCGGAAGTTTTGAATACTGACGAACATCTTTTAAATTAATCATAAACAGGGCTGCCATTCCAACTTCAATTCATATGTTTAAGCTATGCGCGCATTCAATGGGTAATGTTATTCAAATAAGGCTAATACACAAGATTTTAATATTGAATATCTAAAAAAAAACTATCACATATAGAGAGGATCTATTTCGTAATAAATTTATTATTTTTGCTGTGTATAGACATTTGATTATTGATGTCAACATTTGAAACTTTTTCACACACAAAAAAAATTGGCTTTCAGCTTTACCCGTTGTGCTTTCTCTGCACAATCTAGATTTAAAGGTCTTGAAACAACCAAAGAAGCAAGAATATATTTGGTATTTTTTTTACTTCTTCAAAGCATTTTGTTCAGGTGTGGCATGAAGGACTTCTGTTTAAGTGGAATCATTTAGAATTCAAAGGGTATATAATTCTTTGGGCCAAAGGGTACCTAGCAGACAACGTGTAGACTTGGAAAGTCAAAAATCAGGCTACCATGCCGTGAAGAAACATTGCTACAGGGTTCCATATTGGCTCTCCTTTTGCTTGTGGTTTACCTATTATGATTTGAAGGTTGACTTATCCAGTGATATTCTTACATTCGCTGACTCCAAACCCCACAGGATTTGAAAAAAAAACTTTGAAATGTAATTTCGCTATTTTTTTCTATAGCTGGGTAAAATATAAGGTGTTACATTCAATTATAGTAACTTTGTTGTTGTTGTTGTTGCCAGTATTAGCTGTGCAAAATAGACGCCGTCTAAGCTCTACTGCTCGTGACTAGATTGAGACCTCCTTCCACACGGCCATATGTGGTATTAATCTGTCTTCAGGCTTATCATGAAAAGACTACGTTCAACGCGCCATAAACATAGCATCTAAACGTCTCTGTGCACTTCAACGGCATACATGATAACGGGCACGAAAAACCTTCCCTAAAGTATACTAGTCAACGGTGCATTTAATCTTGAAATGCGGCTGTACTATAGTTAACAGATATGGCCCTGCCTTATCCACCTGTCTGAAATCGTTCCAACTCCTTTGCTGGCGGAATCCGCAACACATTCAGAAACACACTTTTTTAACGATTTGGGTGGGCCAAACTTGTCGTTCAGTGGACAATTCTTTAACTTTTTTCTATCCTATAAGGTTCGATGAAATACCTGCAAAACAGGTTACTAGAAATGCCGAACAAGTCGCTTCTAAAATGATTTATGCCTTTTTGTTTTGTCTTTAAAATGACCGGTACAGACAAACATCATGGTTAAAAGGAGACAATCTCATATTGCCATAAAAAGAAAAGTTTCTAGTTTTATTGAATGCAACTTCATTAATGCCTTAAAGTTGCACGATACACATGGCACAAAAAGTAGGATCATGTGTTTTTGTCACCACATCGCGCGTTAGAAATGCCTGCTTAAGCAGCATTTGAAAAAATGATTTCAAAAATCTGGGTGTTGAGACTACTTGCTGCATTTACAATCGTTTTGGTATTTTATGTTCAGAAAAAATTACAGACCACAAAATATGTACATTTAAACTATATTTGGTTTTTCAAGGCCATGTACATATATCACGATCCAATAGTAGTTATGATCACAGACCACAAAATATGTACATTTAAACTATATTTGGCTTTTCAAGGCCATGTACATATATCACGATCCAATAGTAGTTATGATCACTTTGATTAAGACTGACTTGCCAACCCCGCCCCACCAAACCCATCCGTATCACTTGTATTACATAATGTCATCAATATCATGAACATGTCATGCTACAGTCCATTTCATTGCACACACCTAAATGACATCTCTGGCAGCATTTCAGTGTCATAACTATAGAACATTGGATTTGAACACTGTTCACATTTATGACACATTTGCAAAGTGACTAGGGGGAATCCATACGAAAGAAGCTCTGCTGACGGTGTCCGTTATTGGTAGGTCCTGTGGGCCAGAGAGTTATGTGCACTGAGTAGATACTCACAGGAGGCTGAAACCAGCAAATATATATTAAAAAATATAAATGAATGAATCCGCGTATTGTGATAATTACGAAATGCGCACTTCAAATACAACAATATGTGGCCATTACTTGTCTTTGTTTGGCAGCCAAAAGGAAGCTGAGGGCAGCAAATTTGATCCCAGATAGAACATATGAGCACTTCTCTCTCTCTCTTTCTGCCTGGCTGTGTGTCTCCTTGTCTCAATTTGGAGGGTTAGGGCTTAATTGATGTATTCTTTGATTTATACATACAGACTTCAATATGTGCCGAATAATGAAAAAACGTCAATTGGTTGTATTGAATTATAATACTGGTTTGCAACGTTAAAATTGGCCAACATGATACCAAGGTGCAGAGACTCGAATACTCAAAAGGTTGGCATCTCGGCTTGTGAATAGTGCACTTTCTTCAGGACCATCACCCACATTCTCTGAATCCTAGACAGCACATATATATTGCAACCAGATTCAGAATTAATCTGACATATTATGATACGGCATACCCAGTATAAATTTACTGATATCTCAATATTTTCATGTAAACTGAAACAGAACAAACACAAGTTTTAAGATTTTGAAAAAAAAAAAAAAAAGTACTTGCATGGGCGTATTCATATTCCTGATGTTGCTACTATATATGGGGACACATCACATAAAACTAAGGTATTTGTTAAGGTTTGAAAATAACCCCATGATATATATGACTGTGTTACATCATTTCGAAACATTCGTGTTTTAAAAAATCTTCAAGAGTCTATATAATTAAATCACAATAAAAACGAACAGTCAATTTCATCTAGACCAGGCTGTGGATTCTGTCCAAATAACCTTTGGTGTATTATAATATGAATATGGTATAGCCTTTATCATTATAATAGATTAAATCTTAAATTTAATGTCAGACCTATTTCATTTATTCTAATTTTCAATTCCCAGCCTTAGAAAATGTTCTGGTAGAAGATGCGATCAGTATATTAAACAAAAGAATAGAGGCTCCAGGTTGAGCTCAATGTGAACATGAACTTACAAGAACCACTGGAAATCAGTACTGCCGCTGATTTAGATAAAGGACTACTTAATTGAAAAGGCAAAATTGGATCCCCACTACATAGCGATGAATTATTAATTTATTTTAGGTAGGTAAGAAATAACTCCACATATTGCAAACAGCGACCCTATCCGTGAAGTACAATTTTACCGACTTTGTACAACTCGGTTCTGCCGTGGTGACAATTCATAATCAATTTTCGTTGCTCCTTTGATGCTGGTGGACTTACATTATGTACAGACCCCGATCTGGGACAAATCCGAATACATTACGTGTACTGGATTAATTACAATGAACTGGACGGTGTCGATTATGGCATTCACGCATACCGGATTCCATTGAACCATTCTTTTCTAAGATTGGGATTAGGTTGAATTGGTATGTACGTTTCCTATTTTTGGCTAGGTGATTAGTGCCGAAGGTTTCTAGTTCGAGACCCGGCCATTCCATGGTCACAAAACATAATATATTTTAGGTGCTCCCTTGATGCTGGTGGACATATATATGTACAGTCCCCGATCTTGGACAACTTCGAATACATTACTTGCGCTGGATTAGTTACAATGAACTGGACGGTGTCGATTATGGCATTCACGCATGGTGGCTTCCACTGAAGCATCTTTAAGAAGGGAGAGTTGTGGCATTTGGTATGTGCATTACCAATTTTCCGCTATGTGATTAGTGCTGAAGGTTTCTGGTTCGAGACCCGCTCATTCCCTGGCCACAAAATAGAATATGTATACATACATATATATATATATATATATATATATATATATATATATATATATATATATATATATATATATATATATATTTATATATTAGCATCTCTAAGACCACCTCCATAAGGAGACCATTTTTATATTAGGACCTCCAATTTATCTACAGATTTTTGTTTGTCCTTAATTAAATTAAGTTACTCGACAATCTCATTTGGACCACGTCCTATTAAAACCACATTTTTCAGTCCCTTGTGTGTTCGTTAAAGGGAGATTTATATATATATATATATATATATATATATATATATATATATATATATATATATATATATATATATATATATATATTATTTATATATATTTCAGCAATATGGAATAATTGAGTATCCCATGGTCTGAAAATGCATCATTGCCTCTAAAACCTTGGTCAAGGTACGTGTGATTTTTCTAGACATATCTGAAGCTTTGACCGAGTTTGGCATGGCAGTCTCCTTCACAAATTAAAAGAATTTGGCACTTGCGACCCATTACTTTGTTGGATTAATTCACATCTTAGTAATCAATAACAAAGAATTGCGTTAAAAGGTACATCATCTGACTGGGTACCAATCAATGGGTCTTGTGTGTCTCAAGGGAGCTGTCTTGGACGCCTTTTGCTTCTTGTTTCTATAAATGATTTAGTACAGGATTTAACCTGCAAAGCATGTCTTTTCGCTGACGATATATCACTGTTTGAGATAGTTAACACACCAGATGACACTACAATTATATTAAACGAAAATGCAGCTATTGTTCAAAAGTGGCGGAGGAAATGGAAGGTTGATTTCAACCCAATTAAAACACAAGAAATGATCATATCTCTTACAATAGATAAGCCAGTCCACCTTCCCCTAACCTTTATGACTGAACCTGAATGGTCGTGAACACAAACATTTGGGAGTCATTTTGTCTTTTTATCTTCAGTCTTTCGTGGGACAGACATATTAAACATATCTACTGAGGCCATTTTTCACCTTTATAACCTATAAATGCATTGGATACTATCATTACGGCATTCATAAGACCAGTCTTGGAATATGCTTCTCCTGTCGTCGGTAACTGGTCACTCAGATGTAGTAAAATGTTTGAGTCAATTCATTACAATGCAGCGTTATACGTCTCTGGAGTCACGAAAACATCCAGTTAGATCAAGGTTTTTACTTTGGGTTGGGCAAATCTTGCAGAAAGGCAGAAAGATCTAAGTTTGGTTACTAATTATTATACAATGGTCAAAGGTTTGTGTCCTGCGCATTTGAGTGAACTGCTGCGGAGGGTCGATGAGGATAGAAGCAGTTATAATCTACGGCATGTAAATGATCATATCACTGTAAATGGTCGCACACCGATGTTTGCTAACTCGTTTATTCTGTCTACATTTGAGCTTTGGAACACATTACCATTAACAATACATAATGCTCCATCGGTTAACAGTTTTAAAAAGTCTGCAAAACCTGTATTTTACCCTTCCAGATTTTTATATTTGAGGTATGGGACCCAAAAAGTGTTATACTTTTTAATAGTTTGCGAGTCGGCTTTAGCTCACTGAATGCTCATTTTTTTCTAGAAACTTGCTTTTGTTTGGTGCCCCGTCTGCTCCAAACGATATAAACTGTACCATTATAGAAAAAATAAGGTGTTACACTGATAAGACCTCAAGGTTTAAAAAGCGTATAAGAGATAACGGTACAGACGAAATGTTTCCAACTTGATTTTATTGTTGTGTTTGGATTTATGTAATTTGCGTAGTTCTTATTTTCGTATCTTAGCACATGATTTTTGGTGTTTTAAGTACAATATATATGTCTTCGTATGAAGTTTCTCATAATCATGTATCACGATTCAGTTTGTGTTGGACACGAAACTGACATTATACCTACATCACATTGTTTGGTTTTTAAATCTACGCATGGTTATTATGATTTCCTATGTTACAAGGTGTATTTGGTTTTGATTACACTTAATTTCCTTATTATTTGGGTTCGCATACTTCATTCAATTGTAAGTTTTTTTGGTTATAATCATGTGTTTGTTTGAATTGAGCGAGTATTAATTTACATTTTTTTTCGCCTTGTCATCGTATATATGCATGACCAAATCGTTTTGTTATACCTTATATTTTATGTGTATTTTGCTCATTTTACCTTTTTTAGTTACATTCTGCTATCAATGATTGATGTACTTGTGTTTACTCGAGGAGAAGAATTTGTATTGGCCATAGACTATTTTTATAATCGTCTCGACAGAAATAAAGTATATTAACAAAATGTAGAGTAGAGTTTTAATTTATGCTAAGTAGGCACACTTGCAAGCTTTTAATGCTTGATCAATCATTCCAAACATGTTAAGGGGATCAGTTCGAATTTCATTTGAAAGGATTGGGCCCAAAGTTCATTTGATTGTCATAAAACAAAAGTTTTGACACTATAAATTGCATTTTTAAGGCACACATATATATTTACTCTCTACTTACTTTTGTACTTCTCGACATATATCTATAAGCACCTACTCTTGTCTGTTATTGTTCTAGTTATTCTCGTGCTTCTAGGGATACATTTATATGCACCTACTGTTGTCTCTTATTGTTCTAGGTACTCTTGTATTTCTCGGCATATATTTGAGTACATATACTGTTGTCTCTGTAGTTGCCTTATAAGTGATTGGAAGCATGGTTTAGTATAGTACCGGAATTAAATCTAATCTTTATACTCGATAGACCCTCTCAAAATTATATGCTGCATAGCTAAGTGCAACTGAGTACCTTAAGCCGATCATTTGAAAGCGATGACTCACGCATATAGGTCCTGCCAGACACCCGTGTACGGGAAGGCTCCGAAACGTGTTCTGATAGTTACCTGTGCATGGTCCTTTTTTATATTTGTTTACTTCCGGCGTGCGGGGGGCGGGGGGGGGGTGTTTAGGCTGCATGCCCTTTCTTCACAAATTAGTTGTATACTGCATCAATGGTAAACCTGATGTCTGAATTATCATATTTACGGGTGACTCCAACGAGAGAGGAGAGTGCAGAGCTTGAGCAAGGGATACATGATTTTGTATCATGTGATCTGGGTGTTTCCAGACAATATTGCTTCAACTCAATTCCTAATAGTGCATGGTAGGCTGAGCGGAAATACTCTCCCCCTTCACCTCCGCGAGGGGGGAAACAAGTGTGGAGAGGGCAACTCCACACACTAGTTTCTCCTAATCCTTCACTCTACTACACCAGACGAACTGGCAGGATGCATACCATACTCAATAAGTCAAATATTCGGTGCATAAAGCCGATGATCATCGAACCTGAGCCAATTCAAAAATAAACTGTGGCTACCAAATCGTTGCAAATGAAACATGTTAGCTGGCTATACACAACTAGCACGATGATTGCGCTACCAACATTCCACCTAAAACACTGACTGTCACGATGCGTCCCACACAAATCCAAGGTGCAACCAAGTCCCCTTTATAAATGACTTGTTAAAGCAAAGTCCCTGCATTAAACACGCAAGGTCTTACGTGATATTGCATTTCCGTAACAAATAATGGACATACAACTGACTTCTGTCATAATTTTCCGCTTTCCATGAAGTAATGTGAAAGCACTTCCAAATGAAAGGCTTAAGCTCATCAGTTTGGTCTTAGGGAAGGCGATCAAGAGAATGGTGGTAGCTCAGGTAAATTAATTTAGCTGTCGATGGTGAAAGCTCCATAGCATAAAATCAGTATTTGTGAAAAATGCCTTCAAAATACTGACACATACAGATGTCCTGCGCAACATGTAAAGGTCTACGTGGCGCGAGGAATTTGATCATATGAAATTTTAATGAAATACCAAAGATTATTTTTACCATTTATCATAGAAATTGTGTTCTTCGCCGTTCTAATGCGTCAAAACATTTTGCGCTTATTTTGATATTTAACTGTAGTTAAATTTTTAAGAATACCACGCTCGCTTATTACTATATAGATGCATTTTTTTCCCGGGTAAATAAAAGCAAAGGTTGTTCTACGAACAAATTAGCAAATAAGATGGAAACAAAAAGGTTATTAAGCTTTAATCAGAGGTGAGAAGAGAAAGAGAATATTTGACAAGATTATAACAAAACTGCACGAGTGTGAGTGCTTGGCCGTAAATTCTGCATGGCACAAGCGTACTGGTGGAGCGGAAGGATATCCGAATTGCAGCCCGCCGCAGAAAGGTATATATATATATATACGTACATGTAGCTGAGTAGCTGAAGTACTAAATTATGTTGACATAGCATAAAATTTTGCATTAAAGACAAGAGCGAATCGGGGAAGACTATGACATTTCAATGTAAGTCAACTTCAATGCTTTGTATTGTTTGTTTGTTATGTATGGGTGCAAACCCAGACATTTTGTATTTCAAAGAATTTTTTCTTATTTCCTTATTACTTTCTTCTTTACGACCAAATTTGTCCAGAGTTTTTCTGGGACACTGTCATTCCGACAACCATCAAAGTTGTCATGGTGACCGGGGAAATTAAGCGCCTGGTTTGGAATAGTCATGTTTAAAATTATGCAAATTAGGGGCAATTAAAATTTTGAAAGCTCCGTATCTTTCAAACTATTGCAGACAGACACAAAGTCCTACCTTACACATGTAGGTTTGAGACATTTGCCAATGGACAGTGAACAAAAACTCTAGAACTGCAACTAAATATGGCAATTTTGAGGCTTTTTTGCCATGTTAATTGTCTGAATATGTTTTTGTGGACGGGGGAAAAGGGGGCACATTGTGTTGAATATAAAAAGGTTTGTTACATTGACACAAAATAATTCAGACTCTAATCATGAATTATAAATGATATCCAGTCAGATTCACATGTTGAAGTATTTAATGGAACAATCGTCACTCAATACTTTTTGTGTAAAAAGCTCATAATCACCATGCAAACGCTGTTAAGTGAAATACATGTTTGGGTTCAGTGTGGCTACAGAGTAGTTCTGCTAACTGCTGATTGCCCGGAGATTAGGTTTTAGACAGGGTCCATTGAATATGCAAGCCTCCCTGACAGTGGTGGATTGAGCCTTATAGGGCACTGCACTGGGCCCTCATCACTGGTCGTGCATGTTTGAACAGCTGTGTGAGTGTGTAGGAGAGGGTGGGGTGGGCGGCAGGTTGGTCAAAGCAGCATTTTCCTATTTACTGTCATGCCATTTTTGAATGTGTATGTGGCTGGTGGCTGGTGGCCGGTGGCTCAGGGTCCCTGTCCGGCACTGGGTCTCCTAAACAGACAACAATAGCATCATCTTGAACAGGGACCTACATGTCATGAATTATTCCGCTATATAAATTTGAAATTGGTTATGATTTGGCTCTCTCTCTCTCTCTCTCTCTCTCTCTCTCTCTCTCTCTCTCTCTCTCTCTCTCTCTCTCTCTCTCTCTCTCTCTCTCTCTCTCTCTCTCTCTCTCTCTCTCTCTCTCTCTCTCTCTCTCTCTGTCTCTCTCTCTGTCTCTCGCTCTCTCTCTCTCATATGTTTATATGTACAAAATATGTAGATCTTGACAGTTTTAGCCTGGGGAACAATTCATGAACATTTTATCAAATGTCATTCTCATTTGTCGTTCAGATAAGATTCTAGCAAATATTGTATTACTGTATTGGTTCTTTAACCTTCAGCACAAATTTTGACATATTCAGTAAAGTGACTATTTTTGCTGTTGTGCTACATGTTTTTTTGGTTGTTTCACTCCTGAAATATATCCATAAAATGAAACCGCTGTGAGAAAAAAATTTTGACTTAGAGTTAATGGATTTTTTACACATTCATTTAGAATGTTTCCATATAAATTTTCATTATAAAGATGTGTATAAAATTATTTTTGTCTCGCTATGCAGATCCATTTACCCCTTTTCATTATGGATCGCTTCAAAGCATGTGATACACAGCATCATTGCAGACCCTCTACAATTCAAGTGTACTTGTGGTTGCAGTTGTTTGTTTCCATTTTACTCACCATTAACTCTCACTTTTATTTCCACAGTGGGAAAAACTTTTCATCATACACCTGGAGACACCATTTACTTGTCATCAAATTCTTATAGATCCTAATTAGAGACACCCCGTGGAGACAGCACAGTTACTCTTAGTGTTAAATGATTTAAAAAAAAAACATGGAGTGGCGGTTTCCTATACTGAACTGTGATATGCAACATTTACAAAATCAGCTCTTATTTATGATATGCACCAAACAGGGGGTAGTCATGAGCTTTCCAGTAATAAATAATTTTCATATGTTTAAACAAATTCTCTTCTGTATATCTGCACCAACAGGTAGCAGACCCCCAAAATACCTTTGGTATATTTTGTGCTCTTAATCTTACACATTATACTTGAACACTTCCAACATACTACATATAAGTGTGTTAGTCTACCTCAGAATTACAGCAATAAACATTTTTCAAAGCATTTCTATAATTCAAATTTTGCAAGCACCCACTCAGATTTGCTGTGAAGCAAATCTTTTTTCTAGTTTTTTGTTTGTTTTTAGTTTTTGTTTTGTTTGTTTGTTTGTTTGTGTGTGTGTGTGTGTATGTGTGTGTGTGTGTGTGTGTGTGTTTGGGGGGACTTCGATGTTTTCAACATTGATTTCGGCGTATTCAAACGGATAAAACGTCTTCCCGTTCTGTGCTGACGAAAGCAGTACTGTCAGCAGGGCGTTCTTTCTTGAGGTAAAGTTGTGCGCAGAGGGTATCATTTATATCAGTCGGTTCGTTATTTAACAGTTTCTCACAGTATTTTTGAAATCCTAGAACCTTCTTGGTATTGGTGCATTGATTCAATTATAAAAAGACATTTTACAGCGTTTTTGGTCTCTTTCATTTACTTACACATTTTTCCTTAGACCTTGAAGATCCTTTTTTCCCCATTTTCTTACTATTACATCATTGGGATGTCTCGTGACGTAAAATATACAATATTTAACTGTAATGGGTCTTCATGCTGGGATCACAACACATGGCTAGTTTAGAAAAGTAATTTCACCACTACAAATCGTTCAGGTATCTAAAACCTGTAAGATGAGCGTTTTATTTGCTGGAAGAATGAGCTGGAGCATGATAGGAGCAGTTGACATCGATCAAACCAAACCCCCAGGTTTCCTCCCACGCACGTTGTGTTTGTATTATTCTTAGGTTACAAAATGAATACGTTTGGGAATTGAAGAATGCCGGCCGTGTCCTGTTTTATTTATGAAAGTGAAATTACTATTTTCCAGATCAAAACTTTAATTATACATATTGATTATGATATCTCAAAACGTTGCTGGAATTATAGGAAATTATAATAGATCATGGTGGCTTTGATTGCTGAAATCTGTCAATCTACATAGTAATGAATAAAGCTGTTCTTGAAAGTGACAATGCCTGTCAAAAAACGGAGTGAATTCCGTTTTAGGCGGCTTAGGAAAGGACCCTGTATTATCACATAAGACCTCAGGTTGTCTCAAAACACTTCAGAAAGCATAGGGACAGAGGACTGGATGGCCAAGCAAGTCAACCAGTGTGCTTTGGTAGAGGCAGGATAGCTGCGACATAGCTACAGACGAGGTCTTAGGTGCTTGAAAGGTTGACGGATTGCCTGAGCTGAGCACAGGACCGCATCAGTTCTCACATTCAATATGAACAAATAATAATAATAATAATAATAATAATAATGATGATGATGATGATGATGATGATGATGATGATGATGATGATGATAACGATGACGATGATGATGATGGTTGTCAATTAAACAGTTCGTGACATGGCCAAGTGTTGTCATGGCAGTTAATAATAACCCATTTTAGGTAGCCTTATTAGCCGTTTCATGTTTGGTCCCAGCACATACTTGCCTCTTGTCTGTCACTTTGTCCTGTATTCTGAATAATGGAATACAATATTGGTAGGCAATTGTAATTCAGACTACAAACCAAAGTTTTTTTGTCGAGGAAGATTAACCACTTTACTTTATATTTAGAATCGTTAGTAGGCTGTAAAGGTGTACATATATATAGAAACAGTCACAGAGAGATGTAGGGCGTCATTTACTCATTTCCGCTGATGATATACGTCTGGATTACAGTCCGCTCACCTTTCCTGTCTAAGGTATGTGGATCAGAATCATTTGCAAGGTTAGGAAATGTGGTCATGCTAGTGCTGGCTCCCAAATATACTGTTGGACATAATTTAAGGAACATGACAGGTAATGGTACATAAAGAATAAAATACTAAGCACATCAATGTGAAATCAATTTATTATGGTAGGCTCAGGTTTTCTGTATCAATTGAGGGTGGTCACACTTCAGTGATCACGCGCAACAGTAAACAGGAAAGCAATACATGAGACAGGTACTGCCCAGAAATCTGTCAAGAAAGTTTGACAGTTACACTGTCACTGTAGCACCAAATGCACCAAACTTAATAGTGAGTTGCATGGCCCCAAGATGTAATCACTTCACGTACACGAGAGGACATCGATCGGTATAGCTTCTGAATGTCATTCTGTGGAATGTTTGCCCATTGAATCTGCAGTTCCAGCTGTAGCTCTGCCATGTTTCTGGGTGGGTTTGCTTGCCTGTACACATTTCTCCCCAACATGTCCCACACATGCTCAATAATGTTGAGGTCTGGGCTTGATGCGGGCCACTCCATATGCATGTATCCGTTATGCTCTTCATGGAAATCATTCACAATGTGAGCTCTGTGTGGCCTTGCGTTATCATCTTGGAACAGGAAGCCTGGACCTATGGACTGCAAGCCGAAAGGGATGGCAATAGGACCCAGAATGTCATCTCGGTAAACCTGTGAGTTCATGGTTCCATCCATAATATGCAAGAATGACTTGTGGTGCCATGATATGGACCCCCACACCATGACAGAACCTCCTCCACACCGACAAACATTGCAGACATGTCTTCTGTCATATCGGATATTCTTTTCCGCCAGACGGTCACTCTTCCATCACGAAACTTAACACAAAAACGAGATTCGTCACTAAAGACCACGTTACGCCATTGGTTGGAACTCCATGCTCTGTGCTGTCTGCACCATGCTAAACGTGCTTCTTTATTGCGTTCACTAAGTTCAGGAAATGTAGCGGGTCTGCGTGATTTTAAGCCAGCCTCATTCCATCGTCTTCGAACAGTTCTGTCTGACACATTTTGACCAGTGATGTCGGAAAGGTGACGACGTCCTTCAGTTCCTGAGGAGAAAGAGTTATCACGGACGAACTGTAGAAGCCTCTGATCATTTTCTTGGTCAGTTTTCCTGGGACACCCAGCCCCTTTTCTTTGCCCCACACTGCCTGTTTCTCTTTCCTTTTGCAGTAGCCGACTGACAACGGACTTTGAAACATTAAAGGCTGTGGATGCTCTTTCTTGTGTCCATCTGCCTTCATTGCATAGGCCAACAATTTTCCATTTGTCCCCCTCAGATAAACGCCTTCGAGGTGTCCCCATGCTGAAAGTTTTCTACTCACTGCATGCTTCTGACAACAACTGGGATACACCTGTTAAAAACTGAATCACTAAGATCATAATGAGGTCAAAATGATCATGCATTATGTGTAAACAAAACATAAACACATTGAGAATGAATCAGCTGCAGGTACCCAGCCTCAACCAGGCCAGTTACCTAACAGTCATATGCTAGACACAGTGCAACAGTGACACTGTGACTGTCAAACTTTCTTGACAGATTTCTGGGCAGTACCTGTCTCATGTTTTGCCTCCCTGTTTACTGTTGCTCATGATCACTGAAGTGTGACCACCCTCAATTGATACAGAAAACCTGAGCCTACCATAATAAATTGATTTCACATTGATCTGCTTAGTATTTTATTCCTTATGTACCATTACCTGTCATGTTCCTTAAATTATGTCCAACAGTATATTTGCAGCTGTAAAGGTTAGGCATTCACACGAATGATTATTTAGTTTACATGCATTTACTTAGATGTGTGCGACAACACTGTTTTGCAAAATTGAATTTTTACAGCCCCCCCCCCCTCCGCAATTTGCTTCTTATATGGAAATCAACGTAGCATAAGTAAATACCATATTATGTTATTACTTGCTTCGCGACGATTACCCGTCCAGAAAAGTACTGATGAAAAAGATATAATATAATAATGCGAGGACACCAGAAACAAAGAGAGAGCCCACTACCTATAAATAAATAAATAAATAAATAAATAAATAAATAAATAAATAAATAAGTAAATAAATAAATAAATAAATGAATGAATGAATGAATGAGTGAATGAGCGAAAGAATGAATAAATAAATTAAATAAATAAATAAATACACAAATGTACACATATGTGTGTGCGCACGTGTATGTATGTATGTATGTATGTATGTATGTATCTGATACATGCATGTATGGCGGTTCCTCTACATATGTGAACTTAGGGCAATGGAGGCTGTTGGCACACTTTTTTTTCTGCAGGCAAAGTTTTGGTATTATGAAAAAACACTAGGGATAGGACTTACCACAACTGTCCAATGGTTTTGTCTGAATGTGAAAATCAAAACGCAATATCTTCCGTCACTTTAACGAGAGAGGCGTTTGAAGTCAAGGGTCCCAATGAACCCCGTCAAAATTTCAAGGGGCACATAGGGACGCACCACATTTTGAGATTTGGTCGTATTTGTAAATTTCAGGACTTTGCATCTACAGCCAAATTTGTTCACAATAAACCAAAGTCAAGAGGATTCAAAGATGTACTTTTGATCAAATATTTCTACAAATTTTGCTCTAAATGTCCAGAGATTGTTATAAAGGTTGGTTTCAATAATTTTAGAGATTTTAGACTGACCTATTTTGCTACTTAATTTTAATTTTTCCATCATTCTGTTACAATATTCACCTTTCAGACATTTTAAGCTAGCTTGTTTTCTATTAGGTTAAACCCCCAGGGGCTATCGGTAGCAAGCAGCTACCTACAACAGCTACAAGATTGCCTGGTTGTACCTGACATCTGCTTGAGAAAAATTTTATTCTTCTTATTTTTTTTTTACTTAGAGGCCAGTGACTTTCATTCTTTTTTAAAGGCTATGACTTTCATTCTTTTCTAACACGTTCTACAAACTTTGCTTGTTAATATCCAGACATTGTTAGAAAGTTCGGCTGCAATAATGTTTTTAAAAAATATATGTTTGCCTGTTTCGCTACTTAATTTTATCTTTTTGCATTGTGTCTTAACATTCACTTTTCAGTCATTTTAGGTTTACATGTTTCCTGTCAGGTTAAACCCCTAGGGGTTATCGGTAGCAACAGCTGCCCACGACAGTTACAAGTTTGTCTTGTTGTACTTATAATCTGGTTGAGCAAAACTTATGTTTTGATAACATGTTTTTGACTCAAATGCAAATGAATTTCATTCGTTTCTGCCATGCCAAAGTAAACAGCTACCCTATGTCACAAAATTACTCAAATTTGACAGTATTTACTCAAATGCCACAAAAACTTGACCCACTATGTTGAAACATTAACTCATGGTTGGCAGCGAAATAGAGCTTTATGATTTGGAAACTTTCAAAGTGAGAAGTAAGTGTCATCATGGGGTTTGTTTGTTTGTCGGTTCGTATCGGTGGTCAAGCTGCAACTGTTCATTTCACAATCATGATGGGACTGATTATAATCAGGTGATGCCCCAGTTTGTTTCTTCTTCCATTATACACTGGCAAGTGGTTTAACTAAGGTAAGCTCTCCAGCTAGAAAGGATACATACTGGTTCAGGGGTAGGTCAAATTGTTCTTATCTCAACTTTTACTGCACAAATTTAGTGATTATGTTTGGTTTCACAGGTATTCTTTATTCATAATGAAGCTCTGCATCTATAAGCAAAACTTCACTCACTCCGCAAATTCATCGTTTGTCCTATTTATTATCATATTTAATCATTATCGTGTGGGTTGTCTTTGTGGAATATTTAGCTTAGACAAGGAGCCGCTACTCAGAGACACATGTACGGGTACAGGCTTCGAAATATGTTCTGAGTAGTTACGCGCTGAAGACCCGTTAATTTATTTGGGCTGATACAGTTTTCGTCAAAATTCAACAAAAGAATGTGTGCAATATGGACAATAGTACGTCCATATGTGAACAGGTTAGACAGTGACAGGTTAGCTTATGGAGAGTAAAGAGTTCGGACTGCGAAATAGGGTAAGACTACCAGGAAGTGGTTATGGACAAAGGGCACAAATACAATTGCTGCAAAGGTGAGGTTCATTCGGACAGTGTTCCTGCCCACTCCATTCCCGTAGAGATTAGTAGTACAATTTACCCCAATACAGTCCTTAAAAAATATTTTCGATTTCCCTTCAAACAGTAGGAATGTTGAGGCAAGTTTTCCGAAAAGATCAACTACCAACGTGAAGACAACATCAAATTAAGCTATGCACAGGAAAAAGATGATTGAAGGTACCAGATATACTTTGGTCGCAGGAAGTCAATTTGGTCTTTGCATGTTGCGTGATACACGATGAATGAATTGGGAAGTCTCCACTTCCAGAGATAAGAATGTCTTTTGATTAACTTGGATATCCCAATTTTAAAATGTTAACTGCGATTGATTTTTTGTTTACGATGCCGATCAATAGGGCATTATTTTTTTTCATCCCTGCATGTTGGACCCATGTAATATCACTTGGCTGCAATTTGGGTCTCATGTTATGACATAAAAATAACTTCCTTAATATGCCATTTGAAGTTCTGCTTTGTAACATGTTTGATATGTATAAAAACTGCGCTGTACTCAATTTTTGTGGAGATACGATCATTCAATGACCACATGTAATAGAATACACAGAATAAGTACATAAACAGTATCTTGACCATTGATCTTTTTATTTGCATCAGCAACAAATGCTTGATAAGGCTAAATCCATATTATCACTGTGTGTGAGGAGTAAGGTGAATTATTCATGGGTTGACAAGATGGAATTTATATTGAGTTTCACAAACGTTTTTCAGTCCCATATCTGTGAAGGATGTTGCTTGATGGTTGCCTTTAATGTTGGCGGGAGGGGGGGGGGGTCTTTATCCCTTGACAAGCATGGGATCGCTGCATGTACTTTGTATTTCTAACGAGAGAATGAAAGAGCGCTCTACTCATCTCCGTGATCCAAAGGCCATCTGCAGTATTAGCGACCAAATAGCCATAGCTCTCTTCTACGGAATCAGCGCCCCAAAAGCGGCACCTCTCTTCTACAGCATTATAGTGTTTCAATACCCATACCTCTCTTCTACAAAATTAGTGTCCCAATAGTCTTAGCTCTCTTCCACAGTATTAGTGTCCCAATAGCCATAGCTTTCTTCTACAGCATTAGTGTCTCAAAAGCCATGCCTCTCTTTTACCTTATTAGTATCCCAATAGCCATAGCTCTCTAGCTCTCTACCACACTATCAGTGTCCTAAGGACGGTATTTTTCTTCTGCAGGATTGATATCCCAAAAGCCATACCTCTCTTCTATAGTGTTGGTGTCTCGAAAGCCATACCCCTCTTCTACAGATTTAGTGTCGCATAAATTCACTCTTTCTTTGCCAATTTGCCAATTCAAAAAAGTTCGGTTTATAAAATTCTTATTGGCTTTGTATGCCTCCTACCTGTTACATTTTGGAACTTTTTTTATGAAAGGCATGAGGGGTACATACATGGAATTAAGTTGCTTAGAAATATTTGTAAATATTGTGTATACCTAATAAATACGTGTAACACAATTACATATTAGGAATGTCTGCGCTTTAATTATCAAAACTACAAGTGACTTAGGGACTATATGCTACCACTGAGGCAAATAAATTTTATTTTTATTTTTGTCATGTCTGTGTGCCAACATAGATATATTGTTTTTCTTTCTTTCTTTCTTTCTTTCTTTCTTTCTTTCTTTCTTTCTTTCTTTCTTTCTTTCTTTCTTTCTTTCTTCACAGGCAAATTTGTCTGACATTTCATTTAAAAAGTATTACACGTAGAAACTCGAAACCTGGCACAATTATACTTCTATAGATGAAGTCTCGCCTTTTTATAATGAGAGGTCATGCTTTTCAAAATTATGCAAATGAGGGCTAATTAAAGTTTTAAATCTTACATTTCTTATATACTATAGTAGATGTGGTTCCGAGTGTACAGGAGTTTGATCATAGCAAGGTAAGGGTCATCTCAAATGTCAAGGTCATGTCAAGGTCAAAGGCCAAAATGTCATTTTAGGGGTCAAAGTTCACTTCAAGTAGAGGTCATCTCAAGGTCAAAGGTCATTTCAAGGTCAAAGGCCACTTTCGATGGTGATTTTCCTCTAGCCATAACTCGCTCAATTTTTATCCAATTTTGATCATGTTGGGTTCAAATTATAGCTATGGTAACACTACACTTTTTTGTAATTTACATCTGACCTCTAAAGGTCAAAAGTAAACATTATTTGGACCTTTGAAACTTTCTTCCAGCCATAACTTCGCCAATTTCCCATCCAATTCTAATCATGTTGGACTCAAATTGTGCGCATTGCAATACTGCACATTTTTGTAAGAACATTTAACCTCTAACAGGCAAAGGTCAAGGTCATTTGGCCCTTTGAAAGTGTCATCTTGCCATAACTTCGTCAATTTTCATCCATTTTGGTTCACGTTGGGCTGAAATTGTGGGTATTATAACACTGCACATTTATTCAATTTGCATGTGACCTGTAAGCTTAATGGAATTTGAAGTACCAAAGGACAAAAGTTGTGGCATTTAATATTTACAACTTTGGAAGGCACACAGACAGATTTGCTTTGAAGGAAATCGTCTTTTCTAGTTATCATTATTTTTATTCTTGCCTTTGTTTTTTTATCTTTTTTTTTTTTAGTTTTTCTCCAAAGATTTGCGATGGACACCCGGAAGGGAAATATGTAAAAAAAAATCGACAGCTGTAAGTCATGGCTATAAAATAGTAAGTGAAAGTCATAGGCACCAGGTAATATGTTGTGGTCACGAGTTAGTATCGCATGGCCGGGACTTAAAACCTTGTTGCCACGAGTAAGTTTCTCGTAACGAAAGGCACTTGATATCTCAAAACAAGGCAATTTGGTGTATGGAGTCCATCTTGACAGCGGTAGTTTTCAAGCAGGTGAATTTTTAAATTGTATTTGCATGTATTCTGTGATGATGCAAACACAAGACCTAACATGTAACATTGCATATGTCATATAAGTACTGTTTACACGATAAATAGAAGTAGCTAGACCAACCTCTAGGTTACCAACAAACAATATGATGTCGAGTTTCAGCAGGTTAGCGAATTAGGAGGTTTACGCCCTATCTAGGCCCTGTGGACCAACTCGCATGTGGGCCATTTGCCACCGTTATGTTTTGGTACAAAATGGGAATTAGGTCTTGGATATTCGTGATTCTTTTGTCAGACTAGACGCCCAAGTAGTTCCAGAATATCAAATCCTCTGATGTTTCATTCACATTATAACTTCCCAGTTTTCAAATACCTATAGCAAATGCAAGCACCATTGATTGGTGTATGAAAGTAAATTTCTCTAAAACAAAACAATGGTTTTTCTTAATGGTACTTCAAACAGACAAAATTGTGTTTTCTACTACAAATATTTTGGCCTTATAGTATCTTCTAAATTATCACGGAATTTCGACAAAAGGTATTGCAATCCAAGCATTCACTTATAGTAATGTTGTACTATTGGCAATATAGAGTTGGCAAATTACCTTTAAATGTATACGTTTCATATTTTGACAGAATGATAACACCAATTTACTTAGTGACTCTGAACTTTAGGGATACCAATATGTCGAAGCAAAAAAGAATAAATCACATCCAATTTTGTAAACAATGGCTTTATCTTCCACAAAGCACCTAAGATGCTGTTGCTTTAGGAGAGTGGCAAATCCCCCTTATTTGTCAAAAAGTGTGGTTCTGGGTACCCTGTCTCACCCTACTGAAAAGGCACGAGCCTAAGTAAATTTTATGAAAGATCCAAAAATAGAAGAATGGTTCAAGTCGCCCTTCCTTAATAAAGATTGATCGACCCTGGCTGAAAGATTTTATCGAGAAAGCGACCGTCGTGTGCCGTTAGTTTAAGGTAAGGTCAACTTGTCTGGAGGGTTAACATGGCCCCGGGAAACTCCATAGCTGATTAGCCTCGGCTGTACGGTGAAACAGCGTAGCCCTGGTTCAAAGATTTTACTGACAAAGTTGCCGTCGTGTGCCTTTTTTTTCAGAAATGTCAACTAAAACACAACATTTTATTTCAGCTTGTCTGGAGGGTTAACTTGGGTCAGGGAAGCCGCATAGCTGCATAGCCCAAGTTGTTCGGTGATCCATCGACCTCTCGTTAATAGTTCAATGCGTGATCGTTATCGCAATATTTCGCCAGTGTCCGTTGCCCGAGTTACTAGGGTTAAAGTACTTTTAAAACACTACTTACTATCTCAACTTAAATCTGACCGCTTGGTTGTGTCTGAAGCAGTTATCATCATTAGTTACAAATTCCAATGCGACACAATGCCTTGAGCTGGCAAATCAATTCGTGAGCACCATTTTGAACATGGCGCAATGCATTGCGGGAGGGGGGGGGGTGGGGGCAGTCGCACAAAAATGCCTTTGATTTGGACATCAGAGTGAGTCGTGGCCACAGCATATATCATTCAATTATTGAGGCTCCAAAATGTTGGAAAAATATATATTTTTGGTGCCATATAATATAAACCCCCAATATCGTCCCAATACTATCTTCATTTACAAACCACTGGGTGCAGAATCCACAATTTTCAAAATGGCAGTCTAGTGCCTGTAGGTTAGCGGATTGGATATTTTGATGAGGTAGTATCCAAACCATGTGGGCGATTGGTGGTAAGGGCAGGTTAATTTGTTGAATAAATGTAATGTACAATATATATTATGGGACTTTTCCACAGTGAGCATTTCCCAAAAATGTAAATACAACGCCATACAGTTACTAGTTGTAGGGAGTGGTGGGCCCCAGAACAGGGATTTTTGTATCAGAAACTGATGTCGCCCCCAGGCTATGAATTAAGTAGCAGCACTAGTCGGACCTGCTAAGCGGCTCTGCTGAGTATAAGATGGAGTTTAGGGGACAAGGTTGCCCCGATAGTGGATACAGGTCCGAAAGTACCGGCGGGTATTCATATATGTATAGCAATTTACGTTGTATTAGTTATTGGTTAAACTACTTCACATGTAATCAGTTCGCTATCAAAAGGAGTATTATAATATGTGAACATTTGAAAACGAAATTGTTAATATCCAACAAGGCTAAAATGATTTATGTGATGAAAGGTAAAAATTCACAAGAGATGTATTATTTGGCAATTTTTTTATTTAAAGTTCAAATGGAAAGCTTGACAAGTATTGCAATATGATGCAAGCCCATCTAGTTGTAAACGCTTACATGTATACCCTTAAAATCAAATGACTCCATCATCCTATTGAGAAAAAGTGGAAATGATTAACTCTGTTTGGACCAAATCTGTCGTTTCCAATCATCGATTTCCGCAGATAATAGTTCCAATTTCTTTTGCTACAGGGCTATGCATGACGTCACAGGTCGCTAACCGAATCTGCTTCCCAGTTACAACATGGCGGAGGAAGGATTGGGAGACTTGGAAGCCTGGAAGACGCTACGAGTTTGTTGTGTGCTGTGGTGTCAGGCAATACGTTTATGATTCTTTGGTCGGTGTTTCTCGAGGCAGCCTAACTTCAGTAGCGATGACAAGTCGGAAAAGGAAGAAAGCAAAGCAGAGCACATCCGACAAACTGCGGACAGCACGGATGTAGCGGATATAGCGAATTACACGGATTCGTACACAGGCGCGTATAATGTGCATATTTTCATTGGACAGTTGTACATGTCTGTTATCCAACCAGGCTGAAGTTTCTTAACAATGAGAAAACGGATGCCCGGTATTTTTGGCAGACGTCTGTAGCTTCCGGGACGCTGGAAGCATCCTAGAGATCCACGAGAGAGATCTGTACTACCGAGAACATCAATATACATCTGTCTTTAAAGGATCTCCTATCATTTTATTTTATATTATAATATGTATAATGCCTGTGGAGATAATATTATAATAATCCGTGAGTTCTCGCCTTTGTCGGTAGATCCAGTTTGTCCCGTGCATGAGGATTAATAAAAATCGATGTAATCCATCAGATAGATATTTGAACCGTGCATTACTGTCTAACGTTGGGTTGTGACGTCACAATATAGGCCCATGCCTATTTGTACTGTGCACAATTGCCATAGTTTTTATTGTTGTACAAAATGACAATCAATCACGCCCATTCGAGAGGAATCGAAGTGAAACAACGAGGAAAATTACCCAGTTATGTCTTGGGGATAAGAACGATAAGTGCGCCTTGGACAAGCGCTAATATGAGAGAGAGAGAGAGAGAGAGAGAGAGAGAGAGAGAGAGAGAGAGAGAGAGAGAGAGAGAGAGAGAGAGAGAGAGAGAGAGAGAGAGAGAGAGAGAGAGAGAGAGAGAGAGAGAGAGAGAGAGAGAGAGAGAGAGAGAGAGAGAGAGAGAGAGAGAGAGAGAGAGAGAGAGAGAGAGAGAGAGAGAGAGAGAGAAAGCCAACCATTCAGGTTTAGAATCACCACGACTTTGTAGGCTTGTAAAATGAGAAAAAGTGAGCACCCGCTTTACAGTGTTGTGCATGAGGCAAAACAGTTTTGTTTTCATTGACCAAATGTCATGTGCACGTAAGTGCTCGCTTCACCGGGCTTTGTAGTTTCTTTCCGCTGACAGCACTACATGTACATGAATCTTGCATGTCAACATATTTTAAAATCAGTATCACTTGTGCAAACTGTCAGCGTCGGTGGACAACGCACAAAATGCAAGTTTTCCAATTGACTGTGCGTCTACAATCGTGAATTAGGGATCTTAAAATACTTACCAATGACTCCCCAAGCTTTACTTGCCACAAAAGTGAAGAATCATCTGCGAAAGCAGTGTCAGTTTAATCCTTTTTTGGAGCAGCGTAATAATGTCCGAACTTCGGCAAAATGGCAGAATCGATCTACCATTGTACCATTAAGGATGAGACCGTTCTGGACTGAGAAGAATTGACATATGTATAAATGAAAGCCGTAGCAATGTAGAACCGGCTGCTGCTATGTTCCTGTTTTGTTTTGTGCGTGAGGGGACAGATACTTGTGCACAAACCATCCCTATGAAATTATCATTGGCTAATTTATCAAAATCTAAGCTTCAAAACGCTGATATTTTAATGAAAATGTACAAAAATATTTGTATATGTCATATATTTCTACTTGTGTCTGGTTCCATTTAGGTCAAAAATATAATACAAAAACCTTAAGAATAAATTTCAAAGATATCACATGATGGATTCGGAAGATACGGAATAATCATGAAGTATCATATTCCCTTTTATCATATTTAAACCACAGATCTGCGAGCACTGATATTTTTCTACGCCATACAGACATTTTCCAATACTGTCACTTTTTGAGATACGATATGCTCTTTGACAGAAAAGCGAAACACTCAAGAGAGCAAAGGGAACCAGGCTAACAATTCACTATGTAACAAGACTGCACGAATTATTTTCCTGTGTTGAAAGTCGGCCATCTCTCTCTCTCTCTCTCTCTCTCTCTCTCTGTCTCTCTCTCTCTCTCTCTCTCTCTCTCTCTCTCTCTCTCTCTCTCTCTCTCTCTAATGTGGTGATTTGTTCCTTATAAGATGAATTGCAGGGACGATATCATGCACTGCATCTAAAATCTATGTGGGGGTAAATCCAATATGCATTAAAAAAAGTACAGCAACATCTTTTGAATTCAGATACGGAATTCGTTTCAAGACACCCAGTCTTTTAGATTGTTTGTATATACAGCCTCATGCTGACGGGGGAGGGGCAACTGAGATCATGCAGAGTTTTGGGGTCGGTTGTCATACAACCATTTACATTAAAGACATTCGTTTGTTCACATTGTTTTGATGGAATAATTTGTTTTAATTCTTTCTAACTCATATATCATGTGTGCCATCAGTAACCAAGTTGACAAAAACTCTGCACAATAAATTCATGTCCATATACACGATGTGGCGACAACTCTTGTGGTTCAGAATCCCGAACACAGTCAGGATGATAATCAGAATCTGGCAACTACAGAGCACAGTAGTCTGCCCAGTGGGCAGCCCAATGGAGCAGAGTCTGAACTTCCATACAGTTTTTGTATTCTAGGACATAAAAACATCCCGACAATGCATATTAGAGGTGGACTCAACGAGTCAAATAATTAGAGAAGGTGCGCTGAGTCACAGTATTGTGGACAAGGGTCTTCGTTGGTCTCTCCGGCTGCAGGATGTCAGACATGTCAGACCTCAAAGAGCTCTGGCACTCAATGTGTAGTGGATAGCTGTGATTGATTTTCATGTGTATATTATAGCTATTTAAAACTCCAACTGTTAAAAGGGCTTGCCATACAATACTGCAATGAAAATGTAGGTCTCCACAGAGAGTTTTTCTTTCACTGCACAGGTAAAAGTAGCCATCAAAAACTCTCTCGAAAACTTCTTTTAGTATTGAGTTCGTACCTTGGATGGGCAGAATCAATTATTTGCTGTCGCTTCTCATTCTTGGTCTACGTATATACATAATTTTGTATGACCATGCATGTCTCATGTTCAGCTGAAAACGAAACTATTTATACTTTTGGCTTTCATGTATACAAAAAGATACTTATTAGCTCATCATCTACAGCAAATGGCTACAATGCCATACTCTCCACAGCTGTGATCGATTTTTTGTGCGTATGTTACAAAGCATACCAGATTCATTCTGCTTGCATTAAAGTTTCAACCATGAAAAGTGTTTGAGCATACTTGCTATTTGTGTTTCAGGACCATGAGAGCCTCTGGTTCTCTCCCCTTGCGCATTCTCGCATTCTAGTTTTGCAAGTTCGGGCATTGTCACCTTGCGCTTTTAGCCTTTTGCTTTGCACATGCGCGCAGTCTTGCTTGGAGCATTCTCGCAGTCTGGCCTTTTGACATCAACATTTTACCCTAAAAACACAGGGAATCATGTAAGCGATACAAACCTTACAAAGTATTACATGTGTGTAATAGCATTGTGCAATTGGTGTCAGTTCCAATGTTCATACGGCAAATATAACACTAATCAAAAGTTATAACCATTATTTCTGGCAAATATTGAATGAAATTTCAGAATTTTCTACATATTGATACAACATTTACAGCAAACGATAAACCAAAAGTGAAAAATGCGTGTCTCAATTTTGTATTCTGTTGTTCTTTGAAAATAGGGTTTGAAGTTGAAATGCTGACGTTATTATTGAGATAAACTTTATTTCTTGTAGATTTGAACAATTACGAGCCGGTTGATGCAAAGTTTTCTGGGTATACAATCAGTTACACATAACTTGTCTCGCAGAAAGAATATCGGATATATATATATATATATATATATATATATATATATATATATATATATATATATATATATATATATATATATATATATATATATATATAAAAATATATATGTACATATATATGTACATATATATGTACATATATATATATATGTATATATATATGTACATATATATGTACATATATATATGTACATATATATATATATATGTATATATATATATATATATATATATATATATACGCATGCACTATATAAAAGATAAAACAATGAAAAAAACGTGTAAATATTTCAAAGAAGAGGCAGTGGATACAATCTTGTACCCGTGTGCACCTAACTTGCTGCTGAAACAGACCCAGCTATGTACCAAAACTAAATTATATACTTATGTTCTAGCCGTGAACAAAACACAAAGACATGAACTTTTGTGGTGCATGTATACACACATTGATATCACACTGAAAAATAAATTCACCGTTTAATGTTCAGGGAGCACATCTTCCAGGCAGGGTTGTCTGTCTTTATCATTGTATGGACCCCACTTGGTCTGCCGTCAATCACTCTGGGCTGCGACTTAAGATCAAAGTGCAGCATGAGAAATGGGGAACGTAGCTATAACTTTAGCTTGATGAATCTATTTCAAAATACTTAACTACATACATCTTGCCAAAATGAATTTAGAATTCCTTTCTTACGTCCATCAGCTGCCAAACTCAAGACGTATTCAGTTTAGGGATCTATTGTGAAACCAGACCAATAAATCTTCTTCTTCTTCTTCTTCTTCTTCTTCTTCTTCTTCTTCTTCTTCTTCTTCTTCTTCTTCTTCTTCTTCTTCTTCTTCTTCTTCTTCTTCTTCTTCTTCTTCTTCTTTTTCTTCTTCTTCTTCTTCTTCTTCTTCTTCTTCTTCTTCTTCTTCTTCTTTTTCTTTTTCTTTTTCTTCTTCTTCTTCTTCTTCTTCTTCTTCTTATTATTATTATTACAAACACACAAACATATATCTATGTACAACATAATACACATATTTCATGCGTCCATAACGCTCAGACAAATTTCATTAATTTGGCCGATTATCGACCTACAGTGGATCTTTCTTACAGCTCACAATTTATGATAATGTAGGCATTTATGGACATATTCAAAAAGCACATACAAGATGCAGCACTACTGGGTGCCATAGTTACATATACTGAATCTGGAAACTGCCTGTCCACCAGAACTTCAAATTTAACGTGCATGTACCAACACCTTTTCCAATGTATGTAATGTAAGTTCCAAATACTGCTTGCGTATTAACAGAATCGTTTGATCTGAATAATACATTTCAGTAGCATGCAGCATATTATACTTAGAATGAAACCATAGGTTATCACGATCCATTGAGCATTGACTGTCATTCAAAATATTACAATGTTATCAAATGTGATATATGAATGACTGGCTGTAAAGACTCTTGCCGAGAAAGTATTTCTTGGTATGTAGTATGGCGGCCACTGTAGCAAAAAGATATAGGCGGTTTCAGAGTGATATCCTCAATGACAAACCTGGGTAGTTTTCAAACAGCAAGTGAAGATATGGCATTCAAAGGACTGGAAACCTCGGTGGAGGTGTCGAATTTATCCAAGAAAAAAACTATTGGTTAACATGAGTTTAATGCGCTTTATATAGAATCAGTACTGCCAACATTGATGGGTAGAGAGTTCCAAGTTATAGTCACAGGAGAAATGAAGGTGCAAGCGAAGGTAATCCTTCTAGATGGTGGCATATGCCTGAGGAACACATTGTGTGACCGATAATTTATGTCCGTCAACTTTTTGTATTGCAAGGCAATCACTTCGGTGAGTAGTACCTAGACCTGCAAGCATCGTGAAGCAAAGCAGTAATTTGAAATATTTTCCTCTTGCAGCTTAACTCGGCCACCCGAAAAATTTTGGAATTTAAACGCAGCTTGATGTGTTCGTGCATCCGTCACAGTCAACGTAGCTCTGTAACCAACAGATTCCAGCAGAGCACAGCGTTTGAACATGCAGGTGTTAATGACCCGAGCCGCATGTACTCCAAGACGGGCCGGATACCTGCAATGTATAAGGTTCCTGGGGCTAACATAGACATACATTATCCCACCATACCCAATCTACTTGCTGCCTTTTTGCATACATATTTTATTTGGGTAGCTCATGACAATCTATGTGTATTGCACGCGGGTGTTTATGTTCTTGAACTCCTTTTAACGACTAATCACGGAAAGGTGCCGGTAGGTGCTGCGCATTTTTTTGCTTTATTGTATATAACCATGTCCTCTGTTCTTCTAATTATTGGTATCAGCTTTCCATTTAACGCCCCCGTCTTTAATAGTCTGCAAATTTCCATTGAAAGGAATCACTTTTTGGTCTTTCTCCAATGTAGAAACCGACATGTGATTGTTAATATACTTTATTTCTTTCAAGAGGATTAGAAAAATAGCCTATGGCTAAAACAAATTTCTCCTCGCGTAAACACAAGGCCATCAATCATTAATACTTCAGACTGTTCACTGTAACTAAGAAAAAATATCCAAAAGGTAAAATGAAAAATACACATACAATATAAGGTATAACAAAGGAATTTGGTCATGCGTATACTGTGACAAGCAGAAGGTGAAACAAAATACCAACTATTCCTTGCTCAATTCAAACAAATAAATAATAATAACCAAAGAAACCTCACAATGGAATAAAGTATGCGACCCCAAATAATAAGGAAATCAAGTGTAATCAAACCAAATACATAATTGTAACATACGATTTCATAATAACAATGGGTAGATCTAAAAAAACACAAACAAGGTGATGTAGGTATTATGTCAAGTGTATGTTCAACATAAACAGAATCATGATACATGATTATAAGAAAAATCATGTGAAAATACAAACATAGTACTTAAAACGCCAAAAATCATATTCAAGAATACGAAAACAAGAACTACACATGGTACATAAAAGGAAAGTCAAGTTGGAAACATTTCGTCTGTATCGTTATATTCTTATAAGTTTTCTAAACCTGGAGGTCTTGACAGTGTAAATCCTCGTTGTATCTATAATGCTACAGTTTGCATGGTATAGAGCAGACGGGGCTCCAAACAAAAGTAAGTCCACCTTCTCGGTCAATGATAAGCTATCAAACAAAATATCTGTATTAACAGTGAAAATGTCTTTCACCCTTGTCAAGGCCTCGTGTCTACTATCGTTACAAAGGGGGGACTACAGCATAAAATGAATTAAAGTGTCTGACCTGGAACCACAAGCACATTCAGGGGAGTTACATGAATTTCTTGAAAAAAAAAGATGAGCATTCAGTGAGCTGAAGCCGACCCGCAAACGATTTAACAGTATAACATTTTTTCGGGGCCCATACCTGGGAAAAATCTGGAAGGGCAGAAAAACAAGTTTTGCAGACTTTTGAAAACTGTTAACTGAAGGAGCATTATGTACTGTTAATGGTAATGTGTTCCAAAGTATAAACGTAGTAAACGAGTTAGCAAAGATCAATGTGCGACAATTTACAGTAACACGATCATTTACATGCAGTAGATTACAACTGGTTCTGTCCTCATCGAACCTCGGCAGCAGTTCACTCAAATGCGCAGGACACAGACCATTGACTATTTTATAATAGGTAACCAAACTGAGATCTTTCTGCCTGTCTGCAAGATTTGCCCAAGCCAAACAGTTTAATACCTTGATATGGCCAGATGTTTGTCTTTATCATTGTATGGATATGGCCCCAGAAACGTATACTGCTGCATTGTACTTTATTGACTCCAACATTTTACAACATCTGAGTGAGCAGTTACCAAAGACAGGAGAAGCATGTTCCAAGACTGGTCTTCTGAATACCATATCGATAGTTCCCAATGCATTTATAGGTAATAAAGGTGAAAAATATTTCAGATCACCCAAACGTGACGTAGCCTTATTAGGCGTGATTGGCGGACGTTTACACTTTGCAAGTTAGCTCGTCGAACAAATCTTTGACAAAGACTATTAGTAAGGGTTCAAGCACACTTTATTGGGGTACACCCGACTTAATATCCACCCACTTTGAAAGTGAACCATGCAAAACGAGTCTTTGTTTTCTATTGCTCCGATATGTTTGATACATAGAAACAGAGGATCACATATAACAAGTTGTTTGAAGTTAACAATGAAATCTCCATGCCACACTCCGTCAAAAGCCTTTGACATATCAAGGAAAACCATACGCACAACTTTACCTCTATTCAAACTTTACTAATAGTATGAACAGTTTTATTAGTTGGTGGACTGTGCTATTGCGTTTCTTAAAATTCGTATTAATAGCAGCAAGGAGTCCATTTAAGGTGAAAAAAAATCGTGGAGACTTTTCAACAGTTTGTAAACCCAGTACCTTTAAAAACCGTAGATGGCGAACATGGTAAAGATACCGGTTTTCAATTATTTGGCAAATGGCCAATATGTTCCTTAAACATTTGACACATTAACTCCTTCCCCAGGAACTGAAAAGAAAAAACGTTTTTCCCAGAGATAAGTTAGGGTCTGGTTACAACGCCAAATACAAAGACGCAAATAGCCGTGTACATGTACTTTACTTGGGAGATGTCTGGACACCCGGATTTTGACAATTTGAGCTTTTATAAGATACTGAGAAACCTTCTTGAACAGTAATATTTTTCAGCAGTTCATTTGTTCCGTCTTGAGGTAATTTAGTACGTTGTTTTGTTTTAAACATATTTTGTTACACAACTGGGGAACAGGAATACATCCCTAAACGGACCCCTCTTGTAAATTTTGTACGTTCATTATCATCACCGTGCCACTGACATGAGAAATACTTATTTAAAACATCGGCCTTATCAACAGATTAAAAAAGTTTTGGCAATCAGCAATTAGCGGTTGGATAAGTTTATTTGACCGGAAGCCACATACACATTTCAATATTGCCCAACACAAATGTCGTGTACGTCCGAAAAATATAAGAGATGATATTCCGGTCTGTACATTGTTGTCGTCCACCTCAGAATAATACCATACAATCTTTTGGTATGCATTTGTTTCTGAGAGAATGATTACTGTATATATTGATAATGCTTTATGGTCATGGGTTCTAGCAGCCGCAGGACACATAAATAATTCATCAACAGTAACAAACACCATGCTAAGCGCTGACTGGCGTCTGTTTGGTTCCGTTACTAACTGTTGTAGCGATGTGTTAGGATTTGTCATACTTTACAAGTGACTTAAGAATTTTATTGGTCAATCATAGAACGTCTCTGGGCACTTGTTTGTATCGTTAACAATATTTTCGGAACAACGTGCCGTGATGCTTTAGTTTGTTTGTCTACCACCAGATGTCGCTCGTGTTCGGAGAGTTTGAAATGTCATTGGTAAAGATTGGCTAAGCGGAGTGATGCTAGCAATAGTAGCAATCTAAAACAACAGCAAACTGGAAAAAAAGTATTGACTTCTTACGGCTAAAAAGTGTTTTGTTCGTCTGCTCGTGTGAAATTGAGACCGGGTTCCATCTCTAGAGGCCCGATCCCATCAGTTGCTGCCTCCACATGGAGCGTTAGCCTTTGTGTTCTAGATATCAAAACATGAAAAAACATTATTATTTATTTTGACATCAATCTTAGTATAATATAATATGGTATATATATATATATATATATATATATATATATATATATATACATATATATGTGTGTGTTTACCAATATATATATATATATATATATATATATATATATATATATATATATATATATATATATATTGTTAAACACATTGCATGCCTAGAGACTCCCGTAAATATGTCAAACAGGTCTCTGCCATCAGGAAAGCCTCCCAATGATCGGGTAGCTTTCTGCTTCATAAGCCCTCATACTATTTTATGCGAATTGTAATTATTTAAGTAAAATGACCAAAAATACTGAAGTAAAGGTAACATGATTAAAGAACATAACAATAAATGCATTCATTGTTTAATACGCACAATAATTATAAATTCTATGAATACACACGAAAAGATGAAGTTTGATGATAAATTTGGAGATCCGATTCTACTGATATTGCAATTTGACAACTTTGAAATACTATATGTCAATGATATGTTACTGCAAGAAGAAAATCCATAGAACATCTTGACTGCGAGTGGAAACCTATTGTTGAAGCACTCAGGAGTGTCAATTGCAATCATTTTTTTAAATACGTTCAGCATGCTTGTGGCTTATTGTACCAGCTAAGTTTTGGTTACCTCTGGTGCTATGACCTGTTCAGCATGTTGCCAGTTTATTATATGTACAAACATTATTTACTTCTGGTGCTGTGACCATAAAGTTTGGGATGCAGCCTTTATAGTTCAAAGCGTTAAAATAATTATGCCAAGTGGTTATTTGCATAAGATCTTTTGTAGAATTTGGAAATGTGATGTTTGTAGATACCATTAAGTTTTGAAAATCCAAACGTTTAACTTACTTTTCTGTGGGAGCATTACATGCACTTAAAGTGGTAATCCTCTCTGTCTCCCCTTTTCCTGTCTTTTGATTATGTTATTTTTTGTCAGTTCCCCACCCGAAAATCTGGTAATTATAAGATGAGCTAAAAGGGGAGAATGGTAAAAAATCAAGGAAGTTTTTTCGGAGAAAATGCTTCAATTTATTCTTTATGCCTATAAGTATGAATATTTTGCAGGCATCCTTCTCTATTTAGCTTTTCTAATTCATGGTATTAAGAGTTAGACAAAGAAAATTAAAATAATTACATAATCTTAGTGCCATTCATGTCAGGCTTTGAAACATTCATTTTTAGGCGTGTGATATACCATCCATTTTTATAGGTCTCACGCCAACAAATGGTATTAAGAGTTAGACAAAGAAAATTAAAATAATTACATAATCTTTGTGCCATTCATGTCAGGCTTTGAAACATTCATTTTTAGGCGTGTGATATACCATCCATTTTTATAGGTCTCATGCCAACAAAATGTATAATCTTTAATGTATATTTCAGATGAAAAATCAAGAAATATAATCTTGTATATTTCACGGGATTGATAAAAGTTGGACTTTCGTTCATGAGAATGAAAAAATGAAGACGGAACAGTATAAAAAAGACAATTCCAACAAGTGCACAATGTGCTTATTATGTGGCCAATGACCATACATTTTTATAAAAAATATAAGACTGCAATAAAGAGCTTGTTGGAATTGACATAAACTCTTGGAATCCTGACTTCCATACTCACATCCACAGTATTACACATACTATTGCCTCCACAAACATTGACCCTTCGTGTGCTGGTAACTTTCTTAATGGGCTATTTATGGAAACATAAATCAAGCTATCGACTTGAGGGACAATTTTCGTTGAAACCCTCTTACATTTCTTCAGCCTGAGCATTTATATAAAATATACGTTGAAGGTAACTGTGTATTGTAACCAGCAATAAGTCAGTTGACGCGAGAAAACGTTTTCTTGACGATCTATCACACTCAATCAATAAGGCCTCAGAACTTAATCCAGGCCACCTGATCATTGCAGGTGACTTTAACGATGGCTGCACTGATTGGAAGTCAGCTCATGAAAACAGCGAGTTGGGTATATTCAATACAGTTTTTCAATTATACCCTCTTTCAAATTATTTCTGAACCAACACACTCCACTGAACATACTACTGGACCTGACAATAACAGATTCCCCAGGGTTGATCTTAGACAATGGCATTCTACTTCCTATGTCCACGTCTGACCACTCCGTTGTTTACCGCAAGATGGCTATTTCCTTTCCATCTGAAAGACTATTTAGATTTAACATTCGTACCAATAAAAAGGCCAACTTTGTGGAGCTAAAGAGTGTCTACGAACAGAATTTTGGGACGTGACCTTCGTTATATTTGAGGATGTTGATGATATGTGCTTGATGCTACGACTTACTTACGACAACTCTAAAACAGTTTATACCCTTTTGTGACGTTATTGTTCGACCCGAAAGATAAATCCTGGATTAATTCATATATTAAACGCTTAAAAAGACGAAAAAATTAAAACAGCTGGAAAACGTTTCAAAAACGCAAAAGATCCTGCTCATTCTAAGTGCCTCTACCAGAATCATAAACGTATCAGAAATGATTTCGTTTTAGCAAACAAAAAGGGTGTGAAAGAAAACTTTGGGAAATTAAGAGATGAAATCGAGAGTAAAGAAATTGACCCAAAAAAGTAGTGAGCGCTGACGAAGTCTGTACTTAAGTGTAAAGTATTTTAGTCATTGCCTCCACTAATCGAGAGAGAAAACATTATTAATAATAATGAAAAAGCTTACTCAAGGACAGGTAAGACACCAAAAGCCCTTTGCATAGGTGATTTTTCGAATTTTGCCAAGTCAGTGCAAGTTCCCACTAAATTCATCTCTCGCCTGATTCCCATATCCTTACCGATGCATAAGCTGGAACCTTTTTTCTTCTACGAGCAAGATTTAAACAAAATTCTGTCCACACTACAGACAGTAATTCGTTATATCTTTGCAAATTATATAATTTCTCTTTGGCATTCTCCCCATTTCCGGAAGAATGGAAAAAATCTAACCTATGTCCCATACACAAAAGGTAAGATCGCCAAACAAAGAGTAATTACCGTCCTATATCTCTTCTCTACACCATCCCCAAGTTAATGGAAAGACTTGTATTTTACAAATTTTACCAACATCTAATTAAACACACCCTTATTGACATGGAAAAACTCAGGTTTCAAGGAGGAGGATTCAGCACTGAACCACTCATTAGTACTGTTAATGAGATTTATAGTGGCATAGATTGCGGAAATGAAATATGTATGGTTTTCTTGGATATTTCAAAAGCCTGTGACAAAGTCTGGTACACAGGCTTATCGTTTAAACTTCGTACACTTGGCTTTTGTGATAAACTGGTGTCTTAAACAGAATATTATCTTTCCAACCGTTTCCTAAAAGTTATTTCAGGTCAAGAATCCAGTTGGCTCCCTGTTGAAAGAGGTATACCCCAAGGGTCCATACTTGGTCCCCTTCTGTTTTTAATGTATGTCAATGACATGGCTGATAGCATTTCTTCAGAAATTAAACTATGTGCAGACTACAATTCTATTCTTAAAGTTGTATAAAAAGTTCTTTCCCTTTTTGCCAACTGTCATGCAAGATTGATGATTTATATATAAATATATACATAAATGTAATTATATACAAGGTTCAAAGCAGTAGAGTCAGATAAGATTACTACATCACTAAACATACAGCCAGCTCTTCCACAAGACAATACAGATTGTCTTAGATATTTACTAGATCAATTCACTAATATCGGCACAAAAGTGTCGACTTGGCCGATTAATACAACTACTATAAGCATGGCCCACAGAGTCCAAGTAGGAGGTAGAGGAAGGGGGAGGGGTAGACACACAAAATCATATAGTGACTTAGTCAGTGAAAATACAGCCCCCAAACCCGAGCAGAAGCGCCAAATTCTGTGATCTGTTCAGGTCACTGTGCACACATTTTTTCTAGCGAAGATGACAAATTGTTGCAATGTGAAAGATGTGACAGCTGGACTTGCATCATTTGTGCAAATGTTAATGACGTAACATATGATCTGATAGCCAACAACTCAAGGTTCCATTGATTCTGTGACAAATGCGAGCTAAACGACATGTCTGCCGTATTGACTGATGCAAATGTTGAAGAAAAAATAAGTCCTATTCTGAACAAATTGAAGCCGGACTGTCAACCATAGAAGGGGCATTAAATACTAAGGCAGAGAACACAAATGTTGATTCACTCTCAGCCAGGGTTAACACCATGGAAGATCAAATGCTGGGCCTAGCCAGATATATTTCAAAGGTGAATGCAAATGTTGACTTAGTAAGGGCTGAAAATGAGGAGAAAGTGAAGAGAGCTAACAATATTGTAATCAAAGGTGTTGAAGAATCTCCTGAAAAACAGGATATGGACATTGTCAAACTGATCCTCCAGGACATCGGTTGCACTGACATTCAAATCCAAATAATGTCAAGACTAGGTGCTTTACCCCAAGAGAGAAGTAGACCCAGCACTGCTCAAAGCAATACAAATAGACCACAGAGCCAAGAAACTTCCCAAACAAACGCAGAGCTATTCACAACTCCCAATGATGCACCCAGCCACAAACTAATCTGATGCCCAACGCACTAAGACCAGCATCAAAAAACACAAACCAATCAAAATAGTATTAGACAACCCAGAAAGCAAATTAAAAAGGCAGGTTCTCAGAAATGCCACTAGAGTCAGAAAAGTCCAAACAAATGAATATGATCCCAAGTCAGTATTCATAGTCCCAGATCAAACAAAGTTAGAGAGACAACAAGACATTGAGTTAAGAAAACAACTGAAACAAAAACGGGAACATAACCCAAACGCAGTGTTTTTATCAGGGGAGGGAAAATTCTACAGAAACAAACACCTCAGAGCTAGGAAATGTAAACCACTGTAAATATGTACATACTGTCGTAAGAGGAGAAAGAGAATGCATGCCATTAAAGGTTTTCACTTCAATGCACAAGGACTGAACAGCAAATTAGCACAACTTGCACTGTTTATGGAAGAAAATGACCCTGATATTGTTGTAATCACTGAAACTTGGTTAACGGAAGATGTCAACAACAAGGAGATCACCCCTGAATGATACACTTGCTTTAGGCAAGACAAAGATATATCACATTACTCCCCTGGGATGTACCAAAAGTCAGACAGGGGTGGGGTACTCATACTAGCCAAGGGCTTACTAAACCCAGAGAGGTACAATCAAGGACAAGTTGAGGCTGAGATCTTCTGGATCCAGATTAACCCCAGACCTAGACTCACCTGGTTAATTGGTGGCTGCTACTGACCAGAAGTTGACGAAATCCACATGCTACAGAAAATAGGTCAGTGAATAACAAAGGTTAACACAAAAAATTGTCTGCTTGTGGGAGACTTCAACTTTAGAGGGATCGATTGGTCCACAATGTCTGGATCACTTCCCATCGAGGAGGCGTTCCTCGACATAATAAACGACAATTTACTTACCCAAATGGTCAATGAACCAACCAGGTTCAATAATATATTGGACTTAGCCCTAGTCGGTGACCCCTCCACAGTCCTGACATGTACAGTTGAAGAGCCTTTTGCAAAAAGCGACCACAAATCTGTGTACTTGGAAATCAACTCTCCTGTCCCCCGCGTAAATCGGGCTCCCTGCAAAATTTACTTACATAGCAAAGGCAACTATGAAGAGCTAGACAAGACCTTCCAGGAAACTGACTGGAACTTTATAAACAATTTCCACAGCATAGAAGATTCATGGTCCAAATTCAAGGAAATCTACACAAAATTAGTTGACAAGCATATTTCATCTAAAATGGTAGCACCAGGTGAAAGAAATAAACCTCCTTGGACTAGAAACAAATATATAAATAAATCAAAACAATGCAAAAGAATACAATGGATCAGACATCGTATATCAAACTTGGAGTCTGACAAGATCATTTTCAACAAACTAGTTCAAGACCATGACTTTATCACCACTGCAGCAAAATCCCACTAGGAGGACAAACTGGGAAACAACCTTGAGCAAAACCCTAAGCTGTTCTGGAATTACACTAGACACTTCACCAGCAGCAGAAAAATGGACAAAAAGTTACACAAGATCAAGACAAAGCAGAAATACTAAATAAGTTCTTTGTTGAATCATTAATCGAAGAACCCCCATAGACTTTCCCCTGCCCAAAGTCAGAAAATGTAGAGCATGTCCTCAGGGACATTATCATTACCCCAGATATAGTTCTAAGCAAACAGGCAAAGCTTAAGTTACACAAAGCCAATGGCCCAGATGGACTAAACGTTAGCATTAAAAAAAACTGTCCCAGTCTTAAGGTACCCCTAAGCAAACTCTTCATGAAATCCATTAACCGTGGCCAGCCACCACAGGACTGGAGAGGCAGCAACATAACACCACTACACAAAAAGGGTAGCCGCACAGCAACCAGTAACTACAGACCAGTTGCCCTCACCAGTCAAGTGGTTAAAATCCTGTAAAGAATCATCTTAGACAACATCCTGGGCATCATTAATGCCAATAATACATTCAGCTGCAATCAACACGGATTCCAAAAGAATAGCTCATGTGATACCCAATTGCTCGAATGTCTCAACAATTGGACAGCGAATTTGGACAGGTCAAACCAAACAGACGTCATACACCTGGATGTTTCAAGAGCTTTTGACTCCGTTCCTCACATGAGGTTAATACATAAATTGCGTCAGGTAAGGGTCAGAGGCAAAACACATGCATGGATAGGAAATTACTTGTCCAACAGGAGACAGCGAGTATTACTTAGAAATGGAGGGTCAGGATGGCGTGAGGTCCCAAGTGGGGTCCCTCAAGGTTCTATTCTTGGCCCGATCTTATTCCTCATTTATGTAAATGACATCCCTGAAATCACAGTATCCACAGCCAAAATGGTTGCAGACGACACTAAGGTCTATAAAGAAATTAAAACAGAAACAGACTGCGAACTTCTACAGCAGGATCTAAATAGTCTATCTAGCTGGTCAAAGCAGTGGCTACAATATTTTAACTCAACCAAATACTATGTCCTAAAAATGAAAGAGTCTCTAAACTATATTTACACACACAATAATAGAATACTGCAACAAACAAAACATCAAACAGATCTCGGCATTATCATCTCTGACAACCACCACCCCATAAACTCCATCATAAAAAAGCAAATCAGAGAATTGGTACAATCAAAAGGTGCTTCACCAACCTCACTGAAACAAAAATAAGTACATTATACAAAACTATTGTAAGATCGATATTAGAATATGGGGCTCCTGTATGGAGCCCATGACAAGACCAAAATATAAAATCCCTAGAAACAGTACAGGACAGGTGTGTAAAACTATGTAGCGAGCAGCTAAGCAAAAAATTTCAGCCATTCAAATGCATAGAACTCACATTGACATGTGTGAGACGTATAAATACCTACATAGCTCCTACAAGACCAACCCACAGAATTTTTATCCTACCCAGTAGAACTTTTAGAGGCCACAATTATAAACTACAAAAGAAGCACTGCAGAACTGACGTCCACAAGTTCGTCTTTACCAACAGGGAAGTGAACAACTGGAACGGCCTCCCTGGGGAAGTGGTAGACGCACCTTCCACATCAGCGTTCAAGAGACAATTGAGATCCCTACCATAAGGAAGAGAGGGATAATCAACCAAGTATACCAAGTATAAGTATACCAAATCCTACTGATTTCGTCCTAAGATTGAACACAAGCTTGTGTCTTATATGGACCTAGGGAATAACATGAAAAGTAGCATTTAATGCATTAAAATATCTCTGTCTGGTCTTTTTTGCCATAGAAAAACAAATGCTATCAGAGGCCACTTTATTTGAGTGGAAATGAAATTCAAGAAGGTGCAAGCCACACACACCTTGGCATCACTCTGGGTTCAAGGAAAGACGTTATAGGAAAGAGCATATTTTACGAAATACAGACAAGGCTGGCAGAAGGACTGCCCTTCTTTAGCAATTTAAGTATAGGTTATCTAGAAATGCACTTTGTATATTATACAAATCTATGGTCTGCCCCATACTCGAACATGGGTGTGTATTATTTGACAACTGTGGTCAAACCTTATCTGATGAATCAGAGTCAATTCAGTATGAAGCAGTGAGAACGTGTTCAGGTGCCTTACAGCACACCAATCGTGTTGGTCTACTCGTTGATCTCGGCTGGGTAACGCCAGCGATCCACAGAAGATATTTCAAACTTGTCCTTGTCTATAAAATGATCAATAAACAGGTACCTCCCTACCTCTCCAATCTAGACCCCTCTACATACGGAACAACGTCTGGTATATATAAACTTAAGAGTTTCTTATGACATAAGGCTAGCTAAACCTAGGTTACATCGCTTGGTCGAATTATTTCTGCCATCATCAATTAAACTGTGGAACAACCTCCCAGTTGACACTCTAGAAAGTCCTTCCCTAGCTGTTTTCAAAGCCAAACTCAAAGGTCTATTATTTAAGCCAAATCCTTCAGTCTGCTTTACTCATGGCCAGCGTTTCCCAAATATATGCCAGACCTAGCTAAGACTTGGTCACTCTGCATTGAATCACCATTTGTACAGAGTGAATACCATTGCCGACGCTTCCTGTGGTTGCAATTTTCCCACCGAGGACATAAATCACTTCATGTTAGATTGTCCTAGATATACCGACTTCCTTAAGACACTCCTGAAATGTATGTCCTCAATTTTGGCTCCAAGAGTAAATGCGTCCCTGCTAATTCACCTTGATTGAAATTATATGCTTGGCTTTATGCTCAGGGGCAATCCAGATCTACGCATAACAGCTAATGCAATGATATCCGCCACCGTTCATAACTACATGTCAGAAAGCCTTTTTTTTTCTTTTGACCCTAGATCATGGGTGCATGCAACTTAAATGTTAGGAATTTTTTTTCCATAAGATATTACGTCAAATGATAAACACTATGTATTATATGCAGTCTTGATACATTCTCTCTTGTATTGTTCTGTGTGTGCTGTAAATAATTTTATGTACGTTCTGTATGTCTGGAGAACCTCTAGATTAGCTTTGTAAGCTACCAGGTACTCCAAGTGAAATAAGTACGTTTAAATGAATAAGACGGTCGCTTTTTGTCCCCATGACTGACACTTTTCGTTTTGTTCGGATCCAAGGAGTCCACATGTGTCACGGGGTCGTTTATGTGCAGTCTGGAGCCCTGTGTTCATCCCCACCCAATCACTCACACACACACACACACACACACACACACACACACACACACACACACACACACACACACACACCGAAAGCAGGTAACACTGCTGATATCGATAATTTTCTTTTCCCTCAGAAGACGCCAATTTCTTATGACAAAATTGAGACCCTCTTTACACCTGATAGGTTTAGTTAACTAAGCTAATGAATCGTTTTCAAAGTCAGAGTTTTCCAGCCAAGAACAAGTTGCTAATGCGGGAGATATTAAAATTTCCGTTGCCAACCAGAGAAACCATTTTCTGCCTATGAATGGCACGTCAAATTATATAAAATATGTCCTTGCACCCTTCTTTACTGTTAAGGCATAAACCCATTTTCTCATTTCATGTAAACCGCCCTGTGACCTGAGGAGTAATATCCAAGTTACTCACCTTCAACCCCACTCAAGGTCTTACTACCACACATAATTCCACCAAGTTTAGAAAGATTTTCTTCCTGGATAATTGATAATGCATGCATCAACCTGTAACCTTGGAAATGATGCCGAGGTGATCAATTTGCAAACTAACAATATTTTATTGCGTTGTACAATCCTTGCAATGTCCATCAAGTTTGCCAAATAACTCCTGTGGTGTTATTGTGCGAAATCCAAATTTGGAAAGAGAGGAAAATCTGTAAAGTGTAACGCTATTTTCCCTACATTTCATTTTACAAAATACGGACACAAAGGTTGGCATTCAGAAAACCAAAGCAGGTGACTAAGTTTATGAAACCATGTTCCCTCAAAACACTAGGTCGTAACAAAGGGTTGAAGATTTTGAAGAATTTATTTGGCAATCCACATTCAGAATAAAATTCTGTTAAGGCATGGAGGCCCTAGCAATAAATGGAAATAACAAGTGCAGATAATAAGTTAAAGGTAGATAAATGACACAAGAAAGGCACAATTGTATGGTGACAGAATTATCCAAGTATGTTTTGTTTTTAGGAATGTGTGGCACCTCAACTCCCCAACTAAAGCCCACAGCCTGGTGAACACCCTCACATGGTGAACCATGTCTAGGTAAACACCCCATCATGGGCCCCATCAGGAGGCAGAGAGGAGACTAAGGACGCATGTGGGTAAAAACCAAATATATGTGTCAAAATATTCTTTTTAAAGGGGGTGGCGTTCCGTATTCTAAGAGTAATCAAACCTAACATTTCAGGGTGGTAGACTGGTGTAGAATTGAACCAGTAGAAGAAAATCTGGTATTGCAGGTGTGGGATTGAGAAGCTAGGACGAAACGATTCGATAAATAGTCAGGGGTTTTCCCAGTTAACATTTTCCAAATAAGAAAACAGTTAGTTCAGTGACGTCCTTGCTTAATACTCATCTAGAGGTATTCAGCATGTCCGTGATGTGGGTTCTTGCAGGGCATTTCAAAATGATTCTCATGGCTTAATTTTGAATTTTCTGTTGTTGTTTTCGTAAAGTGGCGCTACAGACAGTACTACCAATAATCAATATGTGGTAAAATCAGAGTATCATTCAAGGTTGAAGTATGACGCGTTATCAATGTTACCTGCTTGCAGGTCAATAAGAAATAGAAGTATGGATTGTAATATTCTGACAACCACTAAAACGGTGCAATCCGTCCGGCATCGTGAATGTCTAAAAAGTGGAGTATTAAGATACACATTTTAGGCGCAAAGGCAGTAGCAAATGTTTGTTTTGTAAATATATATGTTAATCGGTGGCTGATTGCTTCAAGCATATTGGTCAACCTGGCCTATACTCATCTTCTTGTTTTTCTAATCTGAGCCACAGTGACCACTGAAACGTAACAGTAGACACTGGAAAGCATCCTTGATAGTTCTCTGATCCTGAACGTTCGCATCGTCTTCGATTAGATGTGAGTGGAAGTGATATAAGCATAAAAGATATCTTCGATAGTAATTCAACATGACTGTCATGTATGCTAACGTTTTGGTTTTAAGCTCCTCATTGTTCAATTTACTAAGCACAATCCGTACAGATATTGGGGAGGGGGGGGCTGCTTCATGGCCATTGCTTTATTTTGTTTTTGTTTTGTTTTGATTTTTTTTTTAAATTTATTTATTTATTGTTTTTTTTTCCTGTTTTTTTGTGCTTTCAAAGGGATGGGGTAATAAAGTGTTTCAATGTCTTTTTACCGAATTTTTTAATGTTAATGAGCGCCTTAACATAAAACTGAGAGTGTACTGGTGGAATACTGCTAACGATTTGGGGTGATGTGATCACAAAGCTGGCCCTGAATAAAATTCTCTGTCAAGTAAGACACAAAGAATGGTGTTTTAATTAAGCACATCCGTTCGGTACAGTTGAGCTCTATCACTGTCTGATAGACAAGGCATAACAATAACTCAATGCTTCTGTTGAGAGATTGTGTATCCAAGAAAAATTAACGCTTTAGTTCTTGTCGAAATAAGCATCAAGCCAAGTACAATTCTCATTCAACTGAAAAAACTATTGCAACTTTTTTCCATTTTGCTAAATGTTGATCGAGATGCTGTACTTAGAAATTCATTAGCTTCTGAGTTCCCGATTGTCGCCCGTGAAAAAGAAAAAGAAAAAAGAAAAAGGCAATGAAAAAGAAAACTAAAAGCACATAAAAGCCTGTGCAGATACATGAAATATGAAAAGCGTTTCTCTCGTGAATATTCTTGTGTTTGGGAAATGTGGACTGAATAGACAGGTGTTCACATTTGACAGGTATACACCTACAGCAGATTTGAATACATTTAATAGGTTTGAACAACTGCACGACCATACTCATAAAGTACATCCAAGATAAGGTGACTATACAAACCGCAGCACAGTGACATGTTTAAGCACAGATTTCAGAAGTACTGCAAAAGTACCAGAAATGCCATTTTCGTGATGGCATGTGACACCAAACTGGACTCTTCACGCAATCATACATAAAGTAATCCATAACATCCCTGGCTTCAGCCAAGTGTCAACATGTAAAGGTCAACAGTGGTTTTAATCGATCTTCTAACCTTTAAGATGTAAACTTTATCACTACAGAAAATTGAGAGACCTAAAATACAATGTAACTTTTCTTATTCAAAAGGTCAGAGAACTTACTTGGTTGGCTGGCTGAACAAAAGTAGCAACGTTTTATGACAAATTATTGATACTTCTGAAAGCACAATTTTTTCTATGCTTGGTCACCGACACTTAAGTTTATTTTAATTTGGTGGGACCAATAGGCTATAAATTCATCCTTGATATTTCCTCTGTCTGTCTGTCTGTCTGTCTGTCTCTCTCTCTCTCTCTCTCTCTCTTTCTCTCTCTCTCTCTCTTTCTCTCTCTCTCTCTCTCTCTCTCTCTCTCTCTCTCTCTCTCTCTCTCCTGGATGTCTCTTTCTTATTCAATTAACATGTCCATTTTGTAACTGTCCATAACACAGACCTGGCTTGGACATCTTTTACCTAAATTGCCTTCAATTGTGAGTAGCAAACTCTAACTTGCAGCCTACTTTGTCGACTTTGACCTGCTAATGCAAAATGCAACACGTTACGCAAAACTGTGTTCTTGTTTTCAAAATAACTGTAACTGATGCGAAACAATTTAATCAGATAAACAAACTACAGATTTGAAAATAAAAAATTGAATTTGTTAAACTCACTGGGTATTTTTTTAGTTGAAAGTGTTAGGAAGAAAAACGTTATTTATTTATTTATTTATTAATTTATCTATCTATCTATCTATCTATCTATCTATCTATCTATCTATCTATCTATCTATCTATCTATCTATCTATCTATCCATCGATTTGGTGCATGGTGCCGTTCAAATACTCATACCCGTGTATAGGAATTATCAACCGATTTGCACGACGTTGACATCTACATAGATGGCCTTCCTAGGGTTTCATGTTAACTTGATGTATTGTAAACCATGCAAAAACATTGAAACTCAGGTTTTATATTAGCCGCAAAAAAAGTGTTCTTCGGAAATTTGTGTCATTCGGAATGATGCTCATCTGAGACGATTTCGTTTCTGAGAAGGCATTTTGCTTTAAAAACTAAATTAAAGCATGGCGACGGTTTTAACATTTCAGGCACTAATTATTTCGAGCATGATGATGATTTCAAAGTCTATGGGTTTTTAAGGAATACATTTCCAAGTCGTTATAATTGTACGAGCAACACCTGTGTCCCGTTTGATGCTGTGATCACGGCTACTTTCATGTTGAGCTATGCTGGTTTGAGCAGCCCCCATCTTATTATGAATGTGTCGTATTTGGCGTAATGTAGAACTCCACGAGCAGCCGGACACACATTTGTAAACGCCTTATAAATGGTTTATATTTGTGAAGAGTTTACATTTGTAAATGCTGTACATTTGTAAATGCTTCACATTATCCCGTTTAATACCAAAGATCACTGTCAGATGCGTGTCGAAAAAGAGAGCAAACTAATGCGTTACGCTTTTCAATTTTATTCTTATATTATCAGGTACAATTGTTCATAAAAGAGTGCGTTGCAATGTTTGTGGATTCCTGCTATTCTTGCGATTACAGTTAATGTACATAAGTGACAAAGATTTTAAGATGGGCAGCAGGGGATGGAAAGATTTTTCATCAGCACACAGTTGTGTTTAGAAATGTCTCTTTTTGCTATGTTTTTTAAAAATATATATATTATATATATATAATATATAATATATAATATATATATATATATATATATATATATATATATATATATATATATATATATATATATATATATATATATATATATATATATATATATTTCAGGGAGACAGCCGACTGTTTTGTTTTTGCATGTTAGCTTCTATGTGTGGCCGACCGGGGGATCATTCTCAGTAGGAGTAGGAACGTCATAGCGTTTGTCTGTGGATAAAACGTCTACGCTTCAGTTTGATTCAATGAATGTGGAGGTGATCTTACTGTTAGTATGAACTTGATGGCTGAAATTACTGCCTCAATTATAAGCATCATTTATAAATTGAAAATGATTACATAAATATTCAGTTCTCGACAAATTTGTCTAAAATATAGTGGTTCCAAAGATACGGAAGCGTCCACGAACACATGTTGTCTTGTATACGATGTCGATAGATAACCGATCACATAAAGCATTTAATACGCTTGTTATTGTTCATTAGGCCTCTGTAGAATTGGTACGTCTGTATTTCATATGGTATGGTGGATGCAGGCAACACAAATCAACATGTTATCGACACTGGAATATACCCAAACTGTACATATGCAATATATATATGGACGGATTTTTTGACATTTCGTGCAAAGTTTATGAATTCCAGTGAATATCTAATAGGGTTTATGGCGATTACAAAAACTTAACTCATTGCCATGATCAAAGCAGGTCACATTTGATCTAGATCTTAAAAAGTAAATAGTTTTGACTGGATTAGATGGTAATCATAGACAGAAATTACACATTGTACACCAGGTCGCAGAGAAGTTAACCAAGCCTTGCAACACAACAAATTAAACTATGCATTTGAATATATTTGATTGCATAGTAATTCTCGGTGGTTGAAATGTCAGAATGTTGATTCAGATGATACAATTTTATGAAGGTAGACTAACCAGAATATGAGTGTGTATAATTTTTTTCCTAGGCCATGTGAGGTGTATTCTCCGGTCAGGTGGAGATACCATATCTAATGTATTTTTATGCTTTTGTGTGATGCACATGAAAAGCAGGCAATGAGTATTATGCTCATGGAAAATTGGTATAGAAGCAAACATCTCAAATGTTTGGGGAACTAAGTGGGGATGTATCCATTGTACAGTTTTAAAGCTTTTTTTATAACAGATCATTTCCACAACTCTCAAATCGTTCTCGATTTTTTTCACATAAAGAACTCCACCGCCCCGCCCCCACCGCGCGACAAAAAAAAGTTCTTGACTTTTTGTCCAATGTAATTGTTTTATGAAACGAACGCTTCGACAAGCTGATAGTGGGGGATTTCAACATTGATATGCTAGGGATACACAGAAAAAGAAGGTTATCCCACTTCCTTGATATATGGTACTGGATCGTTAATTTCTGCTCAAAGTAACTTAACCAACCCGACTTTCTGAACACCGCGCCACGCTCATAGGCAAGAGTGTGTGTAATTTTTCGAATAGCACCAAATCCTTAAGTATAATTTTCACCCCGTTAAACATTTATCGTGAAATAAAACACGTCAATATAATGGAATCTCCAGAAAACGTTGTGCGTTTGTATCCAAACTTTCATAATATCCTCTTGAATCTATTACAACAGACCAAACGTGAATATTTACATGACCGATTGTAAATAAAGCAATCCCCAAAAACATTAACATAAAACAATTGCAAAACATAATCAATATCTATCTATCTATCTATCTATCTATCTATCTATCTATCTATCTATCTATCTATCTATCTATCTATCTATCTATCTATCTATCTATCTATCTATCTGTCTATCTGTCTGTCTGTCTGTCCGTCCGTCCGTCCATCCATCCATCCATCCATCTATCTGTCTATCTATCTATCTATCTATCGATCTATCTATCTATCTATATATGTATGTATATATATATATACATATATATATATATATATATATATATATATATATATATATATATATATATAGCTCCTTTGATCTCCAGACTAACACGAATGCGGAAAATGGTCATGTATACAGAATTCTAATTGTGAGTGAATTACTATCGAGCTTGGTGTCTGTCCAGGGCAATGTTACACATATGTCGTGATGCAGGTATGGGAATCAAGAAGGATTTTTCTTTTCTACCGGGACATCCAGGAGAAAATGACAGTCCTGCATTGATTTGTATTGCGTCACCTTTACATAGTTATTGACTGGTCATATTAAAGACACTTTAATATTGACATGTTCCATTCATAATATTTTCAAAACTATGTTAGACATATGTGAATTTTTTATTTCTGTGCACATGTTATTAATTGGTAAAGACACATCTTTAGAATAATGCATAGTCGCGGTATTTCAAAATTGATAATTAGGTAATCCCCTATTTGAAATATCTGACACACAGTAGTTTCAAGATTAATAGGTCAAGAAATTCTGTGAATGTTTGGATATGGTGACTTATTCGTGATTGGAGCCTGCTGGTACCATTTGAAAACAGTTCATTAATTCTTGTAGACACACAGACTCATTTGCTTCACCTCTGCTTCTTAAATTGATGGTAGCAACGGTTACCATGAACTGGGAACGTGGTTCTTACAGTTGCTCAAACCTGCCTGTCTTGCGTTTATAATATGTAGTGTCTGATGTGCCTGATGATCTTGCATAATCTGTAACACTCGTGTCTCAGATGTCTATCTTACATATGTATAACCTATATGTTGAAAGAGTCTGGTCTCTTGCATATGTAGAAGATAGTGTCTCAGGTGTCTCACTCCCTTGCATATTTATAAATTGTAGCGTCTCAGGTGTCTGCTGTTTTGTACATTACATGTATTGTCTTGTGTCTGACTGTTTTTGCATACCTGCAACCTGCGGTGTCTCAGGTACCTGATTTTTGTGTGTATCTGTAATATGTGCTGTTGTGTTGATGTTTTGCATATGTATAACATGTAGTGAGTCAGATACCCGATAGCCTTGCATCTGTATGAGCTGGCGTCTCGGGTATGCATGTGACTTTTCAGAGTCTAATGCCTCCATACTTATAACAAGTGGCGTCTCAGGTGCCTGACTGTCCAGCAACTCATCACATGTCCTGATGATAGCGGGAAAAATGTTATTTTGACACATGAAGCGCTGACATCAAATCATATTTGAAATACATATAAAACATCGGGTAAAATTCTTATGTTGAGTGCACACACGCACAAATACAAACATTAAACTTAAATGTGTGTGTGTGTGTGTGTGTGTGTGTGTGTGTGTGTGTGTGTGTGTGTGAGTGCGTGTGTGTGTGTGTGTGAAAACGGTTTTGAAAAATTTGGAGGCACCGAGGTCGTTTACATTAGCTCTGTGCGTATTTTAGCTTCCATTTTTCCGAAATGTAATATTTATGTTATTATCAACGAATGCTGAATATGAGATGCCAGTTAAGCGTAAAATTGCGCCAGAATTATCTTGGTGGTCACAAGCAAGAGATGCACTTTACAAAGGCCCATGGCTCTATCTTTTGGCTCCCTCTGTGGTTAGCATGACACATATCAAAGAGAAGTATGTAAAATGTCAGAGTGGATATTACCTGGACTCAGGCAAAATGCGCAAAAGTGATAATGACGAACTCTATTAACTCAAGTGGCAAGAAGAGCTGAGAAAAACAGCAGGCAATCGTCAATCATTTGTCGGAGCGAACCGCTGTAGTTTGCCAGCTCCTTAAAAATGTAGTGGTAAGTGAAGGAACTGGGTTAGTTTAGCACCGGAACCCATATATAAAAAGAAACCGGCCTCGCTACCCACGTTGTTTAGTCTGTCAACACAGGTCACAACAGTCACAGGCCATGAAAATGATATCTCTTTGATCATATGATACGCGTTTTTAGATGTCATTCGAGCTTAATATGCGTCGAGGCATTGACGGGCCCACCGGCAAAACGAGTCAGGAAGTAGAAGTACAAAAATGTAAGCAAATCGCAAGAAACATTAAAAATAAATAGATATCCTCACAAAAAACTCATGGGGAGGCCGTCAAAGTATTATATATGTAAAATAACAGACATGTAAACCACACACACACACACATGTACGCGTTGTAAGAACGTATGTGTGTATATATGTGCACGTGTGTATGTATGTGTGCATGTAATTATGTGTATATATGTGTATATGTATGTATGTATGTAGATACGCAAGCTATTTATTTGTGTATGTATGTGCGAACGTATGTATGTACGTATATGTATGTTTGTATGTATGAAATGCTAACCATCGTGAAAGACAGTTGATTCAATGCAGCATATGAGTGATGATAAGCCCCGATGTATCTTTTCTACTTTGAATACAATTCTTGGTCAGTAACTCCTATGACCTAGGAAATAACATAAAACGTGAAGAAAGTTTTGCAAGAGGATTATTCCCAACAAAGTAAAATTAGAAGTGCAACAGATGACATCAAGAAAGGAAGCGTGTTTAATGAAGTGCAGTTTCTCTCTGGTGCACAAAACGGTTCGTCGTCTGCTTTGATTACACGGGAACTGACAGAACTTAAGAAGGATTGCTTAAGAAACACTTCCGAGCGACATGTGCTGACCCCATCTCAACATATAAAATTCTCTGAGGGCTCGCTCTAAATATCTAAAACCAAAATTATAATTGCAATATCTGTGTTTGAACTTTGACCCATTGATTTTCGTATGCTTCATCACTTCTTTCTTTCTTGACCACAAAATCTTGTGCGGAGTTTTTCTTGGAAACGAAAATATATACGGGATTTAGAATACCCTGAAACTCCAAATTTATACATTTGTAGGTGAACTTGTATACCTGACTTGGAAGAGTCGAAGTGTCTAAAATTATGTGCAAATGAAATTCTAAATCTCTAACATCTTCAAAATCACAATACATTACCACAAAATTCCAGCACCTGCTACAGGCCATAATTGAGCATCAGTTGAATGTATGGCTCAATTCACCGTCCTTAAATGTATGATAACTATGAGCATACGGAATTTGAACGTTGAATATTGTCATAAGTCTTGCCTGTTGTCCTCCCAATGACCTTATGTTTCAGTTTGGGTTTATAGATTCGCCAAGGTGTGCCTGCTGAGCACCCGTGCAAAATATTACTCTTTTTTTTTTATTAATTCGATAAATATAAAACATTTCGCAGAGAAATTTAGGACCTTTTATGTCAGCGATCATTGTAAACATAGACAGTTATTTGTTTGATGATGCGCACAAATCGACAGACTGGAATGCTAAGTTATTCGACAGGGTACAAAAATTTGTTCTAAAAACAAACAGATTTAGTACAAATAAATTATTGCCGAGCACTTTTTTCCAACTTTGTTACTCTATCTTTAGTTTTCATCGTAATGTATTGGCATGAATGTGTGAGAAAGTCGATTTCCTTGAGATACTTTTAATAATGAAATCGTGGAGAGGGATTCATAAATTAGCTTCACAGATTGTTTCCCGATCCACATTTGTTATGAAATAAAATATGTTTAAACCAATCCACCACCACCCCCCCCCCACCTCCCTTAACCGTGATACCCTCAGTGCCTTGAGCCTTCAATGACTGTGTTAACAGAGTTAAATGACACAGGCATATTCAATAAATATAAAACTCATGCCAAAGTCTCTAAATTTATGCTTATCAGGTTTTCTTGAAAATCTAAATGTTGTATATCTCCAAAGGTATATATAGAGTTGTACGTAGGTCCAGCTTCTGTTTTTAGGTTTGAGATACTGATGCATCAAGTGAATATGCAACCAGAGTCACAGTCTTTGAATTTATGCTCATTAGGGATAATAAACGATTCAGATGTTTAATATCTTCAAAAGTATTATTAATGCAAATACCATTCTAACCTGCACTTATTGGCTTCGACGCATCCAATAAACAATGAGTCAAACAGTAACATTTACAATTACGTTTTGCCAAGTAGGAGAATTTGAAAATCTGAATATTAGTATCTCCAAAGTATGATATATATATATACATACATACATATATATATATATATATATATATATATATATATATAATTGTCATTATAATAACGTCATGTATATTTTTGATAAGACCACAACTGAAGAACATTGAACAGCAGTTGCAGCATTTTGAATTCTTCTAATCAGGAAATTAAACTTTTGACATTTTTGATACACAACAAAGAAAATTCGTTCGCTTTTGCTTCCTTCAATATAGCTGCGTGGTACTATTTGTAAACGGTTCTTCCTTACAGACACAGACAGAATTGCTATGAATTAAATCTTATTTTCTGGAGAGACAACTGTTCATCGTTCTTTGTTCTCATTTTATTAATATATAAGTCTGCTACACTTGCTGTGACACAGTTTGCGTATGGTATAGGCGGTAACTACATTTTTTTCTGATAGCATGGCCACACGGATTGAGGCATCAGTGTGTCAGCATCTGAGCAAACTGCGTTCATTAAACATGCGTTCTTTCGTTCAGTGTTGTTGACTGTTGGCAGAAAGAACGTCTTATTTTCATCAAAACTGTTTTTCTAATATATTGCCTTTCGTTCGTCTAATGCAGTACATTGTAGACCCCACAATGTAATTTTTCAGTCTTCACTTTAATTGATTTTCCCATGTCCAGCGGAGAATCTTTTTGATGCACTGCATGGAGTAATGGAAGGGTAGTTGGAGTGTTCTATCAGTGGTCATGTTGATGTGGGCCAGCCATCTGCGAGTAAAGTTGTAAGTTCTCATGATGAATAGCCACGTGTCAATGCCAAATTGCCTGCCATTTTTCTGCAAATTGCCCAGCAAGTTGCTTTCTTTAAATCTACAAAACTGCAACAGTTAAACCTCTTAGCCTGGGCTTCCGAAGCACTATGGCATGTCAGGAAAGGACTACTGCATCAACTTCAATAAACACTCATTAAGTGCACACTTAACATTCACTGTAAATCAAAATGTCACTTTTCATAACAGATGACTTCAACAAATCATCTTTATGACTTAGAGAGCACAAATTCATCGGGGGAATCTCAGTGAGAAAATACTGCAACTTTCCACGACGTGTCTGTTAAAACAATACCAGCTGGTTTGAATCAAATCCAACAGAGAAACCAAGTTGTATGCTTAAAATCTTATTTCGTGGTTCATCAACCCAACTTTATGGAGTATAAAACAAAAACAACGTATAAGAAATTAGCAACAAGCACTTTGACCAAATGACTTAACAGCTGACACACAACAGATCCCATGATGTGAACTGTGCGAAGTCACACAAGATAAAGTTTACTTGAGCATAACAGACAGTTTCTGGGCAATAAAATACTAAGTATAAGAGAATATGTCTGGTTTATACATTTTGCGAAAGCAACAATGTGGTGGCCTGAGTGGCATTGTGAGGCTGACGAGACCATTCTATGACTTACAAAAATTTCTCAGTGTATGTATATGGGTGTTCCCCTCAGTCATATAAGTTTATATTTGAAAAATATCACACCCGTGATCATAATGTAGCAAATGCCGAGCCATAAACATGCGTAAACGAAGCTTAATTCCGCCTAAGTGGCAGACCAGCTCCTCATTTCACATTTGGACGAATTATATATATATATATATATATATATATATATATATATATATATATATATATATATATATATATATATATATATATCTATATATCTATATATATATATATATATATCTATATATCTATATATCTATATATATATATATATATATATATATATATATATATATATATATATATATATATATGTATATATGATAACTTCTCAAAAAAGTGGACAATTGGACCCAGAACACCAGAACACCTAAATTTGAAAATTTTACCGAATCTAAAATGTTCAAACCGAGGATCTTTTAGATAGTATATTAATTAAGGATTGCGTGGTAAAATTGCATTCCATTACACTCTCTGGTAGTCAAACATGTAGCCTTGATTGGTGTTTGTGTTCCCATTATGTATTGTCGAAATTAAATTAAGAAGGTACCTTGAAATATGTACCCGCAAGTAATTGCCCAGTGTATCTGAGAGAAAACGTAAGGGATGCAATGCTTCAAGTATAATGCAAGGGCAGTTAAACGAACCTAAATCACATGAGACCGTTTCAAATACACTTTTCAAGTCAAAGCACCAATGTTTCATTTTTCGTATATTTTATGATTATTACACCATTTTAAGTAACCTTGTGATGACACAAGCAGCATTTATCACAACACCTCTGAGAAATTTCAACCGCGTCTGGTTTGTATGAATATTTGTTTTTATGTTGACTTTCTTTAATCAAAATCCGGCAACCTTCATTAATTAAATAATAAAAAACAGCATTGCTCTGGACACTCATAATATCTTACGAAATCACGAGATTACACGTAAATTAAAAAATATATATGCAGGCAATACAAAATAACTGATTGTGTGGAATACTTACATATGAGGGCTCTAATGAAACAAACATGAAAGATTCTCTTATTCGCCGGAGTACATGAACTGAAACTACTATAAAGGCCTGTGTCTCATATTGGGTCCATCTATTTCTATATGTAGGAATACAATTTTTATTTCAGGTTTATTTGCGTGTACAGCCAAAGAAGTGCAATGCAAGATGACATTTATACCCGAAACTGTTTTCTTTGAACTGAAATGGTTTTCAGATGGATATCAGTATTTTCTGAGTTGAAAACAGGTAATTATACACATGCAAAACGTCTATTGCCTTATGTACACGCAAAAAAGCAATTTTACATATCAACAAGAGGACTGTGACAGTTCTGTGCTCAGCTGACCTTAGATGCACAAACTGAAGTGGTTATGTGAACTTCAGAATGGTAAAAAAGTCATCCCTGTTTAAGACCATCATCACTGTTGCTAACATTAACATATAACTTTACCATTTTTTTTTCGATTTTAGACAATTTGTTAAAAATCAGAAAATGACAGCACCACCAGGTAATGATCAAATCTGGTGGGGATCAAGTCCATGTCCATATTTTCGAGACTTTGTTTTATTTAATTTTGCAAAAGAATCAACATAAAAATAACAAAAACACTGGAGCGTGACCATTTCAACCAGGTTAGTTTCGACTCTTCCAAGGTACATCCTTGCCAAGTTTGAAGTGAATCTAGTTGACGGTTTTGAAGAAGTCAAAATACCAATTACCATTGCAATCTGCATTGACCTACATTGTAATCAATGGGAATGAATTCATTAACCGATAAGTACCCAAATTGAACAGTTTGTTACAAATCAGAGATTCAAAATGCCGTCACCTGTAGTGAACACTTTAGTTTGACCCTTCCAAAAGCTATATTTCCACCGCGTTTCGAGAAAATCTAAGTATAGGTTTTGGAGTAGAAGTCAAAAATAGCGAAAACAAACAGAAATTCGTTAAAAAAAAAACAAACCTCCACCTTCTGAAGAAATAAGGGTTTATCGATCCCAGAAGTGTCCCTATGTAATTTCGAAGCATTTGGCTTGTTGGTTTTGGTTCAGTTTAAGTTCAAGTGAGTCCAGCGGACGGTTTTTGAGTGGAGGTCGAAAAATGTTAATTGTTCACGGACGGACGCTGACGACGGACGAAAGACCATGAGATAAGCTTAGCTGATTTTCAGCTGAGCTAATCAAAAGAGTAACCATTTTCGCACAGAGCGACCGAATGCTATTCCAATGGAATACATCTCATACATTTTTTTATGACGGAACAGAATATAAATTTAAATGGAATGAATAAATCGCATGCACATAAATTTTGTAAAAGGCTATGTAAAAAAAAAAAAGAATATTTGAATTACTATAACACTTGTAAGGAAATATGCATACACTAATCAATTCTTGTTTATTTACGTCCACACACGTTTGGCCACGCAGTAAAAACTCTGCTTATACGATTTCAATGTAATATTGGCATACTTAGGAGAGTGTTGAATAGAAGGGATCCACAAAATATCAAAGGATTCTCTTGACGGGATTTTATTATTTCATATTAAAAGGGTGTACACGTATTGGAATAATTTAACTTAGCCATTTTGATTTTGAATGATATGACTACAAATTATTGACGCTCAGCCAAAACAGTAAAATTTGTTGAACTCATTTGCCAATATAAGGGGCCCAACGATGCATATAGTATGATTGACTACTCATTCTGAGACATTTGTATTCTTCCTACGTTTTTTTTTTAAACTCTACACCTAAACCAATGAAAAATACCATTTGAAAAATCACAAACTAAAAAAAAAAAAAAATTTTAAATCAGTTCTTAATATTTTTTTTTCAAATTCCAGTTAACATGCTATACTTAGTCAAGTATTACACATATCTGACATATTATGATATATCTGTTTAATAACAACCGGAATGCATCAACTTTGTTTTTTTCCTTTTGATCTGAAAAAAAAATGATACAAAAATTACCTTCAAGTTTTTTTCAGTTTGAAATATGGTTCTGACACATGATTAAGTATTAAAAAGCTTCACGTATGCATATTAAGCCCATAAGACAAATAGTTAAAGACCGTTTTGCCTCGTTAAATTCACACATTTTTCTTGTTGACAGTCCATTCCAGGACATCTCATTACATATATTATTGGCTGCACACTTGGCTTCTGGAAAGCGATATCCTCGTATATTATTGCAACGAGTCAACTCGGACACCTTTGTCTGCGGTCCTGGAACATAGTAAGCCTCGGACAAGCTGGAGGCTGAAGGCAGGGGGGGGGGGGGCGGGTTGGCTCTGATGATGGTATTGTTGACTCTCTCCGTATGCTGCTTACTCATGAAAACCATATAGCGATGAGCACCCGTTTGTCTCCCTATTAACGGGCTCGTGTTAATAATCAATTATTTTTAATAAAGTGCTCATGCTTTTATAGAAGCCATAAAGCGAGTAGCACACGACTGTCTCTCTGATATTAAACATGCTCATTTCAGTAACTTCTTGTTTTTAGGCTAGTAAGTAGCACCCTCCCATTTATACATTGTATTCTGTTTAAAAGTATCATGACTGCTGGCATGATGTGATCTGTGATTACGCGTCGACTGTGACTTGATCTTACTTCTCCTCATTCGTGGGGGTATTATGTGAATATGACTTCATTATATGATTATGATTTGATGTTATTGTGCTTCGTGTTTTCACTCTTTCTCTGTAGACATCTGACAGACAGCAAGACCTCACCCCCTCCCCCCACCACCCCGGCCCCTCAAGGTACTTAATTCCTTCCCCTCCTGTTTTTCCCTTTCAATACAGCAGTTGAGCTCATGGCAAGGATATCTTATAACCACAGCGCTTTTGATTCTTCATGAAGCCGCAAACTGCATTCAGTTTCGAGATTATTGCCTCAGCTCAACGCTTTGGCCATTCATCGAGCATAGTTTGGCAACCTATTCTGCCCATTTTATCAGGTCTAATTTCAGCTGCTGGTAAAGACTTAAGGATCACTAACTCCTTCCTTATCCATTAAAGTGTGTGTGTCAACGCACACTTTACTGTTTTTCTAGGAATTCTTTATTAAAGTGTGTGTGTCAGCACACACTTTTCTGTTTTTCTAGGAATTCTTTATTTCTTTCTTTCTTTCTTTCTTTCTTCTTTCTTTCTTTCTTTCTTTCTTTCTTTACCGGCAAATTTGTCCGACATTTCATTTGAAAAGTATTATATATAGAAACTCCAAACTTGGCACAATTATACTTCTATGGATAAAGTCTGGCCTTTTTATAATGAGAGGTCATGCTTTTCAAAATTATGCAAATGAGGGCTAATTAAAGTTTTAAATCTTCAATATCTTATATGGTATAGTAGATGTGGTTCCAAGTGTATAGGAGTTGGATCATAGCAAGGTAAAGGTCATCTCAAAGGTCAAGGTCATGTCAAGGTCAAAGGTCATGTCAAGGTCAAAGGTCAATTTTAAGCCAAAATGTCATTTTTGAGGTCAAGGTTTGCTTCAGATAGAGGTCATATCAAGGTCAAAGGCCACCTTCCATGGTAACTTTCTTCTAGTCATAACTTGGTCAATTTTTATCCAATTTTGATCATGTTGGGCTCAAATGGTAGCTATGGTAACACTACACATTTTGAATTTTACATGTGACCTCTAAACTTCAAAGGTCAAGGTCATTTGGACCTTTGAAAGTTTCATCCATCTAATTCTAATCAAGTTGGACTCCAATTGTAGGTATTGCAACACCGCACATTTTTATAAGAACATGTAACCTCGAAAGGGCAAAGGTCAAGGTCACTTGGCCCTTTGAAAGTTTCATCTTGCCATAACTTGGTCAATTTTCATCCGATTTGGTTCATGCTGAGTTTAAATATGGGTATTGTAACACTGCGCAATCTACATGTGACCAACTTCTACTAGGGGGTTGTTGACCATTGCCCACCTAATGAATTAAAACTAAAAGTTGTAGCAATTTAAATTATGCTAAATAGCACCATTAGAAATTTTAAATCTCTAATAACTTCAAAGTTATAATAGATAGAGATTCCATTCCAACTTGTACTCCTGTGTTACGGAATAGTTGTGCATTGCCAAACAAATATGCTTTGAAGACACACACATTGATTTGCTATGCAGCAAATCAGCTTTTCTAGTTTCTTTCTTTCTTTCTTTCTTTCTTTCTTTCTTTCTTCTTTCTTTCTTTACCGGCAAATTTGTCCGACATTTCATTTGAAAAGTATTACATGTAGAAACTCCAAACTTGGCACAATTATACTTCTATGGATAAAGTCTGGCCTTTTTATAATGAGAGGTCATGCTTTTCAAAATTATGCAAATGAGGGCTAATTAAAGTTTTAAATCTTCAATATCTTATATACTATAGTAGATGTGGTCCCGAGTGTATAGGAGTTCGATCATAGCAAGGTAAAGGTCATCTCAAATGTCAAGGTCATGTCAAGGTCAAAAGTCATGTCAAGGTCAAAGGTCAATTTTAAGCCAAAATGTCATTTTTGAGGTCAAGGTTCATTTCAGGTAGAGGTCATCTCAAGGTCAAAGGGCATTTCAAGGTTAAAGGCCACTTTCCTTGGTGGCCTTCTCCTAGCCATAACTTGGTCAATTTTTATCTAATTTTGATCATGTTGGGCTCCAATTGTAGCTATTGTAACCCTGCATATTTTAAAATTTATGTGTGACCTCTAAGGGTCAAAGGTCAAGGTCATTTGAACCTTTGAAAGTTTCATCCAGTCACAACTTGGCTATTTTCCATCCAATTCTAATCATGTTAGACTCAAATTATAGGTATTGCAACACTGCACATTTTTATAAGAACACATGACCTCGAAAGGACAAAGGTCAAGGTCATTTGGCCCTTTGAAAGTTTCATCTTGCCATAACTTGGTAAATTTTCATCTGATTTGGTTCATGTTCATGTCAGTTTAACTTCTACTAGGGGGTTCCTGACCATTGCGCATGTAATGAATCTAAAACAAAAGTTGTAGCAACTTGAATTATGCTAAATAGCACCATTAGAAATTTTAAATCTTGTATAACTTCAAAGCTGTAATAGATAGAGATGCCATTCCAACTTCTACTCCTGTGTTATGGAATAGTTGTACATTGCCATACCAATATGCTTTGAAGACACACACACTGATTTGCTATGCAGCAAATCATCTTTTCTAGTTTCAGTTGGAGTCATTTTACTATACAGGCATTTGGGACCTTCTGTCATCTTGCATTGCTGTCCAGCCTAACATTGACACAAACCCCCACGGCATAAAACTTCTCTGTGACACATATCTGTCAGAGATAGCGGTACACGGTTTATGCCCAGGCTTCATGGGAGTACGTCTTTTAATGGCTGCTAGGCCTAGTTTAAAACTGATGTGGTCTCAGCTGATCAGGATCCTAGGTCTATGGAAATAGATACTTTTAATGGATTTATTTTATTTGCATTTCACTGGAATTATCCCGCATATATATGTCAGGAAGTACAACGTCTTGCTAACATACAACACGCCTGTAACTGTTACGATACAGCTTGCTGACTATCTACTTCATAGGGAACGCTACCCCATGTCAGGTACCACTGACCTTGGATGCACAGACTGAAGTGATCCTGTGACACTAGTAATTAGATCATAATGCGGAAATATCTGAGTACTAACTCAATAGTTCTCAAGCAAGCTCTCAAAACAATGGCTCATTATTTCTCAAATTAAAACTCAAAATGATTAAACGCACTGGGGAGGGCACATATACTGAACATCACGGTGGATGTGTGCCTCGGATATTTTTATACAATACCCTATCTTATTCCCACACCAGATGTAAAAACGTATCCTTTCTTAATCCTGTAATGTGTTGAAAGGAGTGCTGCATTGGTGCATCCTGGAGACCAACATTCCAATTGTAAACAAGTTTTAGCATTTTCTTATTTCCAACCAAAGATTCCCACCAAAGAACTTACTAATCATATCCTATATCTCTAGATTATATCCAAGATCTATGCATTTGTTTGAAAAATGAATATGACATTCAGATCACTCAAATAATTGTTACCCCTATCCTAATGCAGCTGTGTCCATTTTTTCTTTTTTTTTTTCTTTTTCTTTCTTTTTTTGGGGTGGGTGGGTGGGGGGCTTTTCTAATCCTGGGAGTAATGAAAACGGGACCTTTCCCGCGGCACATACCCAGTACAGTCCTACATTGGACTACCCACCCACCCACCACCGAATGCACTATAGTCTATCAACCTTGCTCTACGAGAACAGAATTTGTGAATATTACAACAATGGATTTGTTACTCGCAGATATATCTAATGCATAACCTTTCCACATCAATGTACCTTACTTTTGAGGCATATGTGGTAACTCTATGCATTTTGTATTTCTTTCCAGCCGCATTTTGGGGCATTTCTGCCACTGCAAGCAGAACTTGGCGCAATCCATATCGTCCAAGAAATGATAAGTGCGCGTGCGCAAATGTAATTGACAGGTCCTTTTAAAATACCGGCAAGGTTCGTGAGTAGACCGCAAAAACGCGAAAATTGCTGGTTAAAGAAATGAATACAAACCACACTGAAAGCAAATCTCTGTCAAGAGTAAGGTAAACTGCTCAGATTTGGTTAGGTATGAAATACATGGTCATTTTACCTACTATTTACGTAATATTCGCCAAATCTCCTTCCGTAACTCAGGGTTTACCGGCTATAAACAAGTGATGAGACTTGGGCTTTGGGTCAGGATTAGCTATATGTGTATCTCATTTTAGACCATGTACAGCACCATCAGTATGTACAACCTTGCGGTTGTAGCTGAAAAAATTCTCCCGATCTGAAGAAGATAACGCAGTGCATATACAGCATGCGATGACCTTGAATATATGACATCAATGTCACAGTGTGCAGCTGCCAAGCTGGTCTTTTTGTACCACCAGCACTACTTGCAATATCAAAGCCTTCAGTCAACATGTTCACTTGCCGTCATTTTTTTCACTCACTATGATCAGAAGTCATCATTTTACGCTCACTATGTTAGTCATCATTTTAATGATAATTGACAGGATCCACGATGACCAAGATATATTCCATATGTCAGTTTGACCTTTCATGGTTTTTCAAGCTGAAGATGACTGGAATAAAACCCCACAGTTACTTTCCCTATTAATGTTTAACAGTAGCCATTGGCCCAGGGTCCACGGTCACCAAGATAGAAGCCAATATCATAGATTTGCTGCTATCGCTTGGGTAAGTTGCCATGTGCTTGTACACTTACCGATAATTCGCAATTTGGAAAGTTCGTTACAAATCAGGAAATGCCTGTAGATTCAGGTAGTGTACAAACCTGCTGGAGATCGACTCGGGGTGCATTCCCACCAACTTTGAAAAGGATCCAAGCACTGAAAAATATAGTAAAAGTTGAGAAAATCACAGCACCGCATATTAAACAAGTTGTAGTCTAGAAGTTATCAGATGTTCCCCTGTGCAATTTCAAAGGAATTGGCCAAGTGCTTTTGGAAAAGATTTTTTTAAAGGTTTTAGCAAGTATAGTGAAGAAGAAAAATTCATAAAAAAATCCCAAAGTCACTGGAGCTTGACTATTCAAACGCAGTAAGAACCAACATTGAAGAACTGAGTGATGGTTTGGAAGAAGTTGAAAATAGCAAAAACAATAAAAAAAAAAAAGTCGAAAGAAAATTGACAAAAACAGCAGCACTGCCTGTATAACAAATTAAGGTTTAGAGGTTCCTTAAGGAAAAGTTACCTCGATCTAATTCTGCATGTCATAGGACCAAGTGCATCCAAGGTCAGCTGGGCACAGGACTGTCACGGTCCTCTTGTATAAAGCTCGGCCAAACGCAACAGTCCTTTATATTGGCGTATGTATTTGGAATGAATGAAATATAAGCATAGAAAAACAATCGTAGTCAACAATTGCCAGTTGTTAAGCGTCAGATGTAGAAACTGTACCCGAGGATTGCAGTTATAAATAATTTTATGTGCAAATCGGTCAGGGTAAATATGGTGCCTGTCTCGCACTTGATCCGCAGCTGGAGATAAATGCAACAATTATAGGCTTATTGATGAAGTTGATAGCTTGTCTAATAATGATTAACAAATCCTACTAAATATGGTTAAGTCCGCCTGGTATGGAAGAATTTGATAGATAAAACCACTTGCATGATCTTAAATCGTGTTTTTATTTTTATTTTTTCATCTATAACATGGTTGAATTGACCTTTTTAAAAATAAAGAGCGTGAGAATATATACGGAGTGCTTATTCATGACATCAGAATGGAGTCGCAGCCCAATAATTTAATCACAAGACGTCACCATGGGATTTCTCTCGATCAAATTTGATCATAAACCTTAACATAAACAACCTATTGATTTCTAAATACATTTAATCATTTGCAGAAATACAAGCTTACACAAATGTATGAAAAAAATGATTTGCTTTATATCTAAATGCCTGTTTTGTTTACTATTTCATCGACATTTTAGATAATCTTTTCCTTTATATGTTGGAGTTTATTCAGGGAGTAAGGCATTGCAGTCAGAGAATCATTGATGCTTTTGGTTCCCAAAAAGTAAAATAGTTCGCTCTCCTAATTAAAATGGTGCCAGGAAGTCATGAAAGTGAACCCCCTAAACTTGACAAGGAGGGTATTCAGAGGAACTGTTTCGTAATCGCTTGAAACTGCCATTGAACGCAAATTTGTCGGAATACGATCAAACGAATCCAGGCAATTACCATGAAACATGCTGCCATCTAGTGATCATGTAAGGAACTAGTGCCAACGATTTATTTGTGAACCTTGCACAGTTAAGCTGTGTTGAATACTTTCTTCTTAAATAAAACAGATCTGTGGTGATCACGTGGTCTTTCTTAATTAGAAGGGTTTAGGGTCTAGGAGACAACCAGTCGACAGCTGGGAGCCTTTACCAGTAAAATAAAATCAGAAAAGTGGCATACCTGTAAGATTAACGAGGCATGTCATTTATCACGATCTATTACTTGTGAAAAGACTCACAGCGAAGAATACAGACGCTTTGGCATTCAAGATCCATGAGAACATAAATTGTCTACTATTATTCGAAAAACTCTGAACGTGTCTTGCAATACATAATCAAACTTTCTTTTGCATGCATTCAATCGATAATATCCGCGCATATGTATCCTGACAGAGTTGCAAGTTGACATTTTGGCCCACGTAACTTTAGTTTCTAAAACCACCATGTTATTTAAGTGTGTGTGTCGACACACACTTTTCTGTTTTTCTAGGAATTCTTTCTTTCTTTCTTTCTTTCTTTCTTTCTTTCTTTCTTTCTTTCTTTCTTTCTTTCTTTCTTTCTTTCTTTCTTCACGACAAATTTGTCCGACATTTCATTTGAAAAGTATTATATGTAGAAACTCCAAACTTGGCACAAATATACTTCTATAGATAAAGTCTGGTCTTTTTATAATGAGAGGTCATGCTTTTCAAAATTATGCAAATGAGGGCTAATTAAAGTTTTAAATCTTCAATATCTTATATACTATAGTAGATGTGGTTCCGAGTGTATAGCAGTTTGATCATAGCAAGGTAAAGGTCATCACAAATGTCAAGGTCAAAGGTCATGTCAAGGTTAAAGTTCAATTTTAAGCCAAAATATCATTTTTGAGGTCAAGGTTCACTTCAGATAGAGGTCATCTCAAGGTTATAGGTCATTTCAAGGTCAAAGGCCACTTTCCATGGTAACTATCTTCTAGCTATAACTTGGTCAATTTTTATCGAATTTTTTTTTTATCGAATTTTGATCATGTTGGGCTCAAATGGTAGCTATGGTAACACTACACATTTTGAATTTTACATGTGACCTCTCAAGGTCAAAGGTCAAGGTCATTTGGATGTTTGAAAGTTTTATCCAGTCATAACTTGGCCAATTTCCATCCAATTCTAATCAAGTTGGACTCAAATTGTAGGTATCGCAACACTGCACATTTTTATAAGAACATGTAACCTCGAAAGGGCAAAGGTCAAGGTCATTTGGCCCTTTGAAAGTTTCATCTTGCCATAACTGGGTCAATTCTCATCCAATTTGCTTTATGTTGGGTTTAAATTTTGGGTATTGTAACACTGCGCAATCTACATGTGACCAACTTCTATTAAGGGGTTGTTGACCATTGCGCAGCTAATGAATTAAAACTAAAAGTTGTAGCAATTGAAAATATGCTAAATAGCACCATTAGAAATTCTAAATCTTGAATAACTTCAAAGCGATAGTAGATAGAGATTCCATTCCAACTTGTACTCCTGTGTTATGGAATAATTGTACATTTCCACACCAATATGCTTTGAAGACACACACACTGATTTGCTATGCAGCAAATCATCTTTTCTAGTTATTATTGTCATTGTCGTCATCTTCACCATCATCATTATTATTATTGTCGTCATCATCATAATTATTATGACGACGACGACGATGACGATGAGGAGGAGCAGGACGACGACGACGATGATGACGACGACGACGACGACGATGATGATGATGATGATGATGATGATGATGATGATGATGATGCTGCTGCTGCTGCTGCTGCTGCTGCTGCTGCTGCTGCTGCTGTTGCTGCTGTTGCAAAAGGTCGCCTTATTCTCGGGCAGGGAAGTTAGCAAGATGACTAATATCATTTTCTGGTCGAGCCATCTGTGTTTTATTACTGTTACAAAATTAAAATGACCCAGCCTGATGTAATCCTTAAAACCAATATTATATTGGCGAAGATGAACATCAATCCAAATGACAGTTCATTCATAACATCAACATCACTCACAGTTACAAACTAAATAATTCATATCGTGCCACACAATTTCACACAATCTTCGAAAACAGACAAAAGTGTACCAAGTTTTCCGTGATGAGTTCATCTGCATATGGTCACATCAGTTTTCTATAATTATATTCAACGTATAAAATACCTTTAACAGGAATTTAGAGGTTAACATCACAGGTGGGTCCACGTAAAATAACCTGGGAGGAGGACAGCTGACCAAAATGAGACCAATTAGAAGTAAGTCAAACAACTGGGCTATTGAACATCAATTCGATTGGTACAAATATGGTGGCATTTATCAAAAACAAGTATTTTACAGGGTATGAGTCACACACTCACAAAACGCAGTATCTAGTGAAACAAGTCAAATTATGTTGTCACATTTCAAAATGAGAGACCGACTCCATAGACAACTGGAAAGCACTTTCCACTATAGAAAGTGGTCAGGTTTAGCATATATAAAATTGAACTGGATTTATTTTATATTTATATAGCAATTATACATACGTAGCACGTTCAAAGAGACCACAAGGTAATCTGGGCACAGATTAAAATTCATTTTTGTACTGATGTTGCCCACACCATACATACTTGAACATACGAATACACATAAAGACAGGTATGCATGCACGCATACATACATACATACATACATACATACATACATACATACATACATACACACATACATAATGTTCACGATGTTGTCCAAATGTATCTAATATTTTAACTCATACACGTTGGAAGCTTAAAAGTCTGGTTGGTTGGTTTGTGATAGAATTTGGCATAACATTTTGGAAATTGTTTCATCGGGTTGGCTTGGCAATGGTTTAGATTAATTCAAATAGTCTGTATTCAACATAAGCTAATCATATCAAATTTATCAATTTTAAATAAGCAGGCTATACCACAAACTAACTTTTTAGACTGGATTACCTAATAATTTTCAAAGCTAATCGTGAGGCTTGCTACGCAACCGTGCGTTTTTTTAAGGGCCTCGAATTTATAAACGTAGCGGTACAAGTGGTAAAATGTCAGATATATGCAACTGTCGGAGATGTAAATGTCAAAGTGGTTGCCAGAGCACACCTGTTTAGTGTCCACCTTATTGAGGTACACAGCACACCACAACATGTTTGCTGGTGAAGATTCGTATTTCCTTCACATGTGTAGGAAATACTGCTTAATGGCATGCACATTATGTTCCCAAAAACGGGCTGGAAGCAATGTGTTTGGTATGAATGTAAAAGTGTTTGCGTTTCGCCTTATTTCAATTTACATTCTCATGCTCAAGTCGCCCATGCAAAAGCGCTCGGATAAATTGTCGTCTGCTTTGCTATTTCTAATTAAATTTCAGGTTAATAGAAAAAAAATTGATGAGGAATGTAGATAAGAAGTATAGTGAAGGCATGCCCCATGTCAATAGCTTGAGCCCAACCCACATCAAGGAGAGCTATTGACTCAGTCTTATTGTGACCAGGAAAGGGTTACGGCGGCGTTGCATTAACTTCAGTACGTGGCACGAATTATATAACATGTTAATATTTTGGTACAAGAAATACCTTCATTTGGTACATGCACAGCAAACGTGATACATAAAGAATATTGTAATAAGAGTTGCCAAACGCACTTAGAGAAAGTTTTGAATCATCAACCCTTCTTTTTTCGATTAAGTGAAACTAAATAATGATTTATTTACATAAAGTGCAATAAGTCGTAAGTCGACCCATCAGATTTTGCACAATTTGGACAAGGATTGATAGAATGAATAACTTCATCATTTTTCTTTGATTAGAAATCGGTCAACAGGGGGAGTAAGGGGGGCCCTAGTACGCTGGTATAAGTAATAATTTTGCCCTAGTACAAAACTAGGAAAACAAGAAAATGTACAAATAATGGTTGGTACGAAGAACGGCGAATAAAAATGCCCAGGACGCCAGTACGGATAACCCCTTACCCCCCCCCCCCCCCCTTCCCGCTTAAAGGACCTCCAACGTATTAGGCTTGTTTGCACCCTGACTTCCTGTCTGAACTCAGAGCCGCCTCGTGCTGGAAAAGTCAAAATAAGTGGCAGTCAGCTGGCTTCCCTGTCAGGGTTCCTCCCCTTGGAATACTGATCAATACTCAACCTACAACCACGCTTGCCACTGTGGAAAAAAAGCCACCAAAATTAATAGCTCTGCAGATGCCCTGATCTGTAAGAGCAAAGGCACTGGCGGATCTGGGGGGCAATGGGGCCCGGGCCCTCCCTTTACACACAGAGAGAGAGAGAGAGAGAGAGAGAGAGAGAGAGAGAGAGAGAGAGAGAGAGAGAGAGAGAGAGAGAGAGAGAGAGAGAGAGAAATTCTTGCATGCTTATAACGATGGCCATGAAACTTACCCAAGATTAAGCATATAACTAAAATGCATCATTTTGCAGCAAATATGTAAAATTTTCCCGGGGGAGCACACCCCGACCCCCTAGTAAGCTTCGCGCCTGTAGCACTCGCATTGGGACCCTCCTTTTTTCAAATTCCTGGATCTGCCACTGCTTTAAGGTCAAGCCCTCAGTTCTGCAACTCCCTTGATCATTTAGATTCTGCAACACAACCTTCAAACTCTTGTATCGATCAAGAGCCATCAGACTACTGGTCAAAACATCCACGTGTATTGAAGGTTGTGGTTCACGTTAATCCCAAGGTACAATCCGCGTGTGGCCCATGATAGCAGCACATACCAGCTTCAATCAACGAAGGAATTGTGAAATTCCCTCAAGTTCATCAATACATTGTATTTCAAAACTCTCTGTCCACGAATATTTTACATCAAACCTGCTACAAATCGGGGTTTTAATCAATTTTCTCTTTTTTCATTTTCACTTATTTTTCGTTTCAATTTTTTTAATTCAGTTTTCTATTTTTGTATCATTCTGCTTTAATTTGGAAAAAAATGTGTTACTCCTTCTGATGGTCCTATTATTTCGCTTGAAAAATCTGAGAGCAGTTTGCCCTCTGTCTGCATGGTTGAACAATCCCCAAATATAGATGGCTCCCCTTCCTTTCTGATCTGTTGGGTAGGTGACTTCTGCCCTCCCCGGAAAAAAAACAAACAAACAAACAAACAAAACAAAACACATTTTGACCAAGTCTCAGCCCCAAAAGTCCATCTATTGCCTACAGGAGGATCCAACCTTGCAAGCAACACAGTGGTCAGAGCTTAAGTTTTTTTTAAAGTTCAGTGTTTGGAGCTATGGGCATAGAGGCTCCTTATTTTTGCGCTTTTATTCGGCACCGGAATAATAAAAAGTAAACATTTCAGACCTCTACCCCATTTTTCGTATGTTAATTTAATAACCGATGCATTCTTTTTTTTAAATTTATGTACCAATCTACGTCGCAGAGCAGGCAGACCGATAACACTATGTATTATTTCTGTTAGGCTTTACCCAAAGTAACAACGCAAAGTTAGATAGTGATCACGTGTTAACGATGGAGGCTTGGCCCCATTGTATCAGCAGTCCTTGAAAAATTGGTTGGTGCCGTGATAGATCATCTACATTACACCATAAATAAAGTGGTGTTGTGACACATAGATCACCTGTGGTACAACAGTTTCAGACCCGACGACAGAAAATTCACCTCACGAATACAGTCGGAGTGACTTTCTCCAAATCATCCCCATCTTCATGTTTTCTTTTTTCTTTTCTCTTTCTTCTCTTTTTTTTCTTTTTTCCTTTATTTTTTTCTTTCTTTTTTATGTGGAGAGGCGGTATGTGTGACCTTTAAGTGCTGGGCGGTAAAGCTCTGCAGACGCCTATATGTAAAAACGTGCTGTGATCTTATGTTGGCGATTGCATTTCTTATCCTTGTGATACAAGAACATTGTAACTGCCTGATCCGCCCTGCATTTACCGCTGCCCTGTGTATGTCAGGTAGTCCAACTACACTGTCATTGCAGTGTTATCCTGATTCCAATGCATGTTTAAGATACTTTTTGTTTGGGGGGGGGGGCAATATTTGACGTCTGTCTGCTGCTTGTCAATCAATGGACAGATAACAGTATTTGCAAGTAGCGCCGCTGAAAAAATGAACCAGGTACGCAGTGGATACAATCGAATTTTTAGGAGAGAACATTTACCTGTGGAAACATAATATACAGAAATAAATCATGTTTGTTTTCAAATTCAGTGTTAACTATAAAAATCATGTAGAGAAATGATCTATCCCATGCGTAAAACATGTTATATGTGGTTTTATATCGGTATGGAAAATGTTCTGTATCAGAGGGTAAGCTAAGTGTCGATGGAGTTTTCGCTTTGTGATTTAAAATGGCTTTATTTATCAGCAAACGCTAACAGGACAAAACAATTTGCAAATAAAGTGTTTAAATGAGCATAACTCTGCGTCACAATCACGTTTCATTTTAAAGCACCTTGTCATTAAAGTGATCAAGTGTCTGTTAATGCCTTTATGCTTTAAAGAAGTATTTTTTGTGGAAACTTTAATGGTACGCATATCAATTAATTGTCGATAAAAACACTTCGTGTACCTTATGTATAACTAAATTTTCTATCAATTATGTCTATGCAATACGGGTTGACGCCATCATTCATGCATTTTACTACAGCTTACGCGCTATGAGATTTGTGAACGCCACGTCTGCTACTGTACCCTTTTTCTGCTCAAATTGTCCAAAGGCACTCGGATGTAAATTGTCGTTTTTGGCAAGCCAACAGGCCCATGACGAATAGGTCTTATGCGTAGCCGAGCCTCGACGACGCGTATATACTCGAGGCAACCAATCAGATTACGGTCTCCACAAACCGTTGTTGAGAATACGTTTTTCACTAAAGCGTAGCAGATATTTGGCGACGCGTAATGGCGCGACATAAATATGGTCCTTTTAACCTTGACAGGCAAGCCACTTATAAATATTCTCACAAGCATTGCTAGTATCAAAACAGCCAATCAAATCAGAGTCGCGACAACGTGTAGTAGAGAAATAAGACTCTCTACTACGCGTCATAGAGGCAGCCAATGAAGTTAGTGCGTGCAACACGTAGCCGAGAAAAATAAAATTCCATAACGCTACGTCGAGATCGCCAATCAACATGCATTTTCCACAATAGTCCGGCAGATAAATGCAAGATTTGGGCTGAACTTGCATTTTTCTCTAATTTTGAGAGACCTTGGTATATACTTCCGAAAAATGCCCGGTGACATTCTGACATTTTGATATTTTGCCTGGTTTACCCCCTCCAACATTTTGAAAAACAAAACAAACAAAACAAAAATAAAAACAAAAAACCAAAACAAAACAAAAACAAAACACCGCCCCCAAAAAGAAAAAAACAAAACAAAACAAAACCCCTCCTCCCCTCCCCGAAAATATATGTAAGCTTGCGATGGACAACCATGTGTATCCTTAACGCAAGCTACAAAACTACAGTATTGGGTATTTTGGGTATGTGGGACCTGTTAACCATTTGTACTTGAAGTGACCTGGACCATCACATGACCCCAAGGTCAAAGAATACATGTTCCGACACTGGGCAAGCTGATTGTCAACCCGAATAAACTATACATGTGCCGACACTACACAAGCTGATTGATCTCACATAGTCAAAACATCTTTAAACGTATTACAAAATTGGAGTCCAAATGGCCATTTGCAACTTCAAAAATGTATATTCGAGTAAAAACATAAACCAGGATGATCATGATGATTCTGTGCTCTGCTGCCTGGAATCTACTTCAACAGTTGCAGACTTAACTAATCTATACATGAACTGTACTTCTACTTATCAACAGTTGACGGAAGGTTTCATTATTACCTAGATATAAGCCAATATGTCAGTGTGAGTTTTGAAGGTCATTTAAAATCAAAATTAAGAACACCGAAAGATATCCCATAGGAACATTCCTAGTAATGTTCAAGAATAACCACGGGCCCAGGATCCACCATTAAAAGATGTATCTGTTTTGCCTTCCAAAGTCACTGAAGAACAAAATCAACAAAATCATATGTACATTTCTAGTGGTGTTTAGTAGTAAACATGGGCCTAAGATCCACACTTCCCCAGTTATAAGCCAATTAATAAGACCTGTTGAGTCTGGAAAAAAGGCTTGAACTGTTCTAAACATTCACTGTCAAAGGATCCATAGTTTTGCTTGGCCATCCCTTCACACATCTGATGAATGTAAGCCCGAGCAACATCTGTGTGCCTTAAACAAAGCGTTCTGTACACCAGTTTTTATAAACTTATCATTTTTGCGAACTTCCATTATCTTTAGTCATATAATAGCCTGCTAAAATTTAATACGAGTCTGTTTATCCATATATATATATATATATATATATATATATATATATATATATATATATATATATATATATATATATATATATATATATTAATTTATTTATTTATTTATTTATTTATTTATTTATTTATTACAATATATTTAAACAGGGTAGCACCATTCAGATAAGTCTGTTTTACAAGATGGCCCGGTGAGGTATGCAATGTCAATGCTCAAATATAAACCAAGTAGATATGAATACAATTTAAGAATGACTAGGAAAATAAATGTGTAGTACAATTAATATGCAACAGGTAACTAAATCTAACAATACCAAGAACTAGCTGACTGTTTCTAATTAAGGATTTCAATTTACGTTTGAAGGTATCAAGAGTAGCACACTCGTTTACATCATGCGGTAGTTCGTTCCACCGGCCCATTGTACACAAAGGTATTTTTAAATAATTGCAGCCTGGGGAAAGGTATAAAGACATATATATATATATATATATATTTATATGTAATACACTTGCATTAGCCTTGAGACCCTCTTGGCCAATTCAATTGCAAGTGTAAAAGTAAAATGACCCCTTGTGACCTTAATAATAGGTCAATGTCACTGAATGTCGAACCCTATCCAGATTCTAATAAAATGCACCAACAGTATTGGTTTCCTGTTGGTAGCTCCATTTCTTACAATTTATTCTGTCCGCAAGTGGAAAAAATTCATGACCCCTAGCGACCTTGGTCAAGGTCGCTGAATGGCGAACTCACCCAATTTTTCTAATGATATGCTTCTACAGTCCAGGTTTCATGACAGTAACTCAATTTTTTCAAGAGTTATTGGGTCCTCACGAGAGGGGATAGACGTATTCCCGCACGCACAGACATGACAACAATAAAAATCCAGTCGGCCGTTAAGGCCAAGGGAGTAAAAATCTCAGGGCAACTTGGTGGCCAAAATGTAAACTACATGATCCCAGGTGGTAATGTATTCAATATCGAAGCAATTAGCAAAGTACCCCGTACTTCCCAGGTAAAAGAAATTTAGGAAGGTTTATTGTCCTTTTTTTTTTTTTTTTTTTTTTTTTTTTTTTTTTTTTTTTGCAAAAACGCGTTACAATTATGAAATGTAAATAGATTATTGCTATTTAACTTTTTCGCAAACGTGGAATAGAACCAACTGGGGAACATCCATGTGCAAAATTAAATAGAAAAAATATTGCTTCATCATCTTCTTCACTTAGATGGTACAGGCCCACCTAGGAAACAACTGTTTTTTGTAAAGTCAAAGCACCACACAAAACCATTTTGACAATATTATAATACATGCACTGTAGTGCTACATGCCCTCACAATTGTAGTGCATCCGACACATCGTCCCAAAATCTATGTCCCACATCTTCATAAAAAAAAAAATTAATATATCCTCATTACTTTCGCCAACTTGCGTCATCTTTAGTCGTGTTATATCATGATAACAGTTCTAACAATTCTATTTAGCAGTTCTGTAGAGAAAGACAAAAATTTAGCCTCAGCACACAAAATTCATACAAAATAGGAAAACACGCAGAACCACATGGTGTTTAAAATGTGAATTACATAACCTCAGATGATTCTGTATGGAATATCAAAGCAATTGGCTAAGTGGTTTTTGACAAGAAATTTCATATTTTTAATTAAATAAAGTAAACAATTTCATCAAAAATAAGAAAATGATGCATTATCATCTCCTTCTCAAACTTGGTTGAGAACCACCTACGGAACATCCATTTTCAAAATCAAAACATTCCCTGCAACGATTTTTTGAAAGTGGGAAATGTAAAAAGTCTAACGGACGGACGCAAACGGATTTCATCACAGCTTAAACTGAAAAAAATATCTTTTCTGCCTTCAAGTAAAATGGAAAACACAATATAGACTGACATCCAAATTAAAGGGTGTTATATAAGATCAACTCTAAATATTTAACAAAGCCCTTTTAGAATTGTCTCAGAATCATTCATTAGAGAGTAAGATGTGCTCACAATAAATATTAAAATTTGAAATACATAATCTATATTTGAAAATACTATTTTCTTTTGTGTAAAGTCCCTAATTAATATAAATAGTTATATTGCAGGAAAACTTCAGTTTCAGCATCTACAGTTACTATGCTAGATGCTTATCTGCAAGCAAAAATTGAAGCCATAATTAGCTCATTAAAAAGTAGTTCGACAGTACTGTGATCCTATATGCTGCATGTTTACATGACTGATTGCTTCATCGGCAACTGCAACTGCTTACATGTAAGAAAAACAAAGCGTATTTGTCAGCCACTACACCTTTTCACTTGCAAACAAAACAAACATGATTTGCCATATCACGAAAATTCGAAAGCGCCTGGAAACCACGTTTTCAAGACTGAAGGCCTATTAATGTCATGACCATGGTCAAGGTCAAAGAGAATTTCCAGGATGATACTGCATGTACATATCACCAAATACATATACAAAATCTGGATAAAACAAAATAGTGTCAAACTATTATAACAATGAACAGGCGAAGGTCATTTGAAGGTCAAGACCACAGTATGGAACAATTTTTTTGTGCCAGCTATTTGGAGGTAAGAGGTCATCCAATTATTAATTTGAAAGATCATTTTGAATTATATGGTCAGTGTGTGGTGAAATAAAGCAAATATGAGTTAGGGGTAAGGGTAAATGAATAACCATCAATATTTTAAAATGCTTAAGGATGACAATGAGGATGACAAGATGTCATCTGGCATTTTCTGTCTTTGTGTCACCCCGTATTCATAAATCAAGCAAAAAAAAAGTATAGACAATAATGTCAGGTGAACCCAAACTTCTGCCAGACTATCACGACTTGTCGTCGAGGCAAAGACACTTTGGCCTATGATATCTTTCGATGTGATAGAAGTCAATAAATTCCCACTTTTACTGTGTCTAGTCCACTCTATCATAAACCCTTCCCCAGTAGAAATGCATAGCTGGATCATACCCTCTCAGGGGATCAGGGAGGGGCCAGGGCGACCCGAAAACTGACCTGCATCAGGCGGGAAGACTGGCATGAAACCTTGAAGAGTAACCACAGATTCATATTACGATTCAGAATCAGATTCAGATTAAGACTCTTTGAACAATATTGCTGTCAATGAAATTTTAATAAAAGAGAAATACGATGATATGTCTGGAGACCCCAGTTAAGGATTTGTACAACGCGCTATCATTGGGCCCACTGATCATGAGGACCAAAAAGCCTTGTCTAAGAGTGACCATGGAAAAGATCCCTTTTATTTTTTACTGTTTCGGTTACGCCTTGCCGAGAGTGAATTTTTGTTGGGTCTCTCGGCTGTACGCGTAGCAGAAAAGCAATTTCCTTAGGGTATCCTGGTAAGGCGTCATGGAGAAGCCAAATTTCATTGGGTACGTCGGTCAAGCGAGAGGGATTAATTTCTCGACAGAACAGGTTAAATATAGAATATATAGTTTAAAAGAACAGTCGTGATTGGTCGGTTAACTCACACACTCACAATATATATATATATATATATATATATATATATATATAATAATAATATATAATAGCTGGCACCCACCCATATAAACGCATGCAGTGTGCCTTAAAAGATTATATCTGTTAATACTGTAGACATATTTCAATTGAATCATGAGCATGTTGGTTTCACGGTTCAACCTTTTAACTGTATCACGGATATTGTCCATGGCAACATCAGACCCAATAATGTAGCTTAATAAAGTGTTTGCACCTTTCTACACGTTGGACACTCTCACCACCAAGGCTAACAATAGTTTCACCAGACTCTTTGTCACGACCAAGAGATAAAATTTGTGATTTGCTGGGGTTAAATTTTACAGTATATTCGTCGGAGTTATTTAAACAACCTTATCATAATTCGGACATGGATGTTAGCGTAGGCGCTAACAAAACTATCTGATCAGCATAGGCCAACGCCACAACAAAGTTTTTACCAACATGACATCTAAGACTACAGGCTTTAAGTCTAATGAGAAGTTCATCGATGAATGTATATGAATATATAGGCCTATATATATATATAAATACACACACACACACATATATATATATATATATACATTAAGGAAAATAAGAGACACTGTACACAACCTTGCTTGACAACATTTGTGCAACTTAACAGTTTTGACGTGGAATTTTCCATTTCACATATCAAATATTTTAACTAAACATACTTAATTAGTAACAAACGACATACAATCGGGCATAAACCTTTCTTAAAAGGTAACTTGAGTAATTATCATACTGAACTCCATCAAGTGCCTTAAATGCACCTCTGAAAACTACTTAAAAACCAGCACCAGATTTCATGTAATAGTTTATACATTCAGTTACTACAAATGACACTGTTTAGTGGAACTCTCAGGCTTAAAACCGACCCCTTACCATGATGAATTAGTAGATCAATGACTTAGCCCAGTATACTAGTACTCAAAGCAATACTCGTACCTCTTTAATTTTCCGAATGGCAGTGACCCTTCCTCCTTAGCCATGTGACATGAAGTGAAGCTTTTCCATTACGCGGCTTATAGCCTTGGCGAATCGTAATGGAAGAACATTTTCTCGACAACGCCCAGGGGAGACAGTAATTTGATTGGTTGGCTCAACTACGCGAAGCCTAACCTCAACAACGCGTTGTTGACTCTCGCGACGCGTGAGACATATGTGTTATGGCCCTGTTTTGTCATAATCGTCTGCTTTAATGCATTTAAATACATTTTATTACGTAAACGGTGTCCGTTTCCTTTTTCTCTTGCATTTACTTGGATTAATTAATTACTTTTTTTACAAATACTCCGCTTTAGTTTTCACATATTGTCTCTGGTGTTGAATAATTTGTTTTGTTCCCATAGATTTGGTTATGCAACCATCAGTGACAGTTACTGTCAGTGTGTGCACCTGTTATTAGGGTGGGTGGGTGTTTTTTGTGTGTTTTCATTTTCTAATTATCATTGTTTTTTATTTAATTGCATGCACGTCTTCAAATTTAGCGTAACCCGTGGATATTGTGAAAACTTTGACACCAAAGTCTTGCACGATTTTCACAAGTCATTTTGTTATCTCATAATGCCGTTGTATTCCTCATTTCCTGATGGTTATGTTACCTGAAGTATTTACAAAGCACTTCTTTTGTCTATGTAGGCCTATGCTACCTGACTAAGCTCTCTATATTAAGATCATGCCTCTTTGACTTCCAGTCATGTACAATTCATTCGTTTCATAAAAGAAGCGTTAAAATGGGCGTCCATTTTCATATCAACGTACAATTTGTTGAACGATAGAATAGGTATGCATTATCAATTTAGTATAGTTGATGACATTATTTATGCCTTTATATTTTGTTTATACTTCATATTGGAGATGGCTATATTATTATTATTATTATTATTATTATTGTTATTATTATTATTATTATTATTATTATTATTATTATTATTATTATTATTATTATTATCATTATTATTATTATTATTACTATTATTATTATTATTATTATTATTATTATAGCAAGCGTCATACACCCATCGTCAACACCATTTGCAGAACATTGGACATTCCCAGGTCGGCAGGTCGAGGGTGGGAGACTAGTAAAAGTGTTTCTTGTCAACACAAACTCAGACTGCTTCCCCGAAACATTGTCTTTCGCGGGCGATTCCGTAGCAATTACACTCAAACACGGCTTCCCTATGCTGTCAGGCAGACGATAGATTTTACATTGTTTACTGTCTGGTGGAAAGCGCGGGAACGAGCTATCAATTATGCGGTGAAGCCAGGCCGCGTGGCAGTGAATACTTAAACAGACTGCAACTGCAGTCAAACAGCCCTGAACTAATTAATTGCATAATTAACTCACGCTCAGTTCATTATATTCTTGCAACAGAAAAAATACTGTGAAATCACTTTTCCAAACAGCAATTTAAACGATTTTCATGGTATTTACGTTCTGCCTGGAGTGGTTTTGATGGACGACTATGCGGCAACCTGGAAGAAAGAATATTTCTTTGCGACAGGCATTTCTGCCACTGCTCTTGTTTGAAATCATCCGTAAATCATCAACACTTTAGAGGTATGAGAGTTATGATGCCGTCTTCTGAGTTAAATTTGTCTTCCAAAATTCCGGTCAAAGGGGACACAGTTTCCTGTTGAAAATGTATATCATATATACGCCCGCAGTGTTGAAACTGATTTCGTGGTGAAAGACAAGTAAAGACTGTTTAACATCTAAAAGCTACCGCACAAATTAGCGTTCTTTTGCCAATTACAGTTCGGTCAGTCAATAGATTCTCACATCAGGTAGGTTTCTGCACCGGTTACAACGTTGAAAAACAAATAATTATTCAATTTTGCTGATCGGAACTAATGAAATTCCTTGTTCTCGCTGCGTGAACCATAAATGATCAGACATCATCTACTTCAAAGGATTGTGTCCGAAAAAGATACTAGTTTGGCTATTGGCGACCACCTAAGACATTCTGGAGTTGATTACGCCGACAGTTTGCCATTTTGGGGCTGTTAGAAGAGTGACAAGTAACTTTCTTGTTTGTTTTGGGGGAACACCACGGCTATCACATGCCAAACCTGTGGAACAAGAATGTATCCAATACCTTGGCAATGTATGAGAAACATTGGACGACCCTTGGTCACACTCGTATCCGATTGCCATATTGCAATTTATGATGTGCTTTATTCATGAAAGTATGATAAAGCCAGTTGGTAGTTCTTTGGGCCAGATAACATTCAAGGGTAGATGTACACCCCCGTTATTCCTGTAGCGGTGGTGGTGACTCGTATTTTCTTTTTCTTTCTTTCTTTTTCAACAGCATGGAAGATATACCTGTTCGACGAACTTTTAATTGTCAGAATACATAGCAGTGCTTGCTCTTAGAAATTGCTTTCTTTCACGTTCAGCTGGAACATTCATGAGTAAATGTATCTCGATGTTATCCCTGTTGTGGTAGCAATGATTTTTATTTTTAACAACATAGTCCACAGGGGGTATACATATTTGGCAAACTTGAACTGGTGCGCTTAGATCGCTTTGAAATTGTTTTCTTTGACGGTTAGCCGGAATTGATTGGCACATTTTCTTTAAATCATTTCAAATTGAAGCAAGAAACAAATAGCAGGAGTTTCTTATGCTGGAAAGTAAACCGTACTGACAGTTTTACAAGAACTCTGTCTACAACGGCTGGACCCAGGCCTTCCCGAGTAAGTTTTGTTTAAAAACCGATCAGTTCACGTTTTCTTATGTGAAAACGAACACCAAGTAATTCTACAAGAAAGTCTAATGTGCTGTGCCCTTTTCAATCTTTTTCGCATCTGGTAGTATTTTGAGTGCCCACGACCCCTCACTTGTGACCTGAAACCCAGAATCTCCTTTGATCTGGCGAGCTTACCGCAAACAAGAGGGAGGGAGGAGTCAGTGGGGAACAGCCATCGAGGTCTAGCTGTCACGCGATTGGTCGAAAGGATCCACCAATTCACATTTGTTTTGCCGCGCACTTAACAGAAATCAAGATTGTCACTTAAAATGCGACTGCACAAAGGTGATAAAAAGTAGATACAACACCTTACAAACTCACTTCCGTCACTCTTCCAGTGGTTTACAGCAACCTTTGCATTACGAGTCGGTAGAACCACCAAACAATGGGTGCTTGAAGGCCAAAATTTCCACTTGGGGGCGGAGTAAAACAAAAGATTGAATCAAGCTGTTGATTGATATCTGGATAATAACTGTGAAACGTCTCCCTAATTAATCGGGAAGTTTGCGATGATTGACTTAACTTGCCTATCAAGTTACCTCTAGCTAATATTGAAACCAACGATACTCATGATCAACCTATAAACATCTAGCACCGTCAAGACTAAGTTAATCAACCACACAGTCTCGAGTAGCTTGATGGTCCTGTGAATCACAGTGCCTCTACTTTGGACAAAACCGCGGGAAGTCCGTCCACGCTGACCCGGCAACGCTACGGCCGCCACTGGGTTTCAGGGACCAAAGGGCCTTGCTACTGAACGGTGCACTGATATATTAGATACCACCGAGTTGTTGTGTCAGTAGCAAATATGATGACCGACTTACGTAGTTGTAGATATGATCCCATGGCGGCCTTCAGTAGCAGCCAGCGCGGTGCGGACCTGTCAGAGGCTCATCAGATTATGGATATCTCGAACTCCCATCCCAATCTCAACTCAAACTTCTACACGCAGGCAGCAATGAACTATAACCGTACTTTTGAGCGGGACCAGTACGCTGAACGTCTGGCATACAGGAATCTGGCGAATCTTGGTGCTTACTATGGTTTTCATGCTAATGGTGAATACGGCAGAACGCCGGTAGACTTGGTGTCCAAAGAGAACAGCTCTTCCCCTGTCCATAGAAACGACAGGGACGCAGAGAGTCCAAGAGACGTGAAGAACCAAAGCGACGACCTCTCGCCACCTCCAAGTCCGGGCGGAACTAGCATGTGTAGTAAGGACGATGACTCTTTGAAAGATGAGGAAGAAGACACAATTCCCCATGTTTTGGCACCGGGTTTCCATGGTCCTGGACGCCGGTGCCTTTTGTGGGCATGCAAAGCTTGCAAACGAAAGACCGTAACAGTAGACCGTCGTAAAGCCGCAACCATGAGGGAAAGGCGGCGTCTCAGAAAAGTTAACGAGGCTTTTGAGACTTTAAAACGCAGAACTTGCCCTAACCCCAACCAGCGCCTACCTAAAGTCGAAATACTACGGAATGCCATCGATTATATTGAAAGTTTGGAAGATCTTCTGCACGGCAGTCGCGTTGGACGAGCAGAAGACAGTGCAGCGGACAACGGCTCGACGAGCAGTAGCTCTGACTACATGGTAAGTGACATCATCATAATAATGGGTCTTATGTAAACCATTACACGCCAGCGGATCTGGCAATGTCTAATATAAAGTACATTTGGTAAAGCCCTGTACAAACAAGGGATACATATATTGGCGCGGTGTTAGACTCCCTGCTGCTAAACGGCTTGACAATATCTAATAAGGTTCCTTATACCTTACACCGTATTTCACCTGAACTGGTTTAGAGATAAATTGCAAAATTGTGCCTGAGGCTTTCAAGCGTTCGCCAAGCGTGTTGAGAGTGGCGGCCATACCAGTTGATCAAGCCCGACATATACAGGGTAAATCAAGATATAGTTGGAAAGAAGAGTGCTGTTTCTCATAAGCTGAGACAAGAAGGTTATGGTTACACTTTGCAAGAGAAGGTCAGGACAAGTTGTTCAATCCAGACTGGGATAGTAGAGTAGCCGGATCGGTAGAGTTCATTTGCTCCTGTATACGGATGGGTGATTGTAGTCCACGTGTCAGCCCCGCGGTAACAGTAACATCTACTTCTCAGCCGCCCGTGTGTATATACACACTTTACAAAATGTCTTCAATATGTGGCTAAATCTGTTTGCAATCCGCGGTGATTAGAACCACCACTGTGAACCATTAGTGTTGATGCTACGTACATCGCCAATAGTCCATCTATCCATGGCTGAGCTTGACTATGGACAACCTAAATCACTCCTCCAAATTTGTTCCTTTTACTGCAATAACAGACATCTAAATTACCTCGATGGTTTCTAATCTCCTCACAAGAGATAAGCCTTATAAATTTCAAGAGAAAAAACATCGTGGGTGGAGAGAACGAAAAAGTATCTTCAATGGGGAAATAAGAGTCAAATATGGAAGAAAGTTAAATGCGTGAACGTCAGAATTAATTTAGAGAGTAGTCCGTGTTGCAGTGGGTCAGGGCCCGGGTTGAACACCCTGTCATTGTTTTGACTGGGGACCCCTCCTTCGTTTTGGTGTCACACTCACAAACTGGTCTCGGGTCTGAAAGAGGAGAAATGGTTTCACACGGAGTGAAAGACCTGTTTGACATTGATCTCATCTGGTTCAGCAGTATTTAGTAACACCGTTAATGGACGGTGAAGGTCAATACAGATTCCTTCCCCGTGTCCAAAGTAAAGTCATATTTTGCAAATGGTTTTTGCATACCAAAACCTACATTGAGAAGATCGTGTGTGGTATTAGGTATATGTAAACAAAGCACAGGAGAAAAAAAAGAGACTTGTTACTTTTTCCCCATTTCCATATTGCGTGTCTTGGTAAAGAATCAGGAAATATAGACCAGAGTTCCTATACAAGTGGATTTTACAATTTTTACAATTTTCTTATATTAATAATAAATTAAACATATAAAAATGAATAATAAAAACCTTATTGAGCCATAAAGACCCCGCCTTACTTTGAGGAAACCTTAATCTAAGCCTTCATAACCCATATAGAGGAAGAAACTGCTGGTTATAACCATTCAGAACGAATATAATCTTCCATAAATGATGAAGACAGATGCATATTTAATGTTAATCGTAAATGTTATGAGCAACGTATTATGGATCCATGACAAAAATCAAGGACACCGGCCATGTAACGTGATTGTCCTGTCCCTCTGTTGCATGCCCAGTGTTTCTTTTATGTTTACAACAACAGCATGTAAAATTTCAACATACGGTCATTAGTAAATACTTGGCATGTAAGAAAATCATGAACCGTGGAAATCAATTTTGTATTTTCACCCATACAAATTTAAATTTATTTTGTGAAATGCACCGAAGATATCTAAAGGTGGATTTATTTGTATTTTTTTTATCTCTACACTTGAATTGAACCGTTAGTAGTCGTCTTGATACACTGTATCCCTGAGACGCCACTAAAGCATACACATGTAAGAAGTCCACATGGTTTTTCTCCCTCGTTCTCATGCGATAATAGCGTTAAATTATAATACTATCATGGAAGCGTAGTATATTAAAGGCAAGTACCCATATTTAATTACACAGGACAAGAAAAAGTTAAGTAAAATATGTGTTTTTGTAATGTCAAGAGGTGAATATATAATCGGCTAGAAGTGGTGAAATAGAAAGGAAAGTGGTAAATGTATATAAGACTCCTATGTGTCTGATATCTTGCATACGTAAGTGCAATCTGATCCATATGTCATGTCATAAATAATGATCAAAACGTGAAACTAAATCCACAATAAAATGAAAGAAAATGAGCATTCTTATTTTTGCGCAACAGACACGCTTTAGCTTGGAGCTTATATCTGCAAGTTCCTGTACCTCAATCCAGGAAAAAACAGTGGACATACTGTAAAATAGACGGTCAGAACGCCAATAATCTCAAACTGGAAACCTGGAGTTTATTTGTAACCAAATAGCTACAGTTTTTTCATGTAACACCAACCCCTAACCTTGGTTCTTTGAATTTGTTTGCAGAGAGAAAATGTTCTCTTTGCACCAATATAGCAGTTTAGTTTAGACTTGTGATGTATAAATAACCATATGTGTTGCTCATTTACTTCTGACCTATTTTTGCCAGACGTTGCTCATATTAATCTCGCCATGCGTTTCAGAATCTAAACCTCTCTTTGAAGCGTCATTCATAGCATCAGGAGGGACGTTGCTGGATACAGAGACAGCATAATGGACCACTGAGGAACACATGCAATTGGGTTTTCGTGCAGACTTTCTCCGTAAGACCCGCACGGAAGCCAATCTTATGCTGTCTAGAGAGCCATAACTCAGGCAGGATGTCGATAGATCCTTACCGAATTTCAGCCGGTTAATATTGCCATAAGGATCGAAGGAATCTACAAATACCTATCTGAAATATTCTGCACAACTCTCCTACGCAGAAACCCTATTTAATGAGTGCACAAACCCACCCCTGATGTGTTCAGATATACAGTCTCGCAACTTGCTGCCAGAGGCTAATAATATGACTGTTACGAACACATCGTAGTACAATTTAAGTTGCTTGTTCGATTTGACGTTTTTGGGTCGCATTCGTGATATTTTTATATTTTTCTATAGTTGTCACATGCTGCAATTTGTAATATACATATGCAGCTAAATTCATCTTGGCAAAATGTTTTGATGGTGGCTTCAGACGAGTATATGCACGTCCATTTCGTACTGCCTTCCTGGCGGCCCTTTGTACAAAGGAGCTCGTCGCTGGTACTTGAAACTTGGTACATCTAGCTTTCAGACCTGATTAAGTTGATTGTTCCAAGTGGATTTTTAGACCAGAACAGAGACCGCATATGAAGGATAACTTTCACTTAATTGGTCTTCTTGTGAGGCTGTTATGACACTAATGCTCTCATGCGGCAGAGATTTGTACTCACGGAACATTTTCAATATTTGAACACTGCCACTCATTCAAAATTTTGTAGTGAAAACTTACACCCGCAAGCCCATTCTCCATAGCCCACCCGTAGGCCCACATGTACGATGCAAAATCTCGACACCTCCCTCCATGTATCATCAGATATACCGGGATGCTTATCTTGAAGTTGTCTCCGTCCAAGTTCTGTTTTACAAAGTTCTTCGACGATAAATCCCGATTTTCTTTCTTTTTTAAAAAAGTCAATTAAATCTCCTCCAACGATCATCTACCAATAGATAAAGGCAATGTCATAAGGGAAATGCAATACGTGTAGTTTACATAATAATTACACCTATGTGTGTCAATGAGTAACATAGCCTCACAAACGTCTTGATTCTCTCAGCCCAAAATGAACGAGTGAGTAAACATTCAGGTAGAAGGCAAGAAATCCCATACGGCGTTTAGGGTGTTGCTTATAATGCTCAGAAAGATTGTTATTTGATTCAGCTTTACCCCTGTGGGTATTATAATTTTGCGGGCTAGGTTTAACCTTACCAGTCTCACTTCTGTCTATGTTTATCTTTGTCAAGGCAGTCAGGAATTTCGTGATTGAGTCTATCAGCAAAACTATATCACAGGAAATCAAACAATGCGTCACTGACATTTTATGAGTAATGGTGGAGTGAAAGCTATATGTCGAGATGCTCTGACACTGTTATACCCCTCTGGCCTCATTTACTCTCTCTCTCTCTCTCTCTCTCTCTCTCTCTCTCTCTCTCTCTCTCTCTCTCTCTCTCTCTCCCTCCCTCCCTCTCCAAAACTACATTGTGAACGTTTTCACAATGTTGGTCTCCTAAAACATACAATGGTGCATTGGTCTCTACATATGTGATTCAGGCCGCCTGGCTAAAATTCACGCCTTTAATGTGATTGTATTTGTGGTTCATTCGCGTGCTTACACGAATCACTGTGCGCGTGAATGGGTCTTTACCGTGAAATGTATAATCATTGAATTCAACTGTGTTGAATGTGCACTAGTATAAAATGTATTCAGAAATGCTCGATCAAATTAAGTTTGGGGTATAGCGCTGTACACCACAAGATTTTCTTTGTTGTGTATTAAAAGAGATCTTCATTGAGCCAGAAGGGTGCCATGCCTTCACGTATGGCAGTACTAATATATGTTTCATCATTAACTGAACTTAGAGGCTTATGTGCGTTATTGCAATTTCGTAAGGCATTGCACCGTTGCTCTCGCAGTGCGCCATACTAATGAAAATATAGTTTTCATTTCCAAATGGCATTTCAAGCACATGACTCACAGAGCTATCGTGGTGTCTTTTGTCCCATTTTGAAGACTCACATTTTAGGAGCCGTACGCCATATAGTCCACTGACTAATTATGTACATGCTTCCCTTGGCAGCAGGGATGGCCTCATGGCCACATGACACGTCCATGGCATTAAAATTGCAAAGAAAAGTCACTGGAGAAATGGTCTCATGCAGGGAAAGGAAGAAGTGTCATCTTGCATAGACACTGGCGGGAAACGTTAATCTTAATCTCGTCATGTTACATGCACGGTGTTCAGCCCGACCTGCCTCGTGCCACGAAACACATTTTGCAATGATTTTGATTAGCGAAATATATTTTACAAATTAAGTTTGCGAGACTTCAAGAATGAAAGAATGCATTGTTATTATTATTATTATTATTATTATTATCATCATCATCATCATCATCATCATCATCATCATCATCATCATCATCATCATCATCATCATCATCATTATTATTATTATTATTATCATCATCATCATCATCATTATTATTATTATTATTATTATTATTATTATTATTATTATTATTATTATTATAAACCTGCACACAGGAGCTAAGCACAGTGTCAGTTGCATTTATCAATTTTGTGCAAATTTCTCTTAAAATGTTAAGACTTAAAAACAGCAAGGATTTGGGGTTTTTTTCTATTTGACGTGTTTTGTGCATCAATGTTGTCTTTCAATGGCTGAACCAGTTGACCAGCTGGCTTCAATACATCTGATATACAACGGAAGCAGCACTGATACAAGCCAGTTTCTGCCCTTACCTTTACAAGAATTTTTCCCTCACACTCTTACTTTCAAAGCTGTAAAACAGTCTTTGCTTTAAGTCCCTTTGAGTTAATTCACCATCATTCGTACAAACCACACACTTGACCTTAACACCTTGCAAATGAATGGGCACATTGCTTTCCGGCAGAACACAAGAGTACGACAAAATTCCTAGCTTCAAATTCTCAAAACAATGTTTGGTTTTGAGGTGGTATTACCAGCTCGGAATCCCCTGTCTTTAAGTGTCAAGTGTACTGTTTAATGTTGCTCGCAGATTTTGAAAATCCACGACTGCGTAGGTGATGTCTCAGCGCCATCTTGTTTATCGTCAAAACAACGAACTATTACAACGTTAATTGTGAAACCAAATGCCAATGCACGTGGGTTGTTGATCAGCAACCGAGACGTCTGTCTGCATTAAAGTTCCTATTTTCCAATGTTTTATATTTTAGCAGTGGTTATTTGTTTATTTACAGAAGGGAAATCTGCAATATTTCATGGCCTGGTGGGTGTGAACACAGGGAAAATGTCTTTTGCTATCATCTCATCCAAACAGAAAATACTACATCCTGATTAGTATGTTCCGATACAAACCTCAGAACCACAAAGAAAATGTCTTTCATAATCCTGTACACCGAAATAGTTCCCGAGTAATTTGACACAAATACCACCAACGCCAAATTATGAAAACGCTATCACACAATGTATTCGAATGCATTGGCTTGGTCATCTGAACTGAACAACTGAAGAGCTGCCTACAAAAGGAATGGCTGAAGTGAGCCTCAAAATCCAACACTGATCAGCCGAGGAATGGATTCTTGTTTATTACATGCATTTGCAGAAGGCTCACATTAGAGCTGCATGGTATCCGACATGCTTCTGTTTCGTTGATGGTCCACACAATGTACATACAGCCGAAAGTGGGCTCTCTCTTTGTGTTGCAACTATTATTGTTTGAATCCAGGTCCAAAGTTCTGCAGCTTACTCCTTTGCCAGAGTGTTTACCATTAAGTAACCCTTGCGCTCGTTTGTTTGTCAAAATTTCGAAGATCGTTTGGATCCTGGTCTATGATCAAAACAAGATGCTACCCTTGAATGCCCTTGAGAGAAACTTGTGTATATTTTCTGCCGACAAAACTGCTCCCCTTCCTTCGCGTTTAATCCAATATTTGTCTTGTAAACTCTGTAGAACATTAGGGGGAAGTCAAAGAAAACAATTTTGTAATTAATTCCTCATCCCAAAAGGAGCAAGTAAATTACTTTCAGTACGTATCAAGAACAAAGAGACTCGTGGATTTATTATTGTACTTGCACAAATCTTGCGTGTTGCATCAAGCCTGTACAAATAACCCGGACAGTTATCCAAATAATCATCTTGAAAATAGAAAGTCGCTCTTCATCAGTAAAATAAATCAAATATATTACTATATGTTACTAAAATGCCACTATATTAAGCAGCCCTTGCTGGAGATAGCTGCTAATTTGTTTCACATTAACAAATTGTTTATTTATGTATTTCTATGCGCAGCCCCTGAACAGTCCACAGTATTACCACGGTGACAAACTGCATCACTACGGGGAGATCGCCAACAACAACTTTCACCAAACTAACGGTAAGTTCACTTCGCTTCCTCCGCGGCCTCTGACATTTGGCCGTCCTCTCCGAAATTCAGAGGTAATCACTCTTGCGTTCCTGAATTTCAAGTCTTGGTAGGCTACTCTATTGCATATTTCTGCATTTGTGTCAAGGAGACGGGACGTATGACGTTTCTATATATATAAAAAAGTAAATTCACAATTACACGGATGTTGTGATGGCTTATTTACAGTTATTGGAAGAAAAGAATTCATATGCAACAAAAATCATTCATGAAAATGCCCACATGAACATCACTTACACAACACAAACTCCCGGGCATACTATTAGTACTCGAGTACCACTGTGTAAATTTTATGCTTCAAAATGAATCCCGCGAAAGTTGCTTTGATAACACTTCATGAAAAAAATATTCAGTTTGAGTATATGTGTGCCTGCACAGGGAATACATTTGACCACTTTCATCTGGAATATGAGGAAAGTGTATAATAGGGGTCCCCTTTTGCAACAACTTAATAATAGAGTTAAGTCTATCGACTTACTGTTTTGGGGGGCTCCATGAGTCGCATTCAGCAAACTCATAAAACTCGAATGAATATTTTTTTTCTCAATACCAGGCGTACATACTTTGACGACCGGTTTGTCTCCTGTCTTCAATCAAAATCTGTTGCCTGAATGAAGACGTATCGATGAAGTACCTGAAATTTAATCCGATAAGATAACTTTTATGCTACAAGATATAAGTCCTGAACCTCCCTAGGTTTAGCGTTTCTGTGTGGGAGATGGGCGTTTTTTTCAAACAGCCGTGACAGGCTTTGCGCTAATTAGGGAACATTTAATTAGCTTCCAGGTAGATTGGAATTGCTATACCCGGTATATCGCTTGCCCCCTGACGCTGAAGACGATAGAGAAAGCTTTGCTTGACTAACTTCATCCGTTTCATTAACTGCCACGGGAAACACTTGAGGAAAACATGTATCTTCTCCTCTTCATGATTTTTTTGTTTTTGTTTGGAATAATCCACGTTTAACAGTTTGGTATTCAGTTATATAATTATTCGGCATCACACGAAAACTTATCGTACACAGAATTGCGCACACAGCATATGAATGAAAGTCCTGGCATAGCAGAAACAACTCTGGGATGAAAACTGCATTGGTATAAGCGTTATGTAATGAGAAGTCACTGATGCCACGAGTTGCCCCCTTTTGACGAACAAAAGTGGTTGGACGGGAGACACATTTCACCAAAGAGATGATTGACACCATCTGCTGCAATAGTTTAACTCTTTCCCGCTCAGACGGGTCAAAAGCCACCCTCTGTGTAAAATATCATCTACATAAAATAACTGGTCACGTACCTTCTCCATTTTGACGTAGATTTGTTTCTATCGCAACAAAATACCATTGTTTTTTAAGAAGGAGTAGATTTTCTTTATTACGTTTTATTTTTAATGGAAGAATGTTGGTGCACTATATCAAGCAATAGTTGACCATATCAGATTATTATCAAGCAGTATTTAACCAAGGAGCCTATAGTAGGGATAGGCTCCTTGGTCTTAAACTTATTGGTCGTTGTAGGTTTTCTTTAAAAAAAGATTGCAATCTATTACGTTACAAAGATGCACAACGGGTCACAATATGCAAAACAGGTTTCTCACTTCTTTAATATTAGATTCATTGTGTTGCGTTGTTTTGCTTATTTTAGATTCCTCTTATGATTTTTTTTATTTTAAGCTCCCCAAACAAATTAAATTTTTAACCTTCAGCTGGGTGGTTCAGCATTCCCCCACCCCGTTTTAGAACCCACGTAGAGATTATTTTCCTAAGAAGCGAAATATTTAATAGCAGCAGTGCTGATGGTATTAGACATATTTCACGACACAGAGAGGGTCCCAGGAGATACCCAGGAAACCCTAATCTGTGATATATTTAGACATACTAATTTGTCTGCATTGGAAGCAAGATGATCTTATCGGCCTCCATGCCCAGGTAAAGCCTCGTGGCAAATAGATAGGTTTGGCAAGAGATGTTATAACTGTGACAGATAAAAGAAACATTCCACGGTAGAAATAGTGTCTACAAGCGCAATTTTTCGCTTAGAATTTCTGCAACATAGCAAAGCAAGCAATAACAGTTACCTCTGGGAGGTCGTTATCAGATGTGGTGTCGAAAGCATCTTGTATTTTGAAGAAGATCGAGCAGCGATAAAAATGTTGCCGATACTTAATGTTGTGACGTTCCGCATGGGTGTCTTATCCAAGGGTTGCGCAGGTCAAACGGGTTAGTTGAGAATTTACAAATTTTGTTTGTCGTTGTGAGCGCATGTTGCCGGGACAGCGACCCGAAAGGTGCATCATACTGAAAAGTGCCAGCCCCCTACCGTCTGCTTGTCTGCGTCCTCCTGCCGGGATCAGACCTCAGTGGCTGCCGTGCATTTGCCTGCAAGTGAGGCGCCCGCTTTGCTGCCTTAGGTTGTTCATTTACATACTTTTATTAACTGCTGAAAAAAGGATGAACATCTGAGCGCATACAAATCGAGGTTGTCACTTTCCTCCGTCCTGAGTGCTTTAGATTGCACCCATGCAGTAAAAGCGTTGACTTCCGTTTAAATAATATCATGGCAGACCCTTTCTATAGTTTTCACACGCACACAACATAACATACCAAGGCGAAATCCTCAGGGAAAAATGATAAGCAAACGATGTGTGTATCACTTAGAAGAGACAGATGCGGACTGGGAAGGGTTAAACAGTAAGGCCAAAATTGTTATCGTATCGTCAAGAGTCCTCTAGATACCCCTCACTTAAAGCAAGGAGCCCGCCAGTGCAGGCTCTTTGTTAAAGTACTTACAGACACTTCAACGTTTACTTTTGCATGTTGCTATTCACTGTTGGTACCGGGATGAAAGGCAGCCTTTTAATGATTGCAGTTACAGAAGGTTTTAGAGAAGGTTATCTAATTATTCTTGTTTGGATTTTTTTTGTTTTTTTTTTTTTGTTTTTTTTTTGTTTTTGTTTTTTTGTTTGTTTGTTTTTGTTTTGTTTTTTTATGGATTTGGAAAGTCGGATTTTGCGAAACATATTTTCACTTGCTCCAACACTACACAGCTTTTGTGCTTGCCTACTTAATACATGGATAGTCCTTCGGTAATCACACGGCTATTAAGACGGCAGACACGTTTTTTGACCTTTCAGCGCTGAGAATTGGGCTCCTGTAACACGCAAGGATACTTAGCTCATATATTGATAATTTATGGGTATTATATGGCTTCAATGTGAAATTTACAAATGTGTTTCACAGTCACGAAAGCTTACAAACTGATTTGAGATCTGCTGCGTAATTGTTTGCTCCACAGTACTGGATGACAAATATATTTAGTAAATCTATTTTATTAAATAATTGGACGCACCAGTTTCTACAGTTTATAATGAGACATTTAAGAAATGTGCACCACGTGTCTCCAAGCCCAGATTATCTGTTACCAATGTGAAAAAGTATATAATGAAAGTTCCACATTAGATGCAACCGTTACCAGCACCAGAACATAAATTTTCATTGAATAACTATTGTTATTTTATTTAAAATATATACGGAAAAACTGTTCAGTCATGGGTATTTACTTTGTCCATTGTTCAACTCTTGAGCAAAAAATAATAAAAAATAAAAATAAAATAAAAAATAATTGATGGATTCGAATGCATAATATAAGGTGCTCCCATTTGCAAGCTTCCTGTATTTTAGAAATGGGGGCGATGGATTTGCTTGCTATGTTGAGATACACTTCGCCATTGCTGAAAATGTCTTAGCGTGTGCCCCATAAGGAACATAGGTATGTCAGTTTTATAAACATTATTTGTTTCGATGGAACGATGCTAAGTAGAAATATATAAGTATTATGTCGTTAACTAAAGCTTGGCCGCCACTTTCCAAAATACAAAATCAACAATATACGTTAGGTAGCTAGTCACTTTTACAAAATTGTCCTTAAACTCTGGATCCATTACAAAATACACAATCAAGAATATGCATTAAGTAGCTAGTGACTTTCACAAATTTTTTGTTATACCCTGGATCCTTTACAAAACACAAAATCAAGAATATACGTTAGGTAAGTAGTGACTTTCGCTGATTGTTACTATAACCCTGGATTCAGATTTTAGGTGTGATAAAGTATACATTTTCTGAAACCAAAAGACTCGAACTTTTGTTTATATTTTGACATTTTATTTCAGAAACAACAACGAATATTTCAGATCTAAGACACTTTTTTCAATTTCCAGTGTATCTTTAAAGCCACTAATTTGATGCCGAAATATCGAAGCTGAACTAAAAAATTTTAATAAAAGAATGGCGATCATTCTTTTGCGCGTTAAATTTGTAATTAGTTTAAAAACTGTCTCCTCAGTGCCATTAAGTGGATGCTCTGACGGCAATGTATCATTTGGAGTGTGGAGTAAATAGGTAAGATCGTACCCCAAAACATCTCTCTCGATTCTTTGTGGAAAAAAAACCTCAGGCGAGCTTACATTTTCAGCTAAATCAGCAAAATTCGAAAAAGAGAATATTTCTTCAGAACAATGTGTTATGTGGTTGGGTGCACACTACCAGCACCCTGCCGCCGAAAATGATATTTTTGTCACAAGTTAACTCATAACCAGACCAAGGTCAAGGACTTGAGGGGTGGAGACCAAGATCTCTGTTATCTCCACTCAGGCACTTCAGGAGTGAAGAATACGTAGCGCGTGGACTTCAGCAGGCAAGTTCAGCAGCTGACACGGAAGTGCAGCATGTCCGACGGCCTTCTGCAATTTTGGTGCGTTGGCAAATGCATGTTTGGCACATCAGCAGTCTTCTCTCTCTCTCTCGCTCTCTCTCTCTCTCTCTCTCTCTCTCTCTCTCTCTCTCTCTCTCTCTCTCTCTCCATACACGTAATAATGACTGTATTCCTCTAAGAAAAACGCATGTTTCCTTAGAGGAATAAATGACGGATTTCCCCATACGGTCAGTCATTGACGTCAAGTGTTAAAAAAGACAATGGAGAAGTATTTTGAATAGAGTAAGGCCCATAATGTGAAAACACTCAATAGTGTGTTGTAGCACGAAGGCTGCATGGCTATGGTTAAATGCCCAATAAACCACAGCAGAAATAGACGATCAAACGCAATGTTTTGGAAACGATATATATATTGACTAGGCCGCCTGCAAGGAAGAGTTCAGAGAGTAAATGTATCGGTGTCCTTTTTGAGACCACTGTGCAAGGATCTTGAATCAGATCTCAGGTACACCTTGTGGCGTTATCTTGCACTAATTGATCGCGCGCTGTGATAAGTTCGTGTGTATCGTCTGCTCCATGTTCATGTACCTACATATTTCCCGCCAAGTTTTGGACTGTTGTACACGCCCTGAACTTCTTGAGCCCATAATGAGCAGCATTGGGGCACAGTGTGGTGTCCCCACCCCGTGGGGGTACAGGGAATCTCTTGTAGCATCATGCAACGAAGCCTTAGCTCCTGGGCATTACAGACATCTTGATTTACTGCCTTCCCTGGTCGCCCCAGCTGGAATGCGTGCCTCAATGCAGCCTTGCCTAATGGTGATCGTAATGATTCTACAAGGGCACAAATGCGGATAATCCAGGTGATTAGGAGGTAGATAATATCAGCGATAAATACAGATAGCGGTTTCTCTTGAACTTTGCGCCAATGAAATTCCTGATATGCTTAATGATTATAAGAGGTTAAGACTATGCATGCATGTTCACTCTGCAAGATAGGTGGGACGATAGAGCCTCAACCATGGCTTCTTCTTCACATAATTTTGCCGACGAAAGCGCATAATTGGCACAAGTCTGACTGGTACTCCTCGCGACAGGCCAAGAGTCCAGTGGCGTTTTCGTATCTCAACCAGATGTTTCCCCCTCTGTGCCTTACTGGCCCGTGAAAAAAATTAAAAACCCCCAACCGATGTGTGTTCTTCACACCCAAAGGTGTATGGCACTTTCTAGAATTGTGAACTTTTTCATTTGTTACTTTCCAAGATGAAGAATTTCATTCTTTTGTTGGTAAACTTCATTTCTGAATCCATATATGTGAATCAAAGTGCAATATTTCCGGAAAAGCAGGCCTGCATATGCGTGGTATTTAGTTTTGGTAACATTACATCGAAGTCTGATGCCAAGTATACCCATGACCCCGTATCGCACTAAATATGCCACTGATTAAAGACTAATGGAAAAACAATTTTAAAGAGCTAATTTTCATGATCATTTTCACCTTTACCGCTCGTTGGCCTTTGCTCTATCTCTGTGAACATCTACCAAAAGCCCAAGGGTCTGCTCCCTGTCAGTCTTTGAGCAGATTTTGAGCCATATTTAAGACATATTGACGCAAACTGGACACGTGCGAAGGAAATTAGGTGGCCAAAGTGAGTTTCGATGGCCAGTTTCCGTGACGCGCTACACGGTTACCAGCAGGCAAGAGTTCCTTTCAACACGGATTTGGCCGATTGGTTTTCAATAGGCCCTACCCATATAGTTTATTTATTTTTGGTTGCTCTGGACTTCATATTTGGGTTTCCAAGATGGAATATCTATCTCATAATTGATCATCTCAAAACAAGCAGTGACAAGGAAATGGAAATTACAGGGAACATAAAAATTCTGTGTATGTGCAGGTCACCGAGCTCCGCCATCTGTCTGTGAAAAGAGCTGTATTTCCGCAGTCTTGTCGCTTCAAAACATAAGAAAATTTAAAACTGCCTTAAACTAGACTGGCGGTATGCCACACGGTCTTTGTTCCCAGGCAATCTTCTTTAGTATCATCTGAGGTCCCTGTATCTGCTGCATGGTAAAATAGTTAGGCGATACTGAGACCATCATAGAACGCTTAGCATAGCTCCCCATGCGGTCCTGCTCCGATGTTCAGTGTGAAAGTAAACAATTCTAAAGGAGCAATAAGACAGTCGTGCGTTTTGATAAAAACACCAAATTCCACGTTTAGCTTTTACTTTTTTTTCAGAATTGACTTAGGACTTGGGTGGTTTATGTTTGCTAGGCAACCACGCTTTGAAACTAGACTGCATTCCCAGTCTGACAGAACAAAGACATTCCTTTTTGCTTGTATCTTTTCATCGTGACTGAACTATGATGAGAAGGTACATGCAACGAGGAATAGTTGTAACTACGTTAAAATCGCTGAAACGCCTGTTCAGTTCCATACTTCACAGATGAATTACTAAGTTTTCAATAAGTTATGGTTAAAGTTTTTGTTGCAAGTGGCATACAAAATAAGTAAAATCAGAATTGCCACAAATAGTAGTAATGATAATTATGTGGTTGAGTGAGCAGCTTTGTTGCATATCTTTCTGTTCATGGTATGTGTATGTACGTCCGTTTAGACATTTTCATTAGTTTTTTTTCATAAGTTATTTGCATATCTTTTTAGAACAGTGGCATATTTTATTTCAATACCTAAGTCTACCTATTAATTCATACCACGTGACAATATTTTTGCCACTTGACTCTGCACTGAGCATAGGTTTGTGCAAGTCTGCAATCATTAAAAACCCTTGTTTAAAAATCTGTATATTAATCACTATATTTTCAAAATTCAAAGGTACGTTGCAATATGCTTTGGTGTGGTTAAATACCATAATGCTTTGCTTTAAGATTAAGGTACAATGCGAAATCATATAGGAATAATCTTTTTTCATTAATGTGACAGTTATATAATACAGAATTGCTTTGCTTTAAGATTAAGGTACAATGCAATATCATGTGGGAATAATTTTTTTCATGAATGTGTCAGTGGTCCAAGGCCCGTCAGCAATGCAACATGACAAGTTAGCCTCAACTTAATAATACTTACCGTCGACACCAAGTGGAAATTTGAATAGCATTCATCTTTTACGATCCACAGCTATATTGGCGAAACTTTGATCATGTAGAAATTAAAACACATGTCGTAAAACGAGAATCTTGTAGTCAACTATGATTACACAATATTTTAGCAATATGGTATATTTGTTCCGCGCCATCAGGTAAAGCTTTTAAAAGAAGTTTTTTAAATAAAGTTTAAAAGTCTGTGAGAAATATGCAATAATGTAAGTTAGGATTCCCCAGATTAGGGGAGGGTACCGTTGAATGAAGGCTTGTCTGCGGAAGGCAATCCAGGTGGGCAGAATCAGACTTTGCGCAGACATGCAGCAATGATGTTTACGGCTTTTCTGCGAGGTTGAGATACTGAACAGACTTGGTTTTGGGGCTGTTTTACGCGACTAGGTTCATCCCTGGGTTATCTACTAATGGAAGAATTTTCAAATTTCATTTACTGGGTCATTAAGGATCACACAGAGAGAGGAGAACATTTAACACGAAATGCAAAGCTCAAGCATCCAGGGATTTTCGTCCATCAATCTAGTGACGTCATCCGTCAGTTTGACTGACCACAGACCTTTCTTTACCTGTTCTGCTACCTTTCCCAGATTATTGGTTGGAACAGAATTTCCGTCCTACGTGTTTTATCAAGTATCATCCACGTCTTTTCTCTTATACACAAGGGTAACACAGTGCAAACTGATCTGGATATAACGGCTTCAAATTGTGTATCTCTGACTGTGCGTTCTTCCAAAGTTGAAATAAAAAAAAAATGTTTCTCATTTTTTACTCCCACTTGAACCTCCAAAACTCTCTACTTGATTTAAAAATAAATGCCGCTAAGAATTCTATTTAGTGCTGCTTTTTTTCATATTTTAGTGGAGAAAATAGTGTTTACAGAAACACTTAGACACTTGTGGTTTACATGGAAATTGTTCAGATACGTTTACTTGATAATGATAGAAGGTTTTCAGCATCTGGTATCAATACGACTTAACTTAAGACAACAGCATGGGACCCTTTGTTCTCATTTCTGTAAGTTTACCTTGGTTTTGTGCGGGAGCTGGAAATAGAGACCTGCCAAAGACGACGCTCAACAAGTGTTGGTGTCCGTATCAGATGCTCTTAGTTTTCAGAAAGACTACATCTGTGTGTCACGTGGCATGATTGACAGCACATACCACGTGCTATTTGTTAAGACAAGCGTGTATTGTTAGTGTTCAAGTCCACGGTTGGCACAGGGACTATCATTTTGACCGATCAACTTTGATTTGGAAATATCCTATGCTGCTTTTATTTCGTCCCTCTATGTTTATGGTACCATTTAGTCAAATGAGTGCTTCAGCCAGCAAGAAATATGGACCAAACCCTTTCTTCTGTTTATATTCACAGTTACTTGAGCGCAAAAGGTAAACCAGCAAGGCCCGAAATGTGAAGGTGGCAAACATTTATACGATGGTCTTCACTGATGTGAAGCAGGTCTTCTATCGAGTCATGTTCCCGGGGAAGAAATCCATCTTCACCTTGTTTATCAGCGTTTTTGTCGCGAAATCATGACACCCTTCCGTCCAGATGCCGGTAAATCGAATCAACACGGCGCAAAGCACATATCTGTTTATTTCTGTTGCCGCTAATTTTTGTCGTTCGTGTATTTTGGGTCATCCTGTTTCACCAATCTGTAATTGTCTGGAAAACTATCTCTCTCTGGTCAAATTTCATCTCAGTAGTTGCACGTACAATATAGTTTTACACAAACTTTCAAACGTTATTCCATCATATCCCGGCGGTAATTGTTTATAGCAGCCAGTGAGCTTGCAAATATCCTGGAAATAATTATTTCTTATCAGAATCGCGTCTCTCTCTACACCTTGTCTCGTATATGGACTCGTTTACCTCCTCTACACCAATCACAGGACACATTCGATCATGCCAGTGCCTCTTTTTCGCTGAAACTGAAGTCACAGTTTGTCTTTCAAAAACAACACAATGAAAACAAAAACCGTTTCAAAGAAATAATCTTGTAGATTACGGGTAGAAGAGAAGGAAAATGGAAAGTCCTTTGTTCCACAAGCTGTCACCACCAGGATGCTTTGGTAGCTTTATCAGTCCATGTAAATGCTTTGAAATTATTTGAATTAAAAACTTTTAGAACCTGAGCTTCAGGTTCAATATCAATGACCAGAAATTTCTGAAAACTGTAGCAACAAGTATTTATTTAAATTGAAACCAGATGAGGAAAAATAGTTATAGCTAAATAAATGTTCTTTGATGCATGGCTATTGGGATGATGATGATGATGATGATGATGATGATGATGATGATGATGATGATGATGATGATGATGATGATGATGATGATGATGATGATGAATAATTTGCCTACAGTATTCATCTCAAGGGAAAGCTATTGCCCTGGCTGATGTATTTGTTTGTGTTCTTCATTTTCTGCTGTCTGCAGAGATATGCAGGGAAACAGTAATGCGCTGCAAATACATGGGCGTAAACTCATGAATTACAAATGCAGGTGAAGTGTTGTCAGTACACAAGTAACGTTCACTGGAACAATCGCAATGATCTTGCCAGAGCCACTTTTTGCGTGTGCACTGGATGAATAAGGTCACCCGAGTCATAGTTACTATTTTCTAAAACTTCATCCATTTTTTTCGTAGCCACAGCAAATATACGCCATTCGGCTAATCTAAAGGAATAATAACATGTGATTAAGTTTTTAGAAATAGAAGAATAAGAACAGCAAAGGCAGTATATCTGTGCATAACCACAACGGCCTCTTCACAATGCGCAATCATTTTTGGTACTACTTAGTTCCCTACGGCTACATGAGCCTGACATGTCTACAATTGGTTTCACGTGTACTGTAATTTTCCGAACTTTCAGAGTCAGCTTTATTTTTAGAAAGTCATAGGGCGCGCTATTTTGAAGTTGTAAAATTCTCTCACATCACGAATGATCCGGCAATTTCGGTAACAAAATTGATCGATTAAAAGCAAATATATAGATACTCACCACTTTGTCTATGTCGAAAATATTCATAAGATTTTTGTTAAGGGGGAATGTTGGTGTTATGCGAATTTTGCGCGATTTTTACGGGTAAACCAACCACGAGGCCCAAACGGCCCTTGGTGGTGTCCATTTTTTTTTACTGCAGCGCAGAGGCTCATGGGAACTTAACTTTTTTCTTTGGTGACTTGCGGACTTCACTTTATAAAACCCACACGCTACCTCTTAACTGTTCTTCATAATATTTAAATACTGAAAGTGTAAACGTTTGGTTTATACATAATATTTGTGAAGCAGAAAAAAAACTTAGAGTAAACCTGTGAACCATTTTCTTGGCTCTTCTGTTTGTCTCTTTACGCCATCTTTTGACAATTTGAACATTGAGCAGATCTCTGTAAAATGAGCAGGTAAAAGTAAAAGTTTTCACGTTTTAGGGAGTAAAAAAGAGGACAAATATAAGTAAAATCAATCAACTTCATTTACATTGCGTTTATGAGCTTATAGCCTGCAGGGGTTGACAAGCGCTGACGTGCTCCATGTCAAATGTCTGTCAACCCCTGCAGGCAATTAGATCATAATGCAAGTCAAGTTCATTTCTTAAACATACGTGGTCCGTATATGAATGGACTGTTTAGCACTTTCCCCTTGAATTCAGACTAAATCAACGGCTTTCCTTGGGTGGGTAGGGCTGGGTGCTAGCCACCCAATCCACAGCAAATAAAGTTGTTGACAATGGGCATGTTATCTTGAAAGATTTCGACCCAAATTTTCATTCAAATTGTTATTTATCACTGTTGACATTAATCAAAACCATTGAAGCAGTCGACATTTGACCCTTGGCCAATTTTGGTCGGTTTAAGCGGGAAAAGTTATAAGAATAACCCATGGGACTGAGGTTCACACTGCATCAACAAAATTCGAATTACAGTCTACAGCAAAATGTAAGATTCTAATTCGGTTGTAATTTACCATTAAAACAGAGGGAAAATAGCCACTGGATTTGAAGTTCATCACGCCTTGACTAGTGTGTACTTGAGAAAAGCTATTTTCAATTTCAATCTTAGTCAGTCCGAAATCATATGTTTAATGGATTCTCAGTTTGTCTAAACTTGGTTTAATGAGCTTTTAACTCCATAGTATGGATTATTTCGGATAGCAGTATGCACGGTTTGTCATTACTAACAAATTACAGGGACAAAAAAATGACAAAGTATCAACATAAATACAGCTTGGTTTAGCTTGCCAATTGATGTCTGTTTTACTTTATAAACTAAGCGACGACACGAATACCGACTCAACTTAATTCCCTTCAATAGAAATGAGCAAGAAAGGTGTGTATGTAATTTGCCTTTGATACACAATGGTCTGACGACTTGCCATTTCAATTAGAAAAAACATCAAAAAACAGTTTTAGGATGGGGCATGCAATAATACTCTTAAATGATTCATTTCACGTGTGGTTTACTAACGAAATATGCTTTAGGGTTTACTTAAATCTTTATTCCTAGTTACGTATTATAGAACGGGAAGCAAAGAGATATCAACATTGAACTTGTCCGCAAACAGACATTCAACTTCTGCAGGCTTGTAAAAACCATTTTTAACTTGGTGTTCAAGGGAATGCCATGCCGATGTTGCCATCACTTGATCTTTACATCGCAATATTTATATCCAGAAGCACCACCAATAAATATCAGAGATAGGGATGGCAACCAGAAAAAAAGTCTTGGACACATGAAAGAATATCTACGCAATGACTCTTTCATTCGATCCTCCAGATCACGAGGGAGGGTTGTACTGACACATAGGATCATCAATTACTTTGACGCGGCAGTAAGATGGGCAATCTGGACTGCATAGGAAAATCATGTTGGTAATATTAGGTTTTCACCTATGATAGTATGAAAAGGTACACCTAGGTTTGCCCCCGTACAGGTCATGACACGGGGGTCATAATTGATTATGCTGGAATTCCAGCAGAATTACAAAACTAGGTTTGCCCATAACGCTATACACCTGTGTTGAGGAGTTATAACGACCTTACATTCGCATGATGTGTACAAATGCAATGGATGCAAATAGTGAAGATAAGAACACTGCGGTCCAGATGTTTTACCGTGATACATCGCCACGTAAATTTGTTCCAACGTAACTGCATCTTGCCACCACTTAATACTCACCAAACTGGCAGTCCGTCCTTGGCCTTATGTACTAACAGAGCCCTGTGCTAATACTCTGGGAGAGGACACCTAAAGCTGTGGAAGGTATGGCGGTGCGATGCATAGCGTGGGTCTGACTTCCACTGCTCTTTACTGCATTGTACACTGCCTTACGCAGTATTTGCCGCTAGGATTCTTTCTTTGACGGATTGGCACGAACGAACAGATCTGAAAATTGGCTGCCTAATCGTGCTTCATGTCCCTGCAGGTCCCCAATAAGAGAAAACCATCTTAAGGATGTTGTTTGGCGGTCTTGAACAAGGGAGCCAAGTTGCTCTGGAGAAGTTAGCCTTCACAACATTCTAGTCCTGTTCTAAAATATTGAATTATATTTTAACTGTAGAATGACAACACCAATGACAGACAGAGACTGTATATCCATTTTGATGTTATATTTATGAATTTGTCCCTTTTTCGCTCACGGCACAAAAACGTGCAAATAGAACCACGATGAATAAAAGAGAAGTTTGCATAGCATCTAATCTTTATTTTTGAGAGGGCTACATATTTCAATTGATGTAAAATTTGTAAAACATCAAGATATTACAGACATAAGATTACTTGGAAGTACAAAGGTTCTTCCCGTCGCTATGTGTCATGTTGATGAACACATTTTCGGCTGCATTACACCCACATACAACATTGGCCCTTTATAGTGCAACAAATTTCAAAAAATTCAACTCTTTTCTTTTTTTTTCTTTTTTTTCTTTTTTCTTTTTTTTTTCTTTTTTTTTTTTCTTTTTTCTTTTTTTTTTATTTAATTTTTGACTTTTTTTTCGGTTGTTGTCAATACTCAGTGAAACTCATGAAATTTGGTTCAAAACTGACCCTTTTATTATTTACCGGTAAATCATTCTTTAGGGCAAACTTGCCTGCAGATATCATTCCGTCTTTAACCAGGGGCTGTGCTTCATGTAGCAAGCATTGGTACAGTCAGGCAGTCCCTCTCATGTGTCCTCATCGCCAAGGACCAAAGAGCTTCCAGGTGGGCGCTCGTGTTATTTACTTCTGTCTGAGATGGGTCGTGTCAATACACGCCTCATAGAGGCAAGGAATGTTTCGTTGAGCTTACACCCCAAAACTATTTGAAAGCGAATTGCTTACTTTTGCTGTTTGTTTGCCTGGTTCGAAATGCATTTTGGTTCATGGGCAATAATATATGCAATGACTTCGATGAGAACGGTCTTGTTTAAACAATAAACAGATCAGAGTTATCAACAATAATGCATTCCTTTTATTCGTTTGTAGCTCTGCTGAGCATAGGTCGCAGAGCTTAGGCGATCACTCATGTCCGTCCGTAAATATTTGCCTGTCGACGCAATAGCGTCTTTACAATTTTTAAGTAAGCTTCTTAACTCTTTTTGAACACATATTGTGAATAAAATTTAGGTTCTTTTCGTTATTGGTGGCGCCACCTTGTGGATGACGTAGTACGAAGGGCCAAAAAGTTTTTAAAAAATGAAAGTACTATGGTGTGTTTGATTTTCAGTGGATCCTTATGAAATTTAATAGAAATATTCTGCAGATATTTATGTATAAGCTGAACAATACAAGTGGCGTCACCTGTAGGTGAATGTGAAATATGACATATTATTTAGTAACATCAATAAATTCATTATCTTGAGACATTTTGAGGCTAATTTCACCACATGTACAACAAATGTATACCATGTGAAAGTTCAATGTTACATAATATGGGTTACCTTGACCTACTTTCTCAAATTCACAAAGAGAATACATGTCAGGGAATGATTTTCTTCTGATAATCATTTCATCTGAATTTGAGGACACACATCCATTTACGAGTACAGCGATATTATACAGACAAAAGTCTATGAGATGTGAAGTGATGTTGGCACAACTGGTGGTAATTATTGAAACTAACATCATAGGTATCAAGACACATTTCGTTCATTATTGTGGTTATAAATGAAGACAGTTTTATAAAATTTACGCCAAGTATGCGTTAGACCAATGCTAAAACTTGTTAAACCTTAAATTTGTGTAATATTTTGAAACTGGATACTACATAATGTGGTTGAATTTGTCAAGGTCACGAAGGGAATACATTTCAATAAGATGATTTATGTGATGGTCATTAAATCTGAACTTATGGATCATTCTACAAGCAAAAGTTTATTACATGGTGGCACCACTGGTGGTAATTATTGGAACTAATATCACAGATATCGAAACACATTAAATTCAATATTGTGCTCATAAATTGTAATGGAATTGCACAATTTAAACCAAATATGCATGAGGCCAATGGTCAAATTTTGTAATATGTTGTGTGACCTTGATCTACTTTTCAAGGTCATTAAGCACTTTAGAAGGGACAATATTCAATACGTTGATATAAGGCGAATGACATCAAATGTGACTAACATGTGGCATGTGGAATTTTGATATCGCTTAATATGGATAGCCTTGAGCAATTTCCCCAGATCACAGGGGGGAATGCATTTCAGAAAATTATTTTTGGTGATGGTTGTGATCAGAGCATTAGGCTCAAGTGGCTGCAAACACAGAACCCACAGAACTTGGTCCAATCGCTTAATATGTAAGTTGAAGCCGACTGCATTTGTACCATTTAGTATTTTCTGGTACCATATTTTTGCTAAACCCTGTTTCTCTGAAAAAAGTATGGCATATCTACAATATAAAAAGATGAAGATCTTGATATGAATATGAATAAGTCATTGCCTTAGACGTATCTGGATTTCAGGTGGTTGGGCGTAGAAATTATAGTGGAGTAACTAGGGTCAGATATTAAACAGTATTATGATGTAAGGAAGGCATTGATATGACTAAAATGAGAAACTCAAATGGAATGCACCGCTCTGGGCTTCACATTAAATACGACTCTTTTCGAGACTTTGAATGAGCGTTTCAAATGTAGCAATACACCCTTTTAGAACCTCAGAGGGCAGCACTTGAAGGTGATCATTTGCACAATTTTACTTATTTGCATAACAACAGATCCCTTTCGAGCTTTTGTTAAGCAAATAGAGATATTTATGCAAATGAATACCATCAAGTGCTGCCAACTGGGGTCCTTAATTCCACTAATACCACTGTGTTTTACGGAAATGTGTTCTATGAAGTTACAAAAGATTTACAGGCAAATTTGCCATTACTATGTGTTTATCCGCTTGTGTTTTCTGCCTGAATATTTGTATTTCCATCCACCCCCATGTGGCCCTCTTATCCATATTCTCCTGCCTTCTCTTCCTTTCTATGTATGTATGTATGTATGTATGTATGTATGTATGTATGTATGTATATATGTCTACCTGGCCGTTCCTCTATCTATCTATCTATCTATCTATCTATCTATCTATCTATCTATCTATCTATCTATCTATCTATCTATCTATCCATCCATCCATCCATCCATCCATCCATCCATCCATCCATCCATCCATCCATCCATCCATCTATCTATCTATCTATCTATCTATGTGTCTGTCTATTTACTTATATACCTATAGGGTTGTCAATCTTTCTGTGTAATGAAGTTTAGAAAGTTTTTCAAAATCAAAATTATGTCGCAGAGAACATTAAGTTCTGTTTAAATATGATGTACGTCAAAACAATATGCCAGTCTTTCCCAAATCGAAACATGCCAATCTTGGATGGTCATGCGTTATGCCCGTTGACATGGAATTCCTCAAAAAAAACCCAAACAAATAAAAAAAAACATTTAAACTGTTTATATACAATAATTTTGTGCATGGAGGTGTGATAAAATTAGAAGCTGCTAACCCTGTTAAGTTGAAAATGATATCTTAAACAGTTAGCTTTTCGAGCAAGTCGGTGAATAGACGCAGATTGCGTTTGTATGCTACTCACACAACAGCATATGACTTTTTTTAAAAGAAAAAGATCCAGTGGGTTTGGACACCATCGGCGCATTTTTAAGATATAAAATTAATATTAATATTTTATATTGAAATGTGAAATTGATGTTTTACAGAGATCTGCTTGCACAGTTCAACATTTTAAAAATGTGGTCATGTTCTTTGTCTAGTCTCCATCCACATCTGCGATGTGCATATACTTTTGTTGTCACTCTACGCAAGTTAAGTTTAAGTGAACATCATTTTCAACGGGAAGACTTGTTTATGTGTTTGAAGGCACAGTTTACGAATTAGTAGTTAACTTAGATACTTTCAGACATCAACCGTATCATTCCTACGTCTAACGGTGTGGTCTTTGCTTGACGTGATGAGACACGGATACTTGAAGGGACCAGTCATTGTTTCTGTTCTTGAACTTCCCTTTGATTCCCATTTGAGCGTCCTTTGGGGGCATACAGACGACACTGAGTTAGGTCAGGAGACACGAGCTAGTCAAAACACACATCTGGTATTCCTGGACTTGGCTGCGCATTTGATGCAAATAGGTTGATTACACGCATGCCCTCTGTATACACCCCTACGCGTGCTTAACAACTGACTTCCCTTCTTCAAAGACTGAGACCTCGGGTCTGACAAACAGACACACTCACTGCGATCACAAAAGTTATGGAAAATTTACGCTCGCAGATAATGTGTCGAGACGATTCAATACAGGCATATGTATTAACGTTAAGATATCTTATGTGTGGCTAAGTTCACGTTATAGAGTTTATCTTAGTCTTAAGATTATTCTTGGAGAACTTCATTAACTGCCAGCACACTAAATTCACAGCACAAGGGCATGTACATAATATAATCATCTCAAATATCTGGTTCGTGTACATAAGCTATACACGCACAAATTGAAACTATGTTTCTGTATGGAGTTCGTCTTTTTGTCTTGAAGCATGATAATAGTCACGCTGAATACTTTGTGATTCAAATGTCATCATTCAATATATTTTAGATTCATGGCCTGCACGGCGGGTACCGACTGAAAGACTTGCATCTTAACCGCCTTGCCTTTTTATTTTGGTAAAGGCGTTGCATCTTGTATCCATGATACAGAACCACATGAGCCCGATCCTACCCAAGTGGCAGCATAATCCCCCACCCCCAAGAAACTTTCATTCCAGACTGTATTTCTTAACAACTGTTTAACAAATCAAAGCCGTTTGTTTTGTTTGTTTTTCTAGTGACATTTAACACTTGCTAGCCAGAACTAATTCTAAGTGATAAACTGATAGACATCAAGTACGTACGTACAAATGTTAATAACTACACCATGTAAATCCACCCATTGGCATGCCAAAGGCATACGCATTGATGATATAGAGACTGGTTATTCCATTTCATTTTTTTTATACAAAGTTCAAAAATGAAGGAAACGCCTTTCTTCTAAAGATATTACATGTCCAGGCTGTACTCATCAAGACATACAACCCCAGATTTTCCAGGTATTTTAGCAAAAACATGAAAGGAGAAAAAGTGGCTCGCACACAGACACAAAAATGGCGGACAGCCAGAGTGCAACCTGAGCTAAAACGTCACACAGAAGCCACGTCGGTAATACACCGAAAAATCAAATTAAATAAGCTCTTTGGAGATCTTGCCAACATTGTGGTATCCAGACATTAACATGAACGCCAACAGCATGTCCCGGTTAGCGGTGGCTCCAATAAGCGCACTACAAAACTTCACTTGAGGACCCGTGGAGAGATGTGAATCTTAGAAAATTCACTGTAAGCTCAAGTTATCACATGCCATGACCAATAGACTTTATTCCATGCTTGAATCGTAAGTAACTTTGCAATGCCCGTCCTCTCGTTTAAATGAAGATTCTACCATCATCTGGAATCATGGCGTAAGGTTAAGTGAGTCGCAATTTAAATAATTTCTTCCACATGGCTTATGACGACAAAGGCATACACGTGGCATACACGTGGCTCAAGAGGCGACTCAGGTAACATCGATTGAGTGCTATCTTCCACTTTTGTGTCAGTTTTTAAATGTGTTTCCAACATTCGGAAGAAAGCTTTGCCTGCCAAGTCACAGGTTCATATTTTTTCGTTTTTTTAACCCATTGCTGGACATACTATGAGTGAGTCAATAGGTTTCCTTGGTGCGTGTTGCTTGCACCCAACCCGCACCAAGGAAACCTATTGACCAAGTGCGCGCCATCATGAATGGTCCTACATGCAAATCTCTGCAAAAATGTTTTCTAGTAACGAGAAAATTAGTAAAAACAGACGACAATCTACCTGCGCGCGGTTTTGAGCAATTTGAGGGGAAAAGGATTTAACTGTAGCGTGAGAAGAATGTTAACCCTGTGCATGCTGGTCACGACAAGGCTCGCATTCACATCGTATTGACCATTCCACCCTCACATTCTGCAGACAAGGTACTCTCGTTTAATGCCACCAAGCCTGGTCTCAATCTGATGGTCCTACAGAAAGTAATTTAGGTCAACAGGTTTCCTTAGCGCATATTTCACCCAGAGCTGAGTAGTTGGCTGAACCTGGAAATTAACACTCTAAGGGTTAAATCACATGGTTGAATTTACAACATCTTTGGTTAGTCTTGCTGCGTCTAATAAAGGTGAGTTTCAAACCGTCCAAGTTTATTTGATTCAAGTGGTATTCTGTAGATCTTGAAAATTCAAGCTGAGTTCAAGTGTAACTTCAGCCTGCCTGGGTTGTTACCATAGACATATTGACACACACAGCAGCAGGGTTCTCCATAAGACTGCGTTGGGTGTAGATGGACCAGAATTTGTGTCTAGTGACCGCTAGTTCCACACCCTATTACACTACGGCCTAAATGTAACACACTTCCCCGTGGCTTTTACAACTTTGCCTTCCATCTTATTTTTTTGTTATATACTTACAGCATGGTTTACCAGCCTCTATTTTCATCCCCAATGAACCCTGTTAATATTCAAGTTATTGTTCTGATTCTAGATTCAAATTCTTTGTGAAAAAGTAGAACCTTCCAAGAATTAGGATGGCACAAAAACAAAAAAGAAACTCAACACAAAAACATGAAAAAAATAAAAGGAAAAAAAAGCAAAAACAAAAAAACAAAATAAAAAAAAAAACAAACAAAAACAAAACAAACAAACAAAAAAAAAAAAACAGAAAAACAAACAAACAAACAAACAAAAATGGTGAAGGTCAACAGCCTTTCCTTGTACGCTTTTGGATAACGTACGCGCCGAAGAAATTTGTTGACCTCTACACACAATTTAGCAATGAAAGGATTAACACTGAACCAATTCTTAATAACATTTGTCTGATGGTCCCCTGTAGGAATTCATGCAGGGGGGGGGGATTATTATGGCAAATTTACATAGATGATATTGGGTTTATAGTTCTTTGATCACATTTCAGAGACTGGGTGTAAAGTGTCGAGTAATGTATTTTTTGTGTGTGTAATGCTCTAGGCTCACTTGTGTGGCGGTTTCTTGGACAAGGGACACATTTACTCATTTACATAACAATGAATCGCTTTGAAACTTTTATCATAAGAAAGGAAATATTTATGCAAATGAACATCTTTAGGTGTTGTCTATCCGGGGCCCTAAATTCCACAATTGATAAACCAGTGAAGAGTTTGAAATATAAAGTTGGCCGACAACTTACTCCAGTCCGTTGTGATTCTCAGGTACAAATATATTTGAGGTTTGGTTGTATTGGTTAGGTACTTATTCGGTACTTATTGTTTAAATGGCCAAGGACACTGGAGTTTAACCAAATTAATGCTGAATTTATGTTTCTTTTGTTGCAGGATTTGACCAAGCAAATAATAATTCAACGAATGTATCCAGCCTAGACTGTCTCTCATTGATAGTGGAAAGTATCAGCCCAACCAGCACCAGTGCTATGCTAAACAGCCTCGTGGTGCCAGAACGACCACTTTGAAGATGGCGCTCTCGTCATTTCCGGTGGGCTTCGAAGCGCCACCTTTCTGTGTCAAGGGATCAATATTGTCTAGACGATTGTATGGAAGACTTTCTTTGGATTACTGACGAACAACTTTCAGTCTGCATGTGCCTTGATCATGTTCTGCTCAGGTGGAATGATTAATTGTTGGAGATCTAGACATAAACTCTGTGCAGCCAAACAGCAAGATGGAAAACACCATTGAGACTATGGAAATATCCCACAAGAAGTGTTTACCATTTCTTGGCACTGATATTGTTTCGTACATTGCTTCATTAAGATGATGTGGTCGCGAGTCTATAAGACGGCAGGTTGTTGTGGTAGATGATCAGACATTTTGTATGCAGGTCATTGACCCCAGGCACAGGACCGTAAATTCCTGACATGAATCTGTTGCACGGCAGATTCTCTGACATTTATAACATATATCTTTGTGCCAAATCTTGCCTGCATGCCACAGGACTGCATAGTGCCTTACACTGTGTGCCAAGAAACCTTTTGTGCCTATTTCGCGTGCCTTCTCTTTTACAAACATAATATTACTTATGACTGGCCATGTTGCCAGCACATGTAGACATGGCCCGTCCAGTTAATTAAACCCTGACCGCAGAGATGACATGAGGCAAGCAAGCACAAATATTACATTACATGGTCAATTTTAATAAAGCGGTGTAATTGGGAAGGGAAACAAATTAGAAACAGTTATGACGACTATGCATACTTCAGTCAGCTATGCTCTCAGTGGGGATCTTGCTGATACTACTCCCAAAGAATTTGAACTGTTTGTTTTAAATTAACAGATCGTTTATACTTGTTATTTATATGACGGATCTACAGATAACCAAGGATTTATATAGATGATTATTTAAGGACCATCAAATGTACCATACTGTGCTAAGTATACTTTTGCCATAAAATGTTATGTCTATTTTAAGACCAATGCATTCTTACAGTGTACTATAGAAGCGATATGTATTATATTCACGTGTGGATCAGGGTTCTCATGGAACAACACCCACCAATCAAAGTCAGGTGTTCGGAAACAAGTTTCACTTTGAATGACACATTTTAACCCCAAGGGTTTCATGTGCCTTGTACTTGAAGTCACGTAACTTGTGACTTGTGCTACTCTCTTCAAGTCCGTGCTTTTCAGTGCCAAATACTGCCTGATGATGCGAGATTGTATATTTTGACGTTTATCAAAGTGTCACTTCTAAATGAGACCAGAATTAATGCAAGTCATGAAACCCATGTAGAGATGTAAGTAGCAAAGAAGGTTTTAGATGAAGTTATTTCATATCAAGCCCTGAGCATTTCTTTTCTTCCTGGAGCAGGAGCACTTGTGCTTAGAAATGTTCTCTGTAGCATTCAAGGCATCTCTTGCATCTTTATGCAAATATGTATATCATCGAAAATAAATCTTTCAGGTACACATTTTTGTGCTGAGTTAGGCGTGATATTCATCATAACTTCATGTGTGGTCGAAGAGCAACATTTAATTGATCCATAGTGAATCCCCCTTTAAACTTCTTCTGACAAGCCTTACAATTTGATGTTCTATTTTACCTGCGCGTCAGACCCAGAAAGCCATTAAGTTTCTTGATATTAGGTATTTATCGTATATCCAAATTACAAGGGAGCATCATTTTCTGCTAAATACCCTCAATATGTACATGGATTTTATAGGACATAGTGAATTGCATTCCCAAAAGTTAATCCTATTTGCATTGATTGAAGTTTTGCAGAATATTCTGGTTGTTGCTATAATTCTCGTAGTCGTCATCAAACTAATGGCTCTGGGAATTTTTTCTTGAGACTGCCTCTATGATGCCACACACGGTAAACAGTTTTTGCTTTACAGGAATGGTTTCTCAGCCATGTGGTGTATGCAGCTCAATGCAGCTATATAGTGTGCTGTGAGAGCTGATGATCATGTTTCAACGTCAAGATTCACGACGAGCAACTATGACCCTTGACCTTGAATTCCTGGGCGAGATGAAACGGAATATAAGTGAAGAACATGGAGTCGTTGAGTAAAACATTGCTCAATTGCCCATTATGCTTTGAAGTCCTATGCAAATTATATATGCGGGAGGTCTCGCGAGACCGTTTTGAATCATAACGATACTTTTGATGACAGATTTTCCAGATAATATCCTTTGGTTCCAAAATAATCTAGCACACAACTCCTGTTTGTTTGAACTATACCTTTTAAAGAGGGCCATTTAAGTTCCCTAACAAATGAGGTAACGCGACATTCAACTCTTTACTTGTTGCAACGGCTTCTAAGTTCTTAAAACATCCTGCATTTTATACACGGATCCGCATTTCTGCAAAGATTCCTGGCAAAGCAACCGTGATTACAGTGCCTGGGAGAACAGTACTGTCCGTCTGTGTGGACCCCACTTGACCTCCCTCCTACGACCAGTTGAATTTGCTTTTACTCTAAATATATTTCCCACGTTTGATCATACTTAACACTTGTGTTTTCCAATCCATGTTCCTTGTATAGAAATGATCGGTCAAGTAGTCTCGACTCTTGTGTTTTTTGTACTGATATCCGGTGTTAGAACATGGTTAGAATATATCTTGATTAGTTGTGACATGCGGTGATATGGGTAAAATGTTCAGATAAAAGTCATCAGAAAAAAAAAATGGTAAGTGACTCGGGTATGGATCGTCTTGAGCAGGCTTTTCGGAGATTAACTTTCAGTCTCTCTGTGATTTAAACTTCTTTGGTGTTCTTCTGAAATTATTCAAGTATACGGGTAGAAAGTCAATGCTGTTATAAGATAGCGCAATAGATAAGCCGTGTTAAACAGCTATATGCCGAGTTGATGCCCAAACAACCTAAGAGTGGGTCAATGTTTTCATTGCATAATAACTTATGACGAAAAAAAAATCTTGCAGACAGATATTGTACAACTATTCGTGCAGGGGGAGAAATAGACTGAAGCAATAACATGCTAGATATTGTAGTAGCCCCCCCCCATATATATATATATATATATATATATATATATATATATATATATATATATATATATATATATATATATATATATATATATATATATATATATCCTGACTACATAAACAGATATGACCATAGATTACATAAATGGAAGTAAATTCCCCCAACCGAAACTTGTCTACAAAAACTCTCCCTCAACCCAAGAAAGAAAGAAAGAAAGAAAAAAGAAAGAAAGAAAGAAAGAATGAAAATGGATCAAAGACAATAACTTCTTCGGATTCCTAATTTGACTTGCTTTCATTTAAAGTTATGATGCCTGACCGTGTTCGTCAATGACAGCTAGTTTTAATGCTATTAATTGACGGCTACTGTCCAATTGATAGCTTATGGGAGCTGTTATATTTATATTTAGTACAGTGAAAAGCGTTTTCTTTGAATCCTGATAGCTTACAGTGGACAGCTATACAACTGTTTCTGGGCTTGACACGGGAGATGGCTCAATACCACTTCTCGGATTTTAGTTAAAATCATGATTACGGTGCTTACATTACTCAGTAATCTCTTGAGGGTATAAATGTTGAGTAAAGAGACTTTTCATATCGTGATCCATACAGAAGATGCAGTGCTGCTAAATGAGATCGTATTTTTAGAACAGCATCAAAAACAATTTTGTCCCTCTGTGGTTGGAAAAGCCAGTATACTACAACCAATCCCAGCAGGTTTTTTAACGAATTATATGACACGCAATACAATAGGACAAAATGTTTCTGATACCTACACCCATTTTTGACATATATTGAAAAAATATGACCATACCCTTTAGTCTCCGATTCATCCTGTTTATGGTTTATCATAATGTTATCCTTGCTGGTTATTGGATTTTCACAATTTTGTGGTCTTGGGAATATTTAAAATCATATCTTTGAATGTTGTTGTAGATATATATGACAGGTCAGAAGCCACTTTTTTAACGTTTATTTTACGTTAGTTATGAGAAAATGTGTTTGACTTGGAACACAAAATAACTCTCTTATATCACAAATCGTTGTGGCCCTTCAGTTCAGTCCATACATCACCATCCAGCGCAATTAGGCTTTATTTCTGTCACTTGGCATCTAATGTGCGTGTCTCAACGGAACATAAACGACAACGTAAGGCAATGAAAAGATTACCATGACTCCTCCACATGTGGAATAGGTTTCTGCTGCCAGCCCTTTCACACGAAGCAACTTACGTGTTGCTTTATGATAAATGCGGGCCTGGGAATAACAGCGTTTATGCAACATGTTACTGCCCCCATGTCAGACCCAGATATATCCGTACCAGGTTAAGTCATAATGACAGTACTTTAATAGTAAAAAAAAAGTAAGCAGGAAAATATTAAGACCTGTGGCATTTGATTTTGGGAGATGCTTTATTTCAGTCCACCACACCCAGGAGGATTGGCTTTGTATGGCTATCTGTCCAGGCATTCTTTTGGCCAGTACCAAACGTGTAACGTGTATAGACCCTTCACCTGTGTCCCGCGGCGAGTAATGGCTCTCACTGCGACCGTCTTTAGTACCACAAAGAGTCCCATAATGATGACAAATAAACACGTCAGGCAACCGCTGACCCCAACCCAAGGTGGACTGATCAAGCAGCAACATTCGATGACGTCATAATCACATGTGCACTGATCTGTGTGTCATGGCTGCCACTATGTGACACTCCCTGACCTCGCAGGGTGGACATTGCCAGATATAAAGATACCAGAGGCATGAAATCAATTTGTGATCCTGGCACAAGTTTGCGGGCCTTTCTGCTAGGCTGGCTCTCATTATGGACATGAAGAAAATCTCATTATTTTGGTGTATTTGGGTGTTGTCTACTTCGACAAGGCCTGCAATAAATTTGGTACCAGGCCAATGGGTGCAGTATTATTTCCCATATTCTGAGAAGTTTTGACGTTCGTTGAATTTCAGCAGGCTTAGCGTCCTGGGTTGGAACTCGCTAACAAACCGGAACCTGTATGTGGACTGCCACCGACCATAGCCACTTCCCTTACACATAAATTTTCTTCATTTTTTCTTTTCATTCAAGTATTACATGTACATACACGTACATTCTGTCAGTGAACTTTGCCATGTGCAGATCTCCTGAAATTATCAATTGCACACACACACACACACACACACACACACACACACACACACACACACACACAGACATATATATATAGATACAGTGGTATCTCGCTATTAACACCACCCCAGGGATCGAAAAATGTGGTCTTAGTAAGGGAATGGTCTTAAAGGGATACAATTTTTAATAAGGATAAACAAAAAGGGTCTGTAAATTGGTGATCTTAATATAGAAATGGTCTCTTAATGGAGGCGGTCTTAATTGGAGATTCTAATATATATACATATATATATATATATATATATATATATATATATATATATATATATACATATATATATATATATATATATATATTAGGGTTAGAATTACAATTTTTGGCAACTTGCCCTGAGAGGGCAAGTTGTACATGTCTACCCAACTTGCCATGAGACATGAGCTTGCCCCACCATATATATCGGTAAACTCCAACCAAAATATTTTAGAGCTATTTGGATTGTGAACTCATACATACAATTCTCTGTGAATCAATCAAGTCCTCAGACATCACTATGTTGTAGAAATAAAATAGGTTATCACAAATTAGAATAAAATAAATTGAACAACCAGATCAATATTTGCAAAACAGGGCATATGAAAATCAATGTGTTCCGGATCATTAAGCTTGACACTTGTCTCATTTGAAAGAATCAAAGGTCTTACTGAAATAACTTCACAATGAATTTCCCACTTGTGGCATGCTGATTGTTTAACCGCACTGCTTGCCGTGAGGGAAACTTCCGCAACTTAAAATACCGCTAATAAAGTAGTTTTACTTTTTCTTTCTGCTTCTTTTTTTCGTTTAACTGCCAAATTGTAACTTGCCAGATACGAAACCATACTTTAAAACGAATTTGCCAGACTGCACTTGAGCTTGCCCCTGGACTCGGGGCAAACTGGTAATTCGAAGCCTGTTTTCACACACACACACACACACACACACACACACACACACACACACACACACACACACACACACACACGCGAGCGCGCATACACACACACGTATGTATGAATGTATATATATATATATTTCACTATGAAGACCACCTATAGTCACACCTAAAGTGGCCTTTATTTGGACATGGTGTTAATTCTGACAATGCCGGTACATAAATTTAAATTAAAAATAAAATGCATGTTACCGCAAGTCTGGTATATGATGAGATTGCCTCATAACTGAATTGGTCTTACCTTCGGTTCCAATAATATATATTATATACCTTATAGTGCCATAAGGCAAAGTTATTCTATGATAAGCTGACGGAGGCCTTCACCGGTGCCTTTTTCCTTGCAGTAACTTTTTATCACAAGCGTGCAGGCACTGGAGTCAATCTCTGACAATGAGGAATCTGAATTCGCGGCTTTTCTTGTCAAGTTGCAGCAAAATTGTACCGAAAAGTGCCACGAGTATCACAGGAGAGGAAACAGTTTAAGAGAAGGCATTTCATAGAGAGGAAAGAAATTTGCCTCTTGTCATAAGAATCGATGTTATTATTCGAGGTATAGAATTCCAATATGTCCTGTTGCACACACCATAATATTTGAGCTTTGTTTTTCCGAGTTTCAGTGTCAAATTATTTATTTTCATAATGTGCCTTGACTTCACACAAAGTGTAGACGGTAAGATGCATCACAAATTTGGGGCCTCATTTTCTTTCTTTCTTTCTCTCTTTCTTTCTTTCTTTCTTTCTTTCTTTCTTTCTTTCTTTCTTTCTCTCTCTCTCTTACAAGAAAGATAAGTCCTGATTTGTGAAGAACCGGAAATGTTTCGTCGAGATACCAGATAGAAAGAGGAGGCTACAGATACAGCTGGTGTACATAACACGTTTATGAACAGAGGGATGCACGCATACGGCTAGTCGGCATGACACATTAATGAGCGGAGTGATGCATGTAAATCCACATCTCGCATGACACATTAATGAACAGGGTGATGCATACAAATCCGCGTTTTGCATGACACATAAATGAGAAGAGTGATGTACATAAATCCACATCTTCCATGACATTAATAATTTAATTTGATTTAAACGTATTTATTTCATATGGATCGCCCTATAGTATATTGCAGAGAGGTGCTTACAAACCCGCGTCTTCCAGAACCCATTAATGAGTAGAGTTGTGCATGCACACCCAAATCTTGCGTACCTGGATCAACTAATTCTCGCATAAAACATGGAGACAATCAGTCAAAGAGGGATACTGATGCACATTTATATATAACGGTTAAAAATACATACGATCACTATACTGATGCGCTACTGGTACTCATATTAATATCGGTAAGGAGCATAACTTGCGTCATATCACTGGTCCTATCAGAATAACTCAGCCTAGTTTTCAGACAACAAGCACGTTTTCGTTGAGGCGAGGCGTAACAAAGTAGATGGTGGTAATTTTCACCCACAAGCAGTGTAGGTTCTTGTGTTTTATCAGCTGGTAGCATGTCGAGTTTCTGTGTCAACAAATTTGATCACCTTCACTTAATTAGTTGCGAGTTCATTGAGCCTGTAAAACTGTAAGTAAGCAATGCGTGGGCACCATACGGGATGCTCAGCTAGAGAAAAAAATGATGAACGAGGACGATTTCTGCTTATGAACGGTACAAGATATGGCCCAAGATGTGTCCGGCACTGGAGTAGACTGTACCAGGCCATTACCAGGCTATTAATTTTCATGAATGCAGCCATCCGTATGAAATATACATACAGACCATTAAAATTGTTTGGACAACTAGCATGGTGGGGGCAGTTACAATAGGGCAGTTTGAGATTGCTACCCTCATATAAATCTTTTACTTCACGTTCTGTCGTGACAAGTACGCTTGTACGAGAGGCATTCATTGCAATGTTGCAAAGCAGAAAAACATGTGCTCAATATGGATCTCGGACTTTCTGAAATGAATACTGCTATTTGGGAGACATGCTCTCTTCTTTTTGACGGACCATCCCTTCTTGCAATTAGCTAGTCTCCACGGTCCCTCCCCCTGTACGCAAACGACCTGATCTGTGGGTGCCCTGTCAGCTCGCTACCTTAATGGTCTTGTTAACAGGGGAGAGACGTTTTCGCAGTGAGCCAAGAAAATGTCTATCTAGCAGATAGTTAGCTGTTTTGGACTTGTTTCAAGAGAGGGAGGAGATCGCTTCCTCCTTTCAACATACTAACTGACCACTTCCCTAGCCTCTCCATCCATCTTGTTACTCTCTTGTAAACGATGTGGTAGGATGGCTCGTTTGCCGCACCAAGGGCGAATTTACACCGTAGTAATTTTGATAAGAGCCGCAAATGATGAACACATGATGTTCGGAGTTGATTGAAACAATGTATCAGCGCTCTCAAGCCATGCTTTTGCCCCGTAACAGCGATAGCGTATCCTCGGGAGTTCTTGACGTTACCGCTATTTGTAAGAACCTTGCGATAACACCATTCTTGTCAGACGGAGGAAAGAGGGTCTGTGTTTAATTATGGCACAGCAAGATCATAGCTGGAAAATCGTTTGACATACTATAATCTGTACGGGTGTACCTCGAGATGTCTACCTTTGAGGACAGGTAGGAAGGGAAGTCTGCCTGAGAGCTAAGTAGCTTTAATACCTGCCCCAACATAATGCCCTACCAATGTCTCAAACCAGGTATACAGTGGTGCCTGGCTTCATCTTTCTCTCAAGACAACTTATTACTGTGCTGCCGCAAAAATAATTTTTTGATGTATTGGCCCCAAGGAATAAACATAAAAAGTGGACGTGGACGCTATCCCGTCCTCTGTGCCGCCGCGGTACATTTGGTTCCAGTTAAAACCATTAGGTTTTTTGTCTCCATATTCACCAACCGTGAGGGCGTGAATTAATCTAAATGTCTATGCAATCGTGCTTGTATTGGCAACGAGGGGACTTCCTGGTAGATAATTGATTAAAACTGTGATAACAGTATTTAGTAAAGAAGCCCAGGGTGCCTGATGTTATCAGATAACAGTTTAGTGTTTCCCGGTGCAGGGTGACCCGCTTAATGAAGGGGAAGCTATTAATATTAATTAATGTCCATGGTTGGCAGAAAATTACATGCTGTAAACATTAGCTTATCTGATGTATCTGTGTCAGTCTGAGTCGACAAGCGATAAGTGATTGCTGTTTTTCTCTCGGGAAGATTTTAAAACAACACGGGACTAAACCTGTGTCCAAAGTAAAAATCTGCACCTAATTTTAAAAATCCCATAAGCTGTCGCTTGGTATTGTTTTGAGGTTCCTAAAGTATCCATAGCTATAATAAACAAGTCATTGTTTGTTTACTTGTCTGTTTGCTTATTTCCATGCAAGTGACTGCACTGAGAGTAGCGCATTCAAAATTGCACTTGACGCATCGTTGTTTAGGCCTATTCGTCATGGTGATGTGTCATTATACATGTAGTTGTAAAGCTACATGTGTTCTGACCTCAACAACAGAATGTATTTTTTTCTAATTTTAATTCACAGTGTTACCGAGTTCTGCATTTTGAAATCGAAGGATTGGAAGGGCCCCTTTTGCACATCACCGTTTGTGTGAGGGACGAAGTGCCTCGTATCTGCAGTGAAATATACTCATTAATATCATTTAAGCCCGATTTAACTTGTGAATGAGACCATGTCTTTATAGGGAGTGGTCGTATTAGGAGATGTAATTTGATCAGAGGTAAACAAAAGCGGGACAGTAAATTTACACAGAAATGATCTCTTTACGGAGGTACGTCGTCTCAATTGGAGATTCTACTGTAATAATAATTTGCCTCAGGGTCTCATTTTCCATATTTTGTCACAAGAAGCTCCATACGAGAATGTTTGACCCGAGCTTCTTTGTCACCTGGACATTCAAATTTAAATTGGAATTAATTCGGAAAAATAAAAGAGAGATTTTACTTTGGGGTCCATTCAGGAACATAAGTACTTTGGAATATAAGAAAATGATACACTACTCTAAAGCTTTGGTGACATTAACTTTTTTTGCCATTTGCAAACCACTGCATCAAAAATGAAATGAAAAATGTAAAAATGAAAAAGATCGACTGTTATTTATGGTAAAGCTGAAAATACAAGCATACAAAATATAATTTTGCTTGCAGTTGCATTGAAATTATATCCCATATACTCTTGGGCAATATTGTGGCACTTTCGGCATGAATGCTTTGTGAGCTTGCTACAGATAGTGTACTCACTATCTCACTAGGTAAAAACTGGAGGAAAAAATGTGTTTTGAGTGTGTGTGTGTGTCTGTGTGTGTTCTTAATGTTGGTGGACTTGCATATGTACAGTTCCCGAGACAACTCCGGATACAGTACTCGTACGGGATTGAATCAAATGAACGGAGCTGTGTTGATTATGGCATTCATGAATACTTGCCTCCATGAAACCATTCTTTTTTTAAGAATGGGGATTTAATTCGTGCATGTGCGTTTCCCAATTTCGGCTAAGTGTTTGGTGCCGAAGGTTGCTGGTCCGAGATCCGGCCGTTCCGTGGTCACAAAACATATTAACGATTGACACCTTGTCGATGAAGTAAAAGACAAAGATTGACGTGATTATTTAGAAGCACGAGACAGCAAACCATTTGTCCATACAACGTTTGTTTAGTTAATTGATGTGGATTCCTCAGGTGAACACAAGCAAACATGACAAACATTCTTCTGTCTCCCCGTGCTCAGCTACATACATACATACATACATACATACATACATACATACATATATACATACGTACATACGTACGTACGTACATACATACATTTATGTATTTTTAATTTTTCGCGTTAAATTCTATTATATTTTCATGGCCACATGTATTTTTCATATCTGTAATATAAATATACAATAAACATATTGCACACGCAAACACAGCCACATACACAGACACAGACACAAACACAGACACAAACACACACACACACACACACATACACACACACACACACACACACATATATATATATATATATATATATATATATATATATATATATATATATCATAGAGAGAGAAAGAGAAATAGAGAGAGCCAGAGTGTAACAATACAACCATTCATTGAGACCCACGCTCAAACAAAAGAAAGTTGTTGTCACATGCCATATTGCTTTCCAGTGACAAAGGAGAGTCGATATCACTTCTGAATTTTATCACTGTCAAGTGCCACCACAGGTGTGTATACATACATACATAAATACATACATACATACATACATACATACATACATACATACATACAGACAGACACACAGACAGACACACAGACACACAGATAGACATATATACATATTGTTTGCGAATTATGGTTATAATAAATGGAAATAGAAAATGTCTAAAGATTTTGATTTGGACATACTTATTTATACTGGATAGCCCTATAGTACAACTACAGTACAAATAATTGAATAATACAATGGGTTCTCCAGACACAGACAGACAAACAGAATATATGTACAACGCGTACCGAACAGTACAAACTATGTAACCATGTGTAACAGTTATGGATGTACCGGTAAATTATAGATAACCCTGCAGTGGGGGGAAAAAAGGAAGAAAAAAGAAAGAAAGAAAAATAAGAGAGGGAGAAAGAAGCAGTGGGAGAAGTCAAAAGTATGAAAACGAGGAATTAGAAACTATTTTATTTGTAGCAATATAATTCTGGACTGCCTCAAAGATTTGAATATTTGCTGCATCAGATAGTTCTTTGCTGCCGAAAAGGAGATTGTTGATCAACCTGTTACTAGCTTCACCAATAATGAGATTGAGGTGAACTCTGGGGGCTAATATTGTTATGGTAGAATCTAACAGTTTTTTCTTGGGCTGCCAGAACTTCGGGCAGAAAAGGAAGAAATGTTTCGGATCTTCAAAAGGATATAAGCATGTGATTATAGGACTAGGGATACTGATGACCTTGAAAAGATCATACTTGATGGAAGATGACCCATCGCATCTGAGTGTGGCAAATGCTAGCGAAACGATCGCCAAACGAATAGTAGTCAGGGACATTAGCAACTGCAAAAAAGCCTTTTAGCTTATATTTGAAGATTTGGAGAGAAAGGTAGTTACTGATCTTGGTGGGCAGATTATTGCATAGCCGTATAGCATCAAGGAGAAATGAATTATTGAAGCGCGGGGTTCTGCATTTGAGAGGGAGTGTAGGGTTAGTATGACGTCAGGAGCGACCAACGAAGGGGTAAGATGCTTGAAAGATATGAGGGAGTTAGGTTATTGCACATTTTTTAGAAAAGAATTAACTTGAAGTATTTGCGTGTTTTAGCGAGTGTTGGTCATTCGAGTTCCCTGAGCAATTTAGTATAAGACATGTGCCTTAACGCACCGGTACATATTTTGGCTGCTTCAAACTGTATGGATTCCAGGTCAGATAGAGTTTTGCGACAGTTGTCAAAAAGATTCATACTTTAGCAATCAAACTCCATCAATATTCAATCTTGAATCTCAAATTCCATTTCCGTTCCATCCGCCATCCGGGCTATACAATATCATCATGACATAGTTGAAATATTACATTAGATTAGAAAACAATACTAGCAGATGCTACCTCTGATTCAAAATTCAATCTAGATCATTATAAGATATTGATTTTCAGTTAAAAAACTTAATATGTATTTCGTAATGGAAAGAAAAAAACAACAACAAAAACTTACAAGTATATATACATGTGTGTGTGTGTTGGGGGGGGGGGGTACTCAGCAGTGGATGACTGAGTTTCGCACATTTGTATGTAGAGAAATGTGAAATCCATTAACCTAATGAGTTGTTCACAGGCAATTATGTACAGGGTGTGAAATATTCTAATTAACTAGCACGGAGCTGGTAGGTTATTTAATGGAATTAATTTTTCCTCTTGAGACATACTGCATATATGCATATGTTTGTAAAACAAGGACGACGATAGTTTGTAAAAAGCAGGCTTAATTAAAAGTGAAATGATATTTTAAGACAGTTAATCTAATCATCAATCAATCGATCAATCAATCAATCAAATTATTCCAGGCTCTTGGTGCATAACCTAAGTACACCGAAGCAAATAAAATTAAAAGAAGAGAAAATAAAATGATGATTCGCGTGTCACTATAAACGATGGCTTCCACCTTATAAAATACGAATGTCACGGAAGCCATGTGTATTTTTTGGACTCTTGGACAAACTCTCCCCGCTTTATTGCACACTCGGCCAGTATCAACAAAAGTTTCTGACCAACATCCAATGGGATGCTGGGTAGATGATGGAGCGCCTGAGGAAGATGAATATGGGGAAGAGGATGTCTGTCAGCCCCGCGGGCCGGCATGACGCCTCCGGTCTACTTTTCTTGTCTACCAATGTTCTACTCAGAGCTTATCTCCTGTCCACATCATGGCAAAGTAGACTATCCAAAACGTAGTCCACTAATTTTCTAGGCAAGAAAGAATGCTAGGGAGTCCAGCAATGCATTTGCCTTTCCCGCTTGATTATTGCATAGATCTTCCAAGACCTCTCTTATCGTGGTTCTCTTCTCCATTTTCAAATAGTCGCTAACAAAGTGCGAATCCTTAAGATAAGCTCGAAGAGAGGCCGATGGAGACGAAGCTATATTCACATTCCACATCTTGAATTTATATGGAGATGAATTTAAGTTGGTAAATTGTGTGCCTCAGAATCGGGGGGTTTGTTTCCTCAGACATGAAATTTCATATTGATTTCATTACCAAAATTGTTTCGTTTCTTTCACGAAGCAAGAACACCCCCTTATGGCAGCTGAGTTGAACTTCTGCTGTTCTGGATCAGTGGCCATCTTTCACCAATCACTTGCATCCCCACCTTCTTCATTCGCATGTCACTATAAAGGATTGCAATCTTAAGTTATGGGCTTCCACAAACAGCCATGCTCGTACCGTGCCCCTTCTTGACACCTTCTGGTTTCGTATTATGATGCATGCACATATGTATAAAATAAATATTATATATATATATATATATATATATATATATATATATATATATATATATACAATATATATATATGTGTGTGTGTGTGTGTGTGTGTGTGTTAACATCTCAAATTCAGACACATTCTTGAAGAGGTAATTTCTATTGAGACCCCCAATTTAGAGCCCTCGTTTATGTTTAGTCTTCATTGAATTCTGTTCGCTATTAAAAGCATATTATAGTTCCTTAAGTTATCTTAATAAAGGCATTCCTCTCTCTCTCTCTCTACACACACACACACACACACACACACATACACACACACACATATATATATATATATATATATATATATATATATATATATATATATATATATATATATATATATATATATATATATATATATATATATATATTTAATGTCTGTGTGCTTTGGTCCTGATACTTCCTGATATATAGAGAAGTCACTTTCGCTGGAAAAATCGTTCGTGCGCACTTCATCTTAGCCGGTATAATATTTCTCTTAATAATACAATCAAATGGTGGCTTCGTCAAACAGATGTGCAGGCTTTATGCCACTATTAGGGTGATATATTGTCAGTATCTCTTGCTTTTGTGCATATGCTGATTGCTTTTTCACCGCTGGATGCAAAATCGTTGAGCTAACATGAATGCTTTGCATACCGCTGGGCAACGCTCCACTGTAACAGAGATCAAAATACAGAATTACAATTCGGGGCCTGAATTTCATTCTCTTTGATAAACAAGGCAATTAATTTTACATTTTTTTCCATTATTCGTACATTAAACTTTTGCTTTTGCATGAAAGTAACCTGATTCCCGATATATCATGGGGCATGATACTTCTCGCTGGCGGGACAAAACCACTCGCTAATAATGATGATTTTCAAAACACCTGCATTTTAAGCATGTAATATGACTCGAGTCGGGAGGCGGATGACGGGGGTGGGGTGGGGTGGGGGTGGGGAGGGGAAGGGGGAGGTCAAGTCTGTTACCTCCAGCTAGGAAGGGAAGCAAACAAGGAATGGAAAAATTGACCCCCTTTCGATATTTCTGAATTACCCCGAGGTTTGTAAAACCCCTCACTAAATAGGCCTGCGCAAGTGATATTACTTTTTTCGGGAGTGAAGGTGGGGGGTGGGCTCTTTCTGTGTTTTGTTCCTTCTTGGCATCACGCACACACCATAAGACCGCTTCGTTTGCTAGGAAATGATAGTATTCGCTCCTCTGCCCTGCAAAAGATGCCCGGAAAAGATCCCCCACTGGGCCCCTACCTCGAGCTGATGTTGCAGATACGCTTACAATCATTCACTGCGCCCCTGCCTCGAAGTGATGTTACGCCACTTTGCAGTCCACACGAGAGAAGCCACTGTTTCATTGTTAACATATGAGCCAATGGCAACTCTCCCCAGTGAGCACTTGCCTCCCACCCCGTGGCATGCTGAAAAATTTCCACCTTATTTACGGGCTTAGCTTACTGTAAAGTCACTTTGTTTCGCTATATTTTCATTTTGGCTTACTTCGCTCGTGACAAAAAACATTGAAAACAAAAACAATAAAATGCAATATTGTTACATAGTTTTAACAAGATCTATATCCCAAAATAGCGAAATTAAAAGTTAAGTTGCATGCCTGAAAAACGAACACCGGGAAGGTTTATAGACGCAAAATAGTTAAATTTAGAGGACACGTGCATGATACTCAAAATCCATCGATTCTTTACCATATATGGTAGGCGTCGCCTCGAAGAATCACACTCTCGTCTTGTCTGGATACAATACAAGAGAAATGAAAATACAGCGACCAAACAGTGGGGTGTTCTCGCGTTTTAACAACTAAACGTTCCAGTAACGACGGTATTGGAAAGGGTGTTTTTGTCTTCTTGCCGTGCCAGAAGTGATAATTTTATATTACCTTTATTAAATGAATTACATGCAAGAGAGAAAGAGAGAGAGAGAGAGAGAGAGAGAGAGAGAGAGAGATAAAGAGAGAGAGAAGTTTAACTGATTCACGTGGAATACGCTATTTGTGTTAACTATACATGCTTTTGTGAGAGCAGCAATGGTCTGGTCATCCAATCTCGACTCGGAGGCCTTGCAGGGGCATTTGGGGGGTACAAGCAATCAAAGAAGTTACCTTAATTTGGAGGTACTTTAGTACACAAACATACACATAAAAAAATCCAAATGGGTATCTGAATGGTGAGTTACAATGGTAAATTTACATTCGAAATCTGGCCAGTACAATTTTCAAAGAAACAAAATTCTTTGTGAATAGAATATCCACTGCGCCTAAAATGCAGGGATATTTGAACTGCACAAAGGGAGGATTGCGGGAAGTACATTTCAGACACAGAAAGATTATTGTTTTCGCCTTCCACAGAGACGAAGTATATCGATCAGCGGCAACAGTGTCACCTTTTAAAAGTACTTCAGTAGTCATCTGTATTACCAGAATCTATAATTTTATGTTAATCCAGTAATTTGCTGGAAATGGAAAAAATACAAATTTGCTTATGAGCCTGTGCCTAACTGTGATGACAGCCGCTAGGGTAGATCCAAGGATTTTTTTTTTTTTTTCATTTTTCCAACATCCGATATTTCCCGCCAGTCAGTTTCCAATTCCGGTCATACCGACGTTTTCATTCGCGAGGAAAAAAAACATACCTCTACAGGTGAATACATATTTCATGCTCACTTAATATATAGTCAACACACATTTATCACACGTCTAAAAGATAATTCGCCGTGGTCATAGACTTAAATGGACTATCCAGTCATTTGTATCAGTGTTAGCAACCCGGAAAAGAGTCGGTACCTTTGGAAGTAACGCATATGGAGCTAATTGCAAAATCGATGGGGGCCTTCTCAAAAATCAAAGCCGCGAAAGAAATAGGACGACAAAATCAATTCGCTTTCCGGTTTTTTTGTTTGTTTGTTTTTTTTCATTTGTTTTTGTGTTTTTGTTTTTTGTTTTTAAGCCAAGGGGCGCACTTTCCCGATTTCTCACCCCGTGATGCTGAAATCGGTTCATCCCTATCATGTGGTTTAAGGCTTACGCTTTTCACATGCGTGTTGTTCTAAGTGGTGCTTGTACTCCTTTTCTTAAATGTTTTCACTTTGGCATCACTGCAGATAGAAAAAGTATGTTCATACAAATGTAAGTTGATGACTTTTAAAAATAATTTTTGTGCTCCATCAGACAAAAATATGTAAAAGGGTATGTGGTGATTTGTGAAAGCTGAACAGTGACACTTACGCAAACCACATGGAACCAAGAGTTATAATTGAATACTTCGTGAAACCAACTGACTGTAAGCTCATAGGTATTCATTTCCTCCTTGTGAACAATGTGATAGAAATATACATTGCACATCCTTTTGTTGGTACTAATGTATTGCACCAATAAACAAAGAGGAAATTGACAGAAAAGAAAAAGAAGGAAAGAAAAAAAAACAGGCAGACAGAAAGATAGAAATGAAAATCACACAGACACACAGACAGACAGACACACAGACACGCGCGCTCACGCGCGCACATTTGAGGAACCGAAGCCACCGGTTGCGTACTGCCATCATTTTGTGACTGGGACTGCAAAAGTCCCTTTTTGACAGTGGGAAAAGGATGTCTATTTTGGGCACTTCATGATGGAAACTCCGTTTTTATAATCCAACCCGCAACCATAAATACGTATTGGTTTTCGTCGAAGATATGCTAAATGGCAGTTCCTTTTCTTGTCGTTTCTTTTCTCGTTTCTTCTCTTCACTTTTCTTTTCTTTTCCTTCCTTTGTTTTTTGCTTCCTCAACTTACGTACACGTACAACACCATCTTATACTCAAATCCGTCCTATTGGAAACAGAGTTAAAATCATACAGCAGTCGGACTATTCTTTAAAGAAATCAAAGGTTGAGTTGTCTCCAGGAAGCCGCTTCTCAGTCTCCTGCAGTTGGTGACAAATGAGAATGTTAAAGCTCCATAAAAGTCAGCTTCAGGAATGTATACAACCTTTGTGTCATCACACTGCCCGCTGCTCACCACAACGAGCTCTCTACGCCATCTCCCTGTAATAAGTAAATTTAGAACACTTAAAAGCATACAGAAATGTCTTAATGATTTGCAAGATATAATTCTTCTCGTCGGGGATTTGGTCGCGAAATAGTTGAAATATCTTTGCCATTTGCCGTGGTATGATCCAATTAATTGATTTTGGTCACATTTTTTACCGAGTGGTTTATCCCTGGTTGTTCACATGTTCATAATTTGCTACCTTCTCAGATACCTGCCAATTATCCTAGGGGTCGGGACCGGGCGGATCGTCGGACTAGTCTTTAAGTTAACCTCCCGGTCTGAACTCACCATCCAGCCCACGGGGTGTCACCGCACCATCCCGAGACATGCTCACCAGGGAAGCGCAGCGCGGCTCACAAACAACGATACTAGAAGTCACAATTTGCACCGAGGCACTGTGTATCAAACAGCATTGTTGCGTACATGGGGAGAAAGCAAATAAATATCTGTCAGCGACGACACCATCCCGCTAATAACGCCAAGGTTGGACAGCGGTCGTGGGAAGCACCAAAAAAACTAGACTTACAGTGGTGAACAAATAATTCATTAGGCATTTGAAGGATGACACGTGTAGAAAAAAGTCAAAATAAACCAGACCCCTCCTGAGTCCATAGCAGTGAGTCACACAAGGCGAAATATGATTCATTTTCAGGGAAGACAACCAGATTATGCACAATACTGTACGGAGTAAAACACCATCAGTTAATAAGAAAAAGGAAGAAAAAGAAAAAAGTTGGTGATCAGAAATTCTTCTGTTATTCGTCGGAGTCACATGCTAGCATTGTGGTTGTCAAAATCTGGTCAAAATACTGATACCATCTGCACAAACGGATTTTTGGCCGCTGTTTTATGACACCAAACAGTGAATAATAAGAAGCATCTTAATTTGATATTATGACTGTTTTGGCAAGATAATCAGAAAAGTGTGTACAACTTAAATCACAAAGATAAGTTGCGCTTTGTGAAGCCAGCACGCGTGACCCTTGACCCCTCTCCTGACAGCCCATATAACAAAATCAATTTCCAAAGTCCCCATGAAATTGTCAGCTTATGGTAAACACATGATCCTGTCCGGGCATGCCAAATGCACTTTGCTGGAATCGTGGGTGTCATCTTTTGATTGATATATTCTCTCCCTGCTAGAAAGGAAACCACTGACAAAAATTGAGGAAATTTTGCTCCATGAAAGTAAAGCATCAGGCCAATTTTTCTGATCATATGCTGCTATACCTGTGCCGCTAAACTTGTACTGTGGCATTGCTGGAATACAAATACAAGTGTGCCTTTGATTATAGACCACATAAAGAATGTATTTATATATTTTTTTTCATTTCAGAATTTCTTCACCCTGGGTAACCCTTTCCGGACAGTGGCCTGTTCTTGCATGGGGTACAGTATACGTCATACGTCTAGATACGTAAATAGTCAACTATGAAGGACTAGGAAAAAAAGAAGTTATGTCAAAGTTATAAAATTACATAATCAACTAAACTCAACTTAAAAATAAAAGTGCAAGCTATAAAAAGTTAAAAAAACAAAAACAAAAACCTACCAAACTAACACTTATTGCAAGGAAAGAAGTGTTCCCTGTACAACCTCTTAAAATTGTACTAGGAGTCATCTTTTCTGACATTACAAGGTAGACAATTCCACACCATACCACCATGATAAACGAATGAATTTTAAAAAATCTCTTTGGGTGTTTCAACACAGTATCCAAGTCATTCCTTAGATTCTAATTTTGTATGTCAGATCTATAAATTAAAATTGTCTTGAA
>OZ026614.1:82632101-82820601 GCA_964020975.1 Hermodice carunculata | reverse complement strand
GTATTTCCTGCACAAGTGTAGTTTTTTACCACGTAAACAAGATTCAGACATCGGTGCTCTTTGTAAGACACTTTTGAATTTGTTAATTCAATACTATATATACCCACAAACTTCCTCGGCCAGACTAAGACAGCGCTTGCGCCACGGCACATACGCCGTAAGCAGTCTGTTTGATAATGAATAATAAAAGCCTGTATATATGATGACAAAAGGGGATGCAATGGCGGTGGGTCCACAAGCTCGAACAGCTCTTGATTTATCATTTGAAAACCCAAGCGCAGTGGTGGATGGAGGGACCGACTGGAATGATAACTGAGGATCATGCACCCAACAGGCGGGGGTAAGATTCACAGTGACAGCGCCGCCACCATTCACAGTCCTGGGTTTGGCGTTTCGGAGTTTCGTAGTATATACACAGCCCAATTTGCCGCATGGTTTACAATAATACAAGAATAGAACTAGGGAAAGATGATTTGCTGCAGAGCAAATCAGTGTGTGTGTCTTCAAAGCATATTGGTATGGCAATGTACAACTATTCCATAACAGGAGTAGAAGTTGGAATGGCATCTCTATCTATTATAGCTTTGAAGTTATTCAAGATTTAAAATTTCTAATGGTGCTATTTAGCATAATTTAAATTGCTACAACATTTATGTTTAATTCATTAGGTGCACAATGGTCAACAACTCCTTAGTAGAAGCTAGCATGACATCTCTATCTGTTATAGTGTTGAAAATATTTGAGATAGAAAGTTTCGAATACTGCCAATTAGCATAATTTAAATTTCAACAACTTTTGCTTTAGATTCATTACATGAGCAACGGTCAATAACCCCCGGCCCCTAGTAGAAGTTAAAATGACATCTCTATCTATAATAGTTTTGAAGCCATTCAAGTTTTAAAATTTCTAATGCCGCTAATTAGTATAATTTAAATTGCTACAACTTTTGTTTTGAATTCATTAGATGTGCACTGGTCAATAACCCACTGGTAGAAGTTGGAATGACTTCTCTATCTATTATACTTTTGAAGATATTCAAGATTTAAAATTTCAAATGCCCGTAATTTGCATAATTTTAAACATCTTCATTCCTCTGTATAAAATGGTCAACTCTTGTATGAAGGTACAATCATGCCAAGTTTGGAGTTTCCATGTATAATAGTGTCCCAGAAAAGTGTAGACAAATTTGCTGGTAAAGAAGAAAGAAGAAAGAAAGAAAGAATTTCGGGAAAAACAGAAAAGTGTGTGTTCACACATACAATTTAATGACAACAGTGTTTACGAAAAGGAGCATCTGCCAGCGCTTGCTCCCACCGAACATTGTTGTGACTGAGAATGTGACGACGTCTGATTGAATAATATGCTTTGGTTGCATGGTTGTTTGGTGGGTGGGTCGGTTAGTTGGTTTTCTTGTTTGTTTTTTCGTTCCTTCATTGATTGATTGCTTGATTCATTCATTCATTCATTCATTCATTCATTCATTCATTCATTCATTCATCTTCTCTGGAACAAACGGAGAATTAGATGGTTAGTTCACAAACGTTGACAGAATGAAATTACCGGTGAGTAGGTAATACAATATATCGGGGCGAAAGAGCTTATCAGATAATGTTTGGAAGAAATTATCGAATAAAAATAAGCACCATTTTTGTGTCTTATTTGCCCCTTCAGAAGCGCTCTGTTTCTGTCCTCTACTTTTGCAGATATGTACGCTGTAAGAAGTTACAGCTTCATAGTATAAGAAGTCTATAGCGCTTGAATGGTTTTAAAGTAATTTATCAGACAGATCTCCGCAAGTCCATTATGGTGGTATAGATTCTGCTGAGAAAAGCATCTCAGGCGGGGCTCCACAGGGGTGAATACTTGGAACTCTGATGTATCTTTTTCTATTTCAGTGACCTGCCGAATACTTTACATTTGCTTCAGTTTGTACGCTATGTTGATGACACATATTGCTACGTCAGAAGAATTGTGATAATTTATTTCAGGTAATGAAATCAGTGCTGAATAAACTGTCATTGAATCTATCAAAGACAAACATTATTTTGTCTTTCCACGAACAAAAGCAAGCCAACACTACTGGCAATTAATGACTGGAAATGAGATTGTGCAGGTTGAAAAAGTTAAATTTTGGGAGTATAATACTAGATCAAAGATTATATTGGAAATTGCTCATATTTTATACTTGTAATGAACTTGCTTAATTTATTGGGATTAAAAGCAAAGTTAGAAAATTCTTGTCGTCTTCTTTATTATTAAAAATCTTTACTATGCACTTCCAAATTCGTATCTTAATTATTGTAATATGAACTGGATGAGTAATTATCCTACAACACTAGATAAACTTGACGTTCTTCAGAAAGAAATCATACGACTTATAACTTTTTCAACTTTTACAGAGTATTCACTAAACCTGTTTACTAAGTTAAAAGTATCAACGGTTCCACAAATATGCTCTTTCCAAACACGCATTTTATGTACAAATATTGGAAACGAATGCTACCCCTTTTTTCAATGATATTTTGCTACTTAATGTTGTGTTCACTCATATTACACTGAGCAATCTAATTTCCTTCATTATTTTCTCGTAAATTCAAATGTGGCTCAATTTTCTGTTATGTACAATGGACCTCAACCTTGGAATAATATCCCCACAAGCCTTAACGAGTTGAATTGTTACTCGTTTAAGAAACATTATAGGCAATTCTTGATTACTTCATGACATATTTATATTTTCTCGCTTCTTCATACCCGTTTGTGTTACTGGCATGCGACTGATTGTGTTTAAGCTGGTCTTTACAATTTGCCGATATTTACTGAGCCCATTAATTTGTATACTTTGATATACAGATGGTGAGACTTCACCATGTATGATAAATTCGGTAGGGGACCGTCACCCTTTAAGTATACATCATGCTTCAATCTGCCCTTTGCTGCATGTATATTGAGTTTTTACACTCACAGACTTCGAAATGGAAAGGGCATTCATTGCCGCGCGTCATCACTTAGCTGTCTTATGTCGTGGATGCGTAGGGGTGGGAGTGGGGGTGCGGTGGGGTTGGGTTTAATTGGTATACTGTGCATTTTATATATGGTATTTCAGTACTGCTGTAAGCTACCCTTATTTTCCATACTTCGCACCAAAAATTATTTTTAAATTGTAATATTTTCCGTACCTTGTACTAAATCAATATTATTATATGTTCCAGCGTGCCGGGACCCTACCCCCTTTACCCACCCCGGAAAATTATAAGTTTCTTTCTTACGTAATAGGATACGAATAGGATACTTATAGGTTATCCCATGGCTGTATCAGTATCCTACACTGTAGAGTTCCCCCGAGAGCCCTATCCTGCGGCTCGAGGAGGAAGTGTACAGGGTAGGATACTGATATAGCCATGGGATGATTTATGTATTCTATGCAGCACTAGGGAAATATTGGTCAATTGTTTTCAAGTTCCAGGGAGATAATAGGCCTATGTTATTTCAATGCAAACCCCGTACGCTGCCCTGCACACTTCCCTGCTAGTTATTTGCTCTGATTGGTCCATAGGTTTGAAGTGAATTGCTCTGATTGGTCAATTGTTTTCAAGTTCCAAGGAGATATACAGGCCTATATGTTATCTCCATTCACACCCGTGCGTTGCCCTGTACGCTTCCCTGCTAGTTAGTTGCTCTGATTGGTCCATAGGTTTGAAGTTCCAGGAAAATATGAACTATATTACCTCAGTATCCTACAAATACGTAACTCCGGTATTCTTCAAATATACTAGCCCCGAATCCAACATATTACACCCATGCAGTATCCTTCAAATATATTACCCCAGTATCTTTCAAACATGTTCCCCAGTGTCCTTCAAATATATGACCCTAGTATCCTTCATATATTATTACCCCATAGTCCTTCAAATATATTACCCCATAAGCCTTCAAATATATATATATATATATATATATACCCAGTTCCTTCAAATATACATGTATTACCCATAGTCCTTCAAATAAATATTACCAAATAATCCTTCACATATGTTACCCCAGTATCCTTCAAATATATAACGCAAGTTTCCTCCAGATTTAGTACCTTTTAGTATCTTTCAAATTTAGGCAATGAATACCCCCTCCCCAAGTTAATAATTGATGACTCAAAGTGGCACTGCAAAAAAAAAAAAAAAAAAAGAAAAAAAAAATAAAGAAAAGAAAAGAAAAGAAAAAAAAGAAAAAAAAGAAATGCCACAAAATTGGCTTTGGTGTAATAGATTTTGTTGCACCACCGAATTAATGAAACTAATTGACATGATGCTATGATTATTTAAAAGAAAAGACCCATAAGTCACGGTATTTTTATGGGGATCCTGTGTGGTATTAGCGGTCTCCCCACCAGGGTTCAATTAAAATGTTATCGGTGCTTTGATCAAAGTACCAATATAGTGGACTCAAAAAGCCATAAATCAGCGCCCTGACTAACCACCCTTTTGGCAAAAGAAAATTGAGTCACATATATCTTAATAGCGTTCAGTTGATATCACAGTAAAAATTGTTTTGGAGACCAAGTCTATGACCCCTTGTCAGGATACGTAAAAAAAAGTACAACGTTCCCACCGCCTTCAAACATGAGACCTCTGTTTACTTTTTACAATAGAAATCCATGGAGAAAGTGACTTATATTTCAACAGAGTATATCACAATGGCTTATTTTCATAGCACACTTTGACGAGCATGAGTCAGGGATGACACGTTTATAGGCTGTGAGTCGTTATGTTATATTTCAAAACAAAGCTTTTTTATATATAATCTAAGAAGCAGATTACAACTATTACATCTCTTCAAGACAGGGCTTGAATTTATTTGACTGTAACCTCAAAGACAAACCCTTTGATGACAAAAGTGAGCCTATCATTTATTATTGTCAGTAAGCTTATTGTTTGGCAAAATATAAATGATATCCGTGGGACACCACAGCAGAATGATAAACATGATTGCTGAACTCCCAACATTGGCAGGAGCTTATCCGCTGTATCCCTCTGCTTGGCAGCCACTACAAAGGTACCGCTTATCTGAATGTTCCTGGCGCTCCCAGAGTCACATTGACAGGACCTTTCATTCAAGTACCAACAAAGCTGTCCCCCCAGAAGAAAACACAATGGTCCAAGTCAACAGCCGTCATGAGCAGGCTTGGGTTCAAAGCGATCGAAGAAAGCTGAGAAAAAAAGCTGTTGACTAAATCTTCAGCCTTTCCCGCTCAAATCACCTAAAAGCTCCCGGATGTAAATTGTCGTCTGTCTTAACGTTTTTACTCAAATTTCTGGCTACTAGAAAACATTTTTGCTGAGATTTGTACTTACGACCATTTATGGTGGCACGCCTCAGGTCAAGAATTTTCTTCGACGCTGGTACAATTTGCGCAAACCGCCCAACACGCGCCGAGAAATGTTATTTAATCAGTCGTACTCTGACCAGAAATGGGCTAAATCTAAGAGTGAAATGGATGTCACGATGTCTAAAAATCACAAATTGTCTGCTTAACAGCCTTTTAAAGCTTTGGATCTTTCATTTGGAGCTCCATAAGGCAGTTAATCTAAGTTGGTCCGTGGGGCATTCGATGCCGCGTGTTTATTGAGAAGCGGCTAAACTCTGCATGACGGTGAATATAAGGTTGAGATACTGAAGATGTTCGACTACTGCCTATGTCCATTTTGGTGGCATTCACGCCTGATGACTTGCGTGTAAGCATGGGAAGCGTTAGATATTTAAAGACAAAACTTCAAGGTAAACGTGTAGATCAGTCAGCGTAGACTGGGACCTGACCCTCACCTCCTCTGTTATCAGTCATCGCGGACAAGGACCTGGTCACCCGGACCCTCTCTGTCCTTTTGTGGACATGTGAGTTATCAGTCATCGCGGACAAGGACCTGATCACCCGGACCCTCTCTGTCCTTTTGTGAACATGTGAATTGGTTTGTATATGCATCTTTGTCATAATTTACCTTATGTATGAATTGGGTACCAAGTGATATTCCCTTTTCTGAAAGATGTGTTATATCGTGTCCTTCAATCACCTTTGTCTTGCGATTCATTAAAGTGTGTTTGTCAACACATACTTTTCTTTCTTTCTTTCTTTCTTTCTTTCTTTCTTTCTTTCTTTCTTTCTTTATTTATTTATTTATTTATTTATTTATTTATTTCTTTCTTTATTTCTTTCTTTCTTTACCAATGAATATGCCCGACACTTTTCTCTGGCACTTTTATACATAGAAACACCAAACGTAGTATGATTGTACCTCTACACAAGGAGTTTTGCTTTTTTTATGCAGAGGAATAAAGATGTTTAAAATTATGCAAATCAGGGGCATTTGAAATTTTAAATTTGTAACATCTTCAACAATATAACAGATACAGATGTCATTCCAACTTTGGGGCTGAGACTCGGAATTTCTAGTCTCAGATTGGGGCAAGGCCAGTTACCTAGCAACACAACGGGCATGTTGGTGAAAGTGGAACCATAGGGTAGTGGTATGGTCGAAGATGCAGTGTGGCTTTAAGTAATATGTTGTCTTTAACTGGAAGGAATAGTAACAAGTGAAATACAAGACGGAGTCTCATTCACATGTGCACAACCACTGGTAAAAATCTGGTGGGGCCACACCTCCATCTCCTTCCTCACTCGGTATCTCAGCTGTGACAGAGCTCTATAGTGTGCGTAAAAGTGGCATAACTTCCTTATGCACACTAGTGCATGGCAGCTTGTGCTTGCATCACATACACCAGAGAGGCGTGCACACAAGCTTGGCTGAGCAATGTGAGACATATGGCTGGGATTACACAGAGGTTTATGCAGTAAAATATTCTTAAGTTGAGTTATAGTACTTTGAGTCAGTTTGAAAAAGTATTTTTTCACCAGCCAAGAGATAAATTGGGTGCATTGAAATAAGACTTGGAAGCTTGTTACACTAAGGCTGCTTTGTGTCAACAGTGGCTTTCAAACATTGCTCCTAAAAACCAGTTGATTACACCAACTGGTTTTATCTGTTATACACTGTAGTACTACAGTATCCATTGTACACGTCATAACATATCGTACCGATCATACACTGTAGTTCTGAAGTGCCCATTGTACACTGTCCTGGCATTGTCATACCAATCATACACTGTAGTAATAAAGTATCCATTGTACACTGTTATAACACTGTTGTACCAATCATACACTGTAGGACTGAAGTACCCATTGTACACTGTCATAAACATTGTCATACCGATCATACACTGTAGTACTGAAGTATCCATTGTGCACCGTCGTAACATTGTGGTAACGATCATACACTATAGTGCTGAAGTACCCATTGTGCATTGTCGCACCGATAATACACTGCAATACTGAAATACCAATTGTACATTGTCATAACAATAAGCTTTGAAGACAAACACACTGATTTGCTATACAGCAAATTATCTTTTCCAGTTGAATTTTGTTTTATGGAGTAGTTGAATCGAAGGAACCAAAGTCACCAAATATCCTATATGTGAATGATATCGGTCAACCTTCTCGGAACACACTGAACAATATACAGTGGTGTTGCCTTATAGGAGGCCTGGCCTGCTTTAAGCGGAAAAATAACATGAAACTCGAAAAGCAAATCTGTCTGTGTGCCTTCAAAAGTTATAAATATTAAATGCTACAACTTTTGTCCTTTGGTTTTTCACATTCCTTTAAGCTTATGCCTGGATGAAAATTTCAAAGTCCAAATGATCTTGACCTTCGACCTTTACAGGTCACATGTAAATTGCAAATATTTACAGTGTTACAATACCCACGATTTGAAGGCCAACATGAACCAAATCAGGTGAAAATTGACCAAGTTATGGCAAGATGAAACTTTCAAAAGGCCAAATGACCTTGGGATTTGCCCTTTAGAGGTTAAATGTTCGTACAGAAATGTGCAGTATTGCAATACCTACAATTTGAGTCCATTATGATTAGAATCGGGTGGAAATTGGCCGAGTTATGAATGAATGAAACTTTCGAAGGTCCAAATGCGTTGACATTTGACCTTTAGAGGTCATATGTAAGTTTCAAAAATGTGCAGTGTTACAATAGCTGCAATTTCAGCATGATCAAAATTGGATAAAATTGACCAAGTTATGGCCAGAAGAAAGCCACCATCGAAAATGGCCTTTGACCTTGAAATGACATTTGACCTTGAGATGATCTCTACCTGAAGTGTACCTTGACCTTTAAAATGACATTTTGACCTGAAATTGACCTTTCACCTTGATATGACCTTTGGCCTTGACATCCGACATTACCTTTGCCTTGCTATGATCGAACTCCTATACACTCGGAACCACATCTACTATAGTATATAAGATATTGAAGATTTAAAACTGTAATTAGCCCTCATCTGCATAATTTTGAAAAGCATGACCTCTCATTATAAAAAGGCAAGATTTCACTTACAGACTTATAATTGTGCCAAGTTTGCAGTTTTTACGAATAATACTTTTCAAATGAAATGTCAGACAAATTCGCCTGTAAAGAAAGAAAGAAAGAAAGAATTCCTAGAAGAACAATATGTCTGTGTTGGCACACAGACATATTTAGATAAGAATATTTGTTTCAAACAAATCTGTCAGTGTGCCGTCAAAAGTCCTAGATATAGCTGGATGAAAATTTCAAAGTCCCAAATGACCTTGACCTTTGACCTTTAAAGGTCACGAGTGCATTACCTAAATGAACAGTGTTACAATATCTACAATTTAAGCCCAACATGAACCAAATCAGATGCAAATTGACCAGGTCGTGTCTAAATGAAAATTTCAAAGGACCAAAAAGAGGTCACATGTAAATTATAAAAATGTGAAGTGTTACTATGTCTACAATTTGAGCTCAACATGATAAAACAATTATAATTATAAATTAACATCTTGGAATTCTGTGCTTATGTTCCGTGATCTGCTGCATGCAGTAAAAAGCGCAGAGGAATAAGATTTGAGCTTGATCTCAGCACAATATTCTGGAAAATTAAGATGTATTTGTGAACTGATACTTTCCGTATCAACAATATGGTCTTAATTTTCAGGAAGTGGTCTTAATAGAGATATAATTTAGTTAAGGACAAACCAGATTTTTCAGTCAGTGACCTTTCTGTACTAATGGTCTCTTTCCGGAGGCAGTCTTAATACCAGATTCTACTGTAGGTCATTCAGTGATGTCCCTCCCTCAGCTCGGGAAAATCAACGGATGTTATCAAAACCAGGGTAGGTGATTATCTGTACATTTACTTTGGAATGCTCAATGTTTCAAATTGTACAAGCAAATTAGTCCTTGTGGTAGCTTCTGTTTTATTGCTTTATACAAATCTAGCCAATTTCGCAATGTGTTTCTTTATAATGCCCTCGTAAACTAACCGACACAATTTTGGTTTGTGTCTCATATATATATATATATATATATATATATATATATATATATATATATATATATATATATATATATATATATATATATATATATGTTTATATATATTTATTCAGATTTACGTAAAAACACAAACCAAAAGACTTTTTACGATAGCCCTTATCCAACTTTTTGTAAGAAGACATTTTGCCAAACTGCCCGTATTGAAAGCACGAAAGACTTCGAGAGTAACATCTATCTATCTATCTGTCTGTCTGTCTGTCTGTCTGTCTGTCTGTCTATCTATCTATCCTTCTATCCATCTATCTCTCTATATTTATTTTTATTACTTACATTTTTTTCTTTGTTTATTTAATTCTATTTGTTTTGTTGGTGTTGTTGTTGTTGTTTTGTTTTTTGGTTTGATTTTATTTTTGTTTTTTTGTTTTTGTTTTTTGTTTTTGTTTTTGTTTTTTGGTTTTTTTTTTTGTTTTTTGTTTTTTGTTTTTTTTTGGTTTGTTTTTGTTGCTTGGAAAATGGGACCAGATTGTAGGGGCAGACAATTAAATGCATGCATCCCAGGACGCGCCGGTACTAAAATGACAAGGCCTGCTGTTACCATACTTTAGGATCTGAACCTTAATAGATTCTGACTGCTTGGCCTTTCAAGAAGTAATGAGAGGCAATTGAACGGTAAATAAGCAACAAGGCGGACGAACAATGCTGCATACCCGCAGATGAGTGCCTCAAAGACAGGTCTATCCTCCGCTTTTCTGAAAATGATTCAATATCGAAGTGAGAATGTCACAAGGATGCGGGATAGAGGGACCACCCATGCCTGAAGTGACATTCACTTTAAGTGAAGGTAATTGTAGCGTGGTTTCAACATGACTTCAATAAATGCTTAGTCGACTGGGATCATTTGATCAAGCCCCTTAAATTTGTCTGTCGGTGTGCTCAGACAGAACGATGAGGTTCTTTCTGGGGTGGTCTTATACTTTTCTTTCAGCTTAACTTTATTTGTACACGTCGTTCCATTTTCTATGCGAATTTACGGATATGGGTTGGCCGCCAAGGAGCCTAAGCGAGGTAAGTGCTTCATTGGGCTAACTACTTCTACTTTCTTTGACTAAAATATCTGACAGTCGGAATGAATTTCCTTCTCATTAAATCGAAGTGCCTATTAGGAATGCCCAATTAGGCTATGTGCCACGGGCTTATATTTAGAGCATAAACATCAGAACTAATAGCATATTATTTGACAGAAAGAACATAGAGATTTGTAACTTGCGTTGATCAAAGCATATAAGTTCTCGAAGATGAAAACCTAATCTGCCATAAGATATACCTTATACACAAAACTACGTTAGACAGCAGTTGAAAGGCAACAAAGTTCACGGTCCCATTATCTTGAGAAGAAATATGTGCGAAATGCAAAACATGTTCCATGGAAAACTTGGCTTTTTGGACAGTAATGCCCATTTCCACCAGTTAGCGTCACAGAGTACATTCATCACTATTCAACACGTTTCCGATATTGTGCAAATATGTTTCTTGTACTACGACAAGTTTCAATAACCCAATTAACCGATCATAAAATTTCGAGTTATCACCATTAATGTATACATGATCTCAGATCCGTGTTCGTTCCGCACTTCCCGTACACTGCGAAAAATTGTCACTCACCACTTATACTTTCTTTCAATTTTTAATAAATACTACCAAACTGTCATTTAATGCTTATTGCACTGGCAGAGTCAAATAGGGACATATACATATCCTATCTGACATTTCGCACTTTGTAAGTCGATGTCAAGAGTGGCGCTAAGAGTAGTAGTAGTAGTAGTAGTAGTAGTAGTAGTAGTAGTTGAAGAAGACTGGTAGTGGTAGCCATACTAGTTGTTGTACTAGAAGGTAGTGATACTAGTGATAATTACAGTTATACTGGAAGCAGCAGTAGTACTAGTGGCAGTAGTTATACCACTAGCAGTAGTAGTGCAGTTAGTAGTTATACTGGAAGCAGCAGTAATAGCAGTAGCGTTAGCAGTTATACTGGAAGTAGCAGTACTGGTGGTAGTATTAGTGGTAGCAGTTATAAAGGAATTAGTAGTAGCGGTAGTTATACTAGAAGTAGAGGTAATAGTGGTAGCAATTATACTGGAAGTAGTAGTAGTAGTAGTAGTAGTAGTAGTAGTAGTAGTAGTAGTAGCGGTAGTAGTTAAATTGGAAGTAGTAGTAGCAGTAGCGGTACTAGTTCTACTAGAAACAGTAGTAGTGGTAGTCGCCTAGTGGTAGTAGTAGTAGTAGTAGTAGTAGTAGTAGTAGTAGTAGTAGTAGTAGTAGTAGTAGTAGTAGTAGTAGTAGTAGTAGTAGTAGTAGTAGTTGAGAAACTACCCCTTCATAACAAGGACACAGTGGGCAGGGGGTGACCCGCCGTCCACCTGAATATGGTCTGCATCAGTTGATGCCGTTTTGAAAATTATAATGCTGGTGGCACGGACAGTGTGTGCCTCTATTAACCCATCGTAGACATACTGTTTTGTCCTGAGTGTTATGTATACATTTCATTTGTCATCTTCTTGTGCTTCAGAACCTCCAGATTAGTTATGTGCTATTAAGCTTGTAAGTCTGAAAGATATGTTTGTAATAATGAATACTGTACATTTTTGCTGAAGGGATTTCAACATTGGCGGGCATGTACTACAATTTTTCAAATCACTTGCGAAGCTATTTCAAATCTAAGACACCAGCATTTAAACATTGACAAATGTTTGTACAACTCACAGCGCGTCTCCGTACATTTAACATTTTAATATGTTGTGTGGCATCTACAGAGGGCAACGATTTTGTGATATTTGACATTGGCTAGATATTCTGACTCATCGCTTTGTTTTCTGCTCCAGACTTGCAGATCAGATATTTTCCGGAGACCACATACATGTTAACTGTCGAGCATTTCATAATGTGACAGGACATATCTTGTATGGTGGTCGTCTGTGATATTTTAACTTAAAAAAAAGTGTTAGATGTTGACCCTTGATTGGATACATTATCCCACAATTAATATCATCTGAAACGGGAGCCCACTCAGAAACTGCTATTGTCCAGGACCACATTCCAACATGAAGCAACTGGCCGACCACGTACACAACATAATGTTTGAAGCAGTTAGACCTCGACAACAGGATCGGCGGCAAAGTGTTCAGATTTGTTTTGCAAACAAAATGCTCCTGGTACGCGCGACAATTAGGACCGCAACCATCCATATCACAACAGTAGACAACATAATCATAAGCCAAATACATATGTCACTTTGTGTTAATGGACCTTTTTTTTTTTAGCGCATTGATAAATGAAAAAACCAAGGGTGGGTGATCATGGGTCTCGGTAATAAATTGTGGGGAACCTAAAGGCGGCATGACTTTCCAATGTCGGTGCTATGTAATTCACTGATTTGATTGTTTGATTCTGATCGTATGAGTTGTCGAGTTTACTCCCGGAGCTGGTCCTTTCGTTACATTTGATGATGACGACGACGACGATGATGTATAAAATTATTATTAAAAGCCGTCAATACAGAAGCCATCAGTGGGGGAGGGGGCTCTCAGCAGCTGATGAGGCTACCAACACTGTTGACATTTCTTATTGAAACAAAACATACAAAAAAAAAACAAACAAACAAACAAACAAACAAAAATTGGCCAACAGGCTCACCAGCCAATATCAGGGCTTCTTGCACATATAAGACAATACAACATTAATGTTTCAAAACACTGATACACAGATAGACAACATACGGGACCACAATTTCAGAATAGGTGGGGGACGGGGCATGTGTAATGTGTAGTGAGATTACAATTACTTTCATTGGACGAAATCTAGTTTCCCAAATTTATATTTCATTTCATTTTATTGCTTAACAATGCCCTACATACATAAACAGTAATGGGTCCCGTGGACAATCAAAGACATCTTGGGTGACAAGGCTTCACTGCTGAGACATGTAAGCCCAGACAGTTGTGGCTTATATTAATCCGAGACAATGAATATTCCTTGTCTCAGTATTATTCAATTTTAGAATGGCTAACAGAAACAGTGCTGTGCTGTGCTGTGCTGTGCTGTGCTGTGCCGTGCTGTGCTTGCAGGTTTAACAGACGATTTTATCTTCCGATTATTTGTTTTGACCAGCTTGAAAAGTAAACCCAGCATCTCATAAAATCAGAAAATCAACAAATCAGGCAATCTAATCAGAAAATCAAATCAGTTTTTTACACAGCGCCCTCAGTGCGGTTTCCTAAACGTAGAGTATGTTTACAAGTACTGCTATCTACTCCTAATGTTTAACAACACATGAAACGATTATTCGTTTACTCTTGTGACCTCGTTATTTGTCACCATTGTTAAAACATTGTACGCCGTACATCATTTTTTCCTTCCCGCTTCCCATATAAACGCTATTACATTTCTGGCCTGGACTGTGTCACCCTTTCCCGCCAAATTTAACATGACAGTGGCATGCGTGCCGTCCCTGAATGGTTTGGGCCAAACTCCCATAGTCCTTCCGCACGTCAACAAGAGATTTCAACGAAGATGAATCATGGCTCTCGTCTCGAAGCAATCCAGGCTTTATCTGTAATACATGCTGCTTTTCTCTGTTAGGTCGGTTTCTTCTTCTTCTTCTTCTTCTTCTTCTTCTTCTTCTTCTTCTTCTTCTTCTTCTTCTTCTTCTTCTTCTTCTTCTTCTTCTTCTTCTTCTTCTTCTTCTTCTTCTTCTTCTTCTTCTTCTTCTTCTTCTTCTTCTTCTTCTTCTTCTTCTTCTTCTTCTTCTTCTTCTTCTTCTTCTTCTTCTTCTTCTTCTTCTTCTTCTTCTTCTAGTTTTTAGGTCGTGCTCTTACTATCTGACGGTTTATGTGGCCCGAAACGGTAGGCTCATCTTTTCCAACAAGTACTTCTGGTAGACGCACACATTTTTCACTGCATGAGGTCTGTGCGACAAAACATTGAATAGCATCAGAATCTAAAAGCAGATACACTGAGAATGTGAAGGAATATGTGTGATCTGGAGAAGCTCCAAACACTCCCCAAAGATATGTTCTGCAATTTGCGGCCACCCAATGAGTGTGCATAACTCAAGTCTTGAGAGAGATAGATTAACGAATGTGCGCCGGAATAAAATATTAAGGTGGACAGGTACGTGTGTTTAAAGGTGGTTCAGAGAGACAGAAGGACGAACCAGGAGAGTGATAGATTGAACAAGCTAAAACGCCCATTTTGGGCACAATTATAAGTACGTGTGTCGGCTATGTGCATGCATATTTTGAAGGGCTATACACTTAACTGTATATTTCAAAAGGCTATATACATGTGTATTTTAATGGGTTATATACATCTCTGTTTTAATAGGCCACATAATGTCTATTTTAGCAAAAATGACAATGAAGTTCCTTGTCCTTGATTATCAATATCATAAATAATTATGATGGAGTTAAGGTGAAAAAGACCAATACAGCGCAACCCTGGCTTCTTCGGAAGTAGTCATTTTGGGAGTTGAGTTAAGGGAGTATGTAGCCTGTGCCAAGAGGCTAACTTTCTTTCAATATGTTAAGTTGCTTGTGAGCCGAAACAGTCCATAGACAGTCGTGGACGGTTGTTGATTTTTTTTCCTGTGTACTTTATATTCTAAAATCTTTACATAGCCCTGTAAGCAAAGGTTGTTTTTCTGTTTGCTCGCGTGTGATGACCCCAGAATCTATGATGCTAATAGTTGGTTCGGTTTCAAGCAGTACAAATATGTGGACTACGGCGTTGCGGAATAAGTTGCAACCAAAGCCGTTATACTTTCCTCAAGTGCTACATCACATTTACTGTAAACATGTTTAGCAAGTTTTTTTGCGACTCTATATGTTGAAGGATTTAATAGTCTAGCGTGATGGGCTAGTGTGGTCGTGTATGCCAATTAACCCTCGCCGTCTGTAACCGGCCGACACAACGTGTAACTGACATTTGCAAGATACAATTTGCTTTATTCCTTTAAATTTGGGGCTAATGCACAAATTCTTACAATTCACTGTGATAGAATGCGACGCCGACTAACAATTTGCCTCAGAGTTAGGTTGTTGACCTGATATTTTGCATAGACATATTCCATTTATCAAGCACATCATACAGTCCCTTTAACGATTAATATTTTGATGACGGGTGACAGTTGAGAACAAACACAGCTTCCGTTTAGGGACGTTCCAGCAATTGTCATAATCCTTGAATTATTATACTTTCAGTACGCTGGGATGGAGGCGGTAAATTGGCCTGTACTTTTTTGTGATGATGGAAAACCATGAATGATATTTTGACATAAATTTCAGAAAAGTCGTCATTTTCACAGTACCATGGGGTGGGGTGAGGGGGGGGGGTAGGGGTAGTTGGGAATGATGGAAATACCGAACCATTTCTAGCTTACTTTGCTCCTGCCCTGCTGGTCCTATTTGAAAAAAATACAGGATTTATGGAAATGTACGATATATCTTTAAATTTCACGATGCCAGGTAACTTTGCTCAGTATGATATATTTCTTGGCACCGCCGTGATTCATACAAGGGCGAATTTATTTTGACACGTTTTGAAACTTACGCCATCGAAACTTGCCTTGGAAGCCAGTATGTCCTGGTTTATTGGTTCGCACGTCCAGAGGATATGTCAGGTTCACGCGGGGAGCAGATTCTGATTCACAGATTTGTTATAGGATGTTACAATGGTGTTGATTTGTGCAGGAAAAATGTATAAACACCTGTGATGCAGATTTTGTGACTATCGTTAGAGGATATACCTCGATCCACCCTCACCCCCTTCCCGATCCCCATCGCCAATGAAAGGGTCAAGAAATGTGCAATTTAGGTCAACAAAGTTAACAGGTAGACCACATAACTGATGAAATAAATATGCTTGGCATTCGACAGCACTGGTTGCTTAGGGACTGATTGTAACAGGACCAGGCATCAGACACGAAATATATATAGTTGATCAATAATGATGTGTGGAGGAATAGGGAGTGTAGGAGGTATTCATAATTATGTACCTGAAGAACTGTGCTGCCCCTTATCCTAAAAGTGTTATTTCCAGGGCTCAAAATAACATAATTGCTGCAAGTGCCCTTATCATAGGAGAGGTATAGTCCTGTCGCGTGGCAACATGGGGACAAGAGCAGGTCATCAGTAAATTCTGAATGTCTCCTATTCACATAAACTGGGATCCAGTGCTGCCATCTAGGCTGCAGCAGGGAACTAAACAGGAAGGAGGACAGGTTCATGTCTTACGCTGGCGAAATGAGCTATGATTAAAGTACAACTTGAACAAACAGAAGGCTTAAGAAAAGTCATTCACGAAGTTTAAGACATACAAGATGCTAAACATATATATGTAGAATACTTCATTTCTTCATTAAAAATGTTATTTCTAAAACTCAAAGTAACACGACCGTTACATGTGCTCCCATCATGGCAGAAGCATATTTCTGCTGCCTAGCAAGTGTGGGAACCAGAGCAGGTCTGCAATTACTATAATTCACTATGAATACCTTGTGTTGAGTGTGGCAGAAGGACTGAAAGTGAGGTTCGCAACGTAAGGGATAGTGCCAGAGTCCCCAAACTTCAGTCATTCTGATGCTGAACCGCTTCCGTATAACACACTGCAAAACTTGTGCTTTATCTCAATAAACAAAATAATTCCACATCCATCATTTTCGTTTCAAAAATCCATTCAAGCATTAGCATACGTACCTTTAGCTTAACAAAATGGGCCCAGGGCAACAACTTTCCTCGTCACATTTTGGGCACAATGCGCTAAAAGCACACTAAGCAACGCTTTTGACATGATCACCAACTTAGCATTGAAAGTACCAACACATGAAACAAACATCGGTGTACTGCACGTTCATAAGATAAAAAATGATGTAAATAAATGCGTTTTTATCACGGTGATCTGAGTGTGGGCCATGCATGCTGCACGTCAGTGCACGTGCTTGCCACACTGCACAGGAGCCGGTGCTCAAGCAGGCGTCTGAGCATTGGTGAAAGTGCACCAACACGCTGCAGCTTAGTCACGAGACCAGCACATGTAGTTGGACAGTTGTCAGTTGACTGTTGGTGCATAAGGCTCTCAAAACTTATAAACTTTATTTTGTCAATAAAGGTAGAAGTTGTTAATTTCGACACTATAACTATTTTTTTCCTCTATTAACGCCATTGCTCAGTCAAACATAACGGCTAACGCCTTAAAACCCCTCAACCACCCAAAAAGGGGATCTGGTTCTCCTGATATCGTGCGAAAGAATTTCAAAGTAAATTGACCCGGATGACCTTAAAATTGAGTCAAGGTCACTCTCCTTCAAACTTGAATTCACATTTCGAAAGGGTGATCAACTGTAAAAGTTTTGTGATCTTAGCTTATCTGGTTCTATTGATATTCCTTGCAATTTTTTAAGTAGGCTTACCCTGGTGACCTTGAAATCAGGTGAAGGCCGCAGTCCTTTAAACCTGAGCTGGACTCTTACAAGGGTGATTAACTGTAAAAGTCTTATGATCATAGCTTATCCAGTTCTTAAGATTTCATGTATAAGACATTTATGAAAGAGAAATATAGCCTATGGTGACCTGTAAATTAGGTCAAGGTCACTGTCCTTCAAACTTTAACGAAGACCCTTACAAGGGTGATTATCTGTAAATGTTTCATGATCCTAGTAATTCTGGTTCTCCTGATATTGCATGCAAGAAAAATTCATAGAGAACTGACCTGGGTGAAATTAAAATTGGGTCAAGGTCATCGTCTGCCGAACTTGACGTTAACTTCCAAAAGTGTGATCAATTCAAAAAGTTTCATGATCACACCTTATCTGGTTCTTCTGAGACGCGGGCAAAATGACAAAACACATGGGCGGGTGGATGGGTGGATTCACACACCGATGCAAACATCCTTCAAACCTGAGCTAGACCCTAACAAGGGTGATAAACTGTAAAAGTCTTATGATCTTATTCAGTTCTTACGATCTCATGTACAAAACATTCATTAAAGAGAAAAAAATGCTTGTGATGACCTTCAAATTAGGTCGAGATCACTGTTCTTCAAACTTGACGAAGACCCTTACAAGTGTGATTATCTGTAAATGTTTCATGATCCTAGCATTTCTGGTTCTTTTGATATTGCGTACAAGAAATTCATAGAGAGCTGACATTGGAGACCTTAAAATGCAGCCAAGTTCATTGTCCTTCCAAATTGACATAAACTTCAAAAAGAGTGATCACTAAAAAAAGTTTCTTGACCAGCTTATCTTGTTATTCTGAAATAGCGCACAAGAAGAAGGGATACAAAGAAGGACAGACAGATTCACACACAGACGCAGGCGATAGCAATACCCCCCCCCCCCCCGGGGGGGGGGGGGGGGCTACATAGGCCAAACGGTAAAAACGTTCGAACTGACTTAATTACGGTCCGGCAGGGGAATGACACATGGATTGTCAACAGGATAGAACAGCAGTGACCTTCACCGAGAGAAAAAAAAATCTGTCTGAGGTGTGGTTACTTTTCTTTAAGTTGACAACGGACTCTGGTAGAAAGGGTGCATTGGTCCAGACACGGCACAGTGTGCCTACGTGCACTTGACTGAAAATCGATCTCGACATAGTAAATCAAAAATACTGTCAAGCATTTTTATTTCTTTCAGGATGTAATAACGATGCACGGAGTTTGGTACCTCATTTCCTTATAAATATAAGAGAGACCTAAACCTGTAGCATCCATCCATCCCTCTCTCTCTCTCTCTCTCTCTCTCTCTCTCTCTGGGGGGTATGAGAGGTGGGGTTGACTTAATTTCAAATTGGCATATTATGGACACGTGGGAGCTTGTCGCAAAAAGTCAAAGAGTGAAAAAATATAGCCCATCTGCAATCTGAAATACATCCACTGTAGATTTTTTTTTTTTTTTTTTTTTCTGGTGGCCCGCTCAAACAACATGGTCCAAGTGTAGCCCAAGTCTTGCTGGATTTGCTTTAAGCGTTATCCAAGCATTTTGGAAAACACATGTAGTTTGTTCTACTAACTCATGGCATTTAAACCTTGAAACATTGTTAATTTGGATGATGTACACAACACAATTACAGGCGTTCATCTTTTTTTTACTTTTTTTTTTGGGGGGGGAAGGCGGGGGGGGGGGGGGCTGGGGGTGTTTTTTTGTTTATTTGCCCTGAGGTCTAAAATTTATAAATACAGCAAAATCCCACATTAGAGGAGGATTTCCGTAAAGAGACCATCTCTATATCAAAAGTAACAATTTACAGTCCCGTTTTTTTTTTTTTTTTTGTTGATCCTTAATTTAATTAAATTCCCTATGTTTAGGCCCACATTTGTCAGATGGTTTTAATATGAAGATTCCACCGCTGTCCACGTTCATGTACCAAGATCAGAGTAGAATTATGTACTTGCGCCGACGACTGCTTGACCTCCAAGGCTTGACTTTATGTTTACTCTCTTGCTTCTTTCACCGATTCGTTTCTAAGAATCGCAGGTGTCGAGAAGAACACGACAATATAAACTCTTCAAAACTACATTTCCAGATAATTGAATTCCCACGTAAGTAGGATGAGGGAACCCGCCACGCTTCCGTGGGAATATTGCTGGTGCATCCGCCAAATTCTACATCCCAGATCGCTTATAGAAATGTCATATCTGATGCCCCATCGTGACTGACAGTCTTTTTACAGCCCATTGAAATGTCCGTATGGTAATGCAATTAAGCCTCGTAAGCCTATCAGTATCAATTATCGCTCGCTCAAGTTCATGGTGCGTAAATACTTGCCTGTAGTTTGCGGTTAAGAAGGATGATGATTTTTCCGGAGGGCGTGAAGAGTGCCGGGAGATTAGCTACAAACTCTGTTGAACTCATTTCGTATGTACAGCAGTAATTTACTGTTTGCTGGTGTGTTCTATGCTGACTTCGAGGCCTCCTGGGCTCATTACGACAGATCTGAGACAAACACATTTATGAGTGCTTCGTCTATTTCACGGTTCATAACAGGGGCGAGTTGATATCAATCTTTTTTGTTCTATTTTGTTTACAAGTGACGGTGAGACAAAACATGAACTCTCAGCATCTTCCCTTTTCCTTACACGGGCTGTCAAGTTTTTATTATTACGGATTTTCTGGCCAAGAACTGTACTCAGAAAATTCAGAATACTTATGCTCTGTACCAGAGACGTGCAAGTCTCTGTGTCTCGGTTACACTGAGCTTGAAAGGCAGGCACATGCAGACTTTTCGCCCATACATTTTTTCTTCCCTTATCAAAGTTTTCATCGCTTGTATTCCAAACGTTGTCTTTTTGCACATTCTGCTTAATACACCGAGGAAAATGGTCAGTCCCTGACTCCGAGTTGCAGAAGCCTTATTTATACCTGGGCAACAATTTTCTGCACCATGCCCGAACCATTCAATGACTGATCAGCTGCTTTTATTTCTGATAAGAAGAGGAAAGTTTTTATTAACACACAAACCCGATTCCCGGGCTGTAGAGTTGCCCGTCTTCTTTGTTAGTTGGTCGCTACACGAGTGAATCGTGTTGACATGAATTCACAAAGCTGGGACACCGTTTTTTTTATGCAAAATGTTATCCTGTTGCTTGCTCTCTCGAGTGAATTTATGGTAACAATCAGCAGAACGGGTATTAATCTGATTAAAAATGGGACTTGTACCGTGGCTCACAACACAATAACTGTAAACTTGATCTGAAGTTAAAACTTAGAACCTTTTGGGACGTTATTGGATGTGACGTGTTATGCCAATGCAAGTGTGTGTTTGTTGTTGCTATGGACACAAACGCAGCATACATCTGTTTTATTTTACTCCATTCCCCGTCAAAACAATAGAAAACATAGCAGCATATGACACCGTGCGAATTAATTCTTTAAAAAGGAATGATTTTATTTCTAGACTTCTTCACCATTTACTTTGATAGTCTCAAAATTGAACTTGCCTGCAAAGTAGACCTTGTTTTCGTAATTTCTGAATCCTATTTAGCATTACGCCGCTTTGCAGGCAAGTATCACCTCCAAGCGTACGAACATAACGGCTAACGCCTTAAAACCACTCGGCTGCTCACAAAGGGGATCTGGTTCTCCTGATATCGTGCGAAAGAATTTCAAAGTAAATTGACCCGGGTGACCTTAAAATTGAGTCAAGGTCATGCTCCTTCAAACTTGAATTCACATTTCGAAAGAAAGATCACTTGTAAAAGTTTCGCGACCATAGTTTATCTGGTTTTTTGATATTCCTTGCAATTTTTTTCAGATTTACCCTGGTGATCTTGAAATCAGGTCACGGTCACAGTCCTTCAAACCTGAGCTGGACTCTTACAAGGGTGATTAACTATAAAAGTCTTTTGATCCCATCTTATCCAGTTCTTAAGATTTCATGTACAAGACATTTATGAAAGAGAAAAATGGCCTCTGGAGACCTTCAAATAAAGTCAAGATCTCTGTCCTTCTGATTTGACTAAAATCCTTGCAAGGGTGACTATGTGTAAATGTTTCATGATCCTAGAAATTCTGGTTCTCCTGATATTGCGTGCAACAAATTCATAGAGAATTGACCTAGGTGACCTTAAAATTATGCCAAGGTCATTGTCCTTGGAACTTGACATAAACTCCAAAACGGGTCATTAGCTAAAAAAGTGTCAGGATCCCAGCTTATCCGGTTCTTCTGAAATCAAGCACAAGAAGAGACACACGCACAGACGGACGCACGGATTCGCACACAGACGCCGGAGTTCTTCAAACCTGAGCTAGACTCTTACAAGGGTAATTAACTGTTAAAGTCTTATGATCCTATCTTATCAAGTTCTTAAGATCTCATGTACGGGGCATTTATGAAAGAGAGAAATGGCCTCTGGTGACCTTCAGATTAGGTCGAGGGCAATGACCTTCAAATTTGACAAAAACCATTACAAGAGTGATTATCTGTCAACGTTTCACGATCCTAGAAATTCTGGTTCTACTGATATTGCGACCCAGAAATTCATTTCGAATTGACCTTGGTGACCTTAATTTGTGTCAATGTCATTGTCCTTCGAACTTGACGTAAATTTCAAAATGGGTGATCAACGAAAAAAGTTTCTTGACCCCACCTTATTTGGTACTTCTGAAAACACGCGCAAGAAGAGACACACGGACCTACGGAACACACAGACGCAGGCGATCGCAATACCCACCCCCTCCCCGCCTATTTGCGCCGAGGGGTAAAAATGGCACGAATTTTATCAATGCAAGTTTTGTGAATAAACTTGCAAAATAATTTATTGTGACAACATCGTTGTCGCTGCTCCCCAAAGCACTTACAATTAGCCCCTCGTTGGCAGCCGCAGTTGGCCCTTAATTTTGCTGATGGGTCCGGCGTAGGACCAACATATCTGTCGAGCCAATCTCGTTGGACCTACACTGGGACAACATTATATCCTATGCCTCACGTTTTGATCCAGATAGGTGAAAGGCATAACAGTATCAAGAGTCAACTTAGTAAAAGAATAGGCAACTAAATATTGTGTATGTTGACAATATCACAATGTTTTGAAAGTGGAGAGCAGTTGAAACGCTTCATTGGTTTGCTTTAGGAGATACGCTTTTAATGTTCCTCAAGTTCCAAAAAAGCTTTCCTTTATATTCATGAACCTCTAAGGCAGATATACGGAGAGTCATATTTGTAGCAATTTATTGATCGGTTTGATTTAGAAGATGGGCCTGGCCACCAGCCACAGCACATATCAGCAGTCATAAAATGGAGGTCTGCGATCGAAGGGTGATCACTAAAGTAAGCCTCCACCGTCCGTGATCAATAAATGGCATCTTGTGCGATGGCTTGTTTCGCGGAGACGCATTGAGACCAGCGCCGTACCGTGTTGCATGGTTGAAGCCCAAGTCACAACATTTGATGGTCAATGCCCTTGACATTATGGACGTGAGGTACAAATTAACGGTAAAAGTTGAAAAAGAACGTGACCTGCATAATTTGAGGTCTGAGCCGCTGAAAATTATCGGGCGCGACAGCTTTTAGTGTTGTCACGAGGTAATCCTGGGCAGAACGCCCCCTCTACGCGTTTTTCTTTCCAGGAAAAGATCCTGGTGGGTATCAGATTTTTTAAAAGCAAAAATGGGCGTTTTGCCCCGTGATTGAGGCAAAAAGCCCTCTTGTCAAGGGGAAGGGGGGGGGGGTCCCCTCAGCACCGGGGCCTTTTAACCTTACTTCCCACAAAGTATGGATAATCGGCGGGGGGGGGGGGGCGTTTTCCCCTCAGCACCTGGGCCTTTTAACCTTACTTCCCACAAATTATGGAAAATATTTCATATGTCCAAGGACATAAAACATCAAACTTCTGTACCGCAATTAAATGGATTACCACCTGGTAGCAGATAAAGCCATGACACCTTGGGAGAAAATTGTTAAGTCTTTCACCACTATTAGCGATATATGTCGCATTAGGACGAACCTAAAAGTTCGTTTGGTTTAGACATAGTTTATTCAAATACGATTGAGAAACAGGCAGTGCCTATATAAATACCTCCCGCGTAAAAGATCATTTGATATTCAAATTAAACATGGAAAGACCTTTCATTCAAGTACCAGCATGCTGAGCCTAAATTCTTAAACAATGCTCTCAGTCAACAGCCTGCTTCGGTGCACTTTGTGCCCAGTGCAGTTCGCCGAGGCAAGCTATTGACTCACTCCCAGATTCAGCACTGAAAGAGTTAAAGTAACAGTGGCGAAGTTAAGACCATAACTAGACTAAGCTTAGGCCTACTTTTATATTTCTAATGGTCTGAAGAAATTTAGGGCCGATCGGCTGGTAAATGCTTCTATATCATTGTTGTTCTTTTGACTTCTCATTAGAGAATACATTTGAATCACGCAATAAGCAAAGGGCTTATTAAATGTGTACACTTTAGTTAAAACTAATCTCTTTTTGGTAACTGCACTCAAATAACAAAATCAGCATTGTAATTGAACCGGAGCAATATCTGCTATTCCGTTCAATATTTTTGCACACAAATTAGGCCTAACACACACATATACACTAGCACACACGCACACACACATAGCATATAACCGTTAGCCTATATATATATATATATATATATATATATATATATATATATATATATATATATATATATATATAAATCAAGGAATCATGGTTGGGTACTTAGAAACAGAGAATGGCCTATAAGCCTAATTATAATCAGTCAGGAGTGAATAACAATCCAGACATGATCTAATATGGACCTATAAAACCCTATCATTTCCTGAAAATAGAACTGTCCTCAAAATTATCGATTGGGTCAACGAATATTGAATTTTGACCTTCTATGGGGCAAAACGCCCCCCTCCCCCCATTACAATAAATCCATTCTTGAAAGCTAATAAATGATAACTTTTTAGTTTCATTCTGCCTGCTTGTAACACTTTCAGAATTCTCAGACTACAACTGTAAATCTACAAATCTTGATTCGATGGCATGCAATGTATTGAACACACCCTTAAAAACAACTCTCTCCAAATTTAATAAATGTTACATGTAGGTCCCAGAGTTTGCGCTCACACTGGGGCAAAAAGCCCCGGGGGCCTTTTGCCCTGTAACTTTCGTGGCTTTTTACCCCCAGCGTCATACCTTTTGTCACTTTCAGCATTACAAATACTTTCCAGTTTCTACCTAGGACGGATGCTGATATTTCAGAATTAAATGAAGTTCTATAATGCCTGACTACACACTTCAAACAAATGCTATACTTTGGAGTTGAAAAATTTCCGAACCTACGATGCTTTCTTACAAAAAAGTGGACAACTTACCACGCACGTCTGATCCTACTTTCTAACGTAGAGCCCGCGAACTGCGACATTACCGTTTCAGTCGCTAGGGGTCTCTGATATTATGTAAATCATCAAAAAAGCAGTCACATGGTAAATGACCTTGTAAAGGGGAAGGGGGCTTTTACACCGGAGGGCTCTTTGCCCCATGCTACCCTAATACTTGGCAAGAGTTGTAACAATGTATGATATAATTTAGGGGAAACAGTGTTTGTTGAGCCATACTTTACTTGAGGGCCAAATGACATTGACTGAGACCCTTTTGAGTCATTTGTGAAAGAAATCGAATGATGACCTGTGTGTTTTGCATGTGTAGGAAACATAAAAAAAACGAGCCTAACTTTCGTTGAGAAATAAATAGCTATTTGACTTGGATCTTCAGGTCGTTATGGTCATATGTTCATCAGAAATAGTTTTGTGGGATAAAATTTCTAATTACGCCCAAATCAATGAAAGAATAAAACTTATGGTCCATGTCTTTCCAAATCACAAATTCATGAGGTCAAGTGACCTTAACCCCTGTAGAAGTTGTTTCATGTCATATTCTACTCCTGTCCTATAAAAATACACAAACGGACAAACACACTTGCAAATTTATTGAAAAACGAAGTTATGGGGATATTGTGGTCTTGGCTATTACGGACATAACAACATATAAATCTAGGTCAATGTCTTTTGACTGATTGGGTTTTTGGCTGGCTCTACTTTGACGGAGTTCGGGGAAAACCGGCAGAGCGAATCCCAAGAATTATTCGAATGTTCGTTATAATGGCTTGAAATCTGTACAGGCGTTGGATGCTTTTATATATCCCAAAATTAATATTCAGGGCAATATTTCATATGGGTACAGCTAATGTGTCATTATATGCGTGGTGGTAAAACAGAAATAAAAAACAAAATCAATAAAAACAAAAACAAAAAAGCGAAAAAAAAAATAAACTACAAAACAAAACCAAAAAAAGCAAACAAAAAGCAAAATACAAAACAAAACAACAAACAAACAAACAAACAAACAAACAAACAGAAAAGAAAAATCAATTCACATTTCAAAAGGTCGGTGCTATGAAAGGTTGAAACCAAAGAAAGATTGTACATGATATGACCCTGCTGTCTACTTGCCAAATACAACCAGTTGAATATTAACCACGGAGAAAGATCAGACAAATTGCTGTCACCACGCGCACATTTATTTTGTTATTCTCTTTAGCTATCAGACTTTCTGACCATAGCTCATAATATAAACATATGAGGCCGTCACGTCTTTGTGCAACGGCTTTCTGCAGTACAATTTCGGTATACAAGTTAACTGCTCAATCTGAAAAAATACAAGAGGTACTTATCTTTACCTTCTCCGACATCAAAGATAAACACAATAGAATACAGAGAACACACTGGACCAAAAGCAAACAAACAAACACCACCCCCCCCCCAAAAAAACCCCCATGCATATACACACAAACACAAAAGCAAAATAAATAAATAAAATAAAGTTGAAAAAAATCCATCGAGATTGAAAGGACAGTGTACGTTTAAAAGAGTTTTCTTTCATCCCGGAACGGCCGGGTATCGAAGCGGAAAAATTTGGCTTACTATTAAAATCCCCATTCTTGAACAGAATGGATCAGCTGAGGTTGGTAAGCCTGAATCCCGTAATCGACACGGCCTAGTTCACTGGATTGTATTCGGAGTTGTCCCAGATATGGGACTATACATAAGTTCACCAGCATCAAAGAAGCGCCGAAAATACATTATGTTTTTTTTTGGGGGGGGGGGGGTTCCCCTGTTTGTTTGTTTTTTACACAGAACGGCCAGATCTCGAACCAGCAACCGTTGACAGCAACCACCTATACTATCCGCTATCGGCTAAAATGGGAACACACATATCCACTCTACCAATTCCCAATAATTTTTAAAAAGAACGGTTCAATGGAGGCAAGAATGCCATAATCGACTTGGTTCAGTTCACTGTACTCAATCCAGCACGATTATTGTAAAGTATTCGGAGTTGTCCCAGTTCGGGGACGGTATATGTGTAAGTCCACCTGGATCAAAGAAGCACCGAAAATATATCTTTATACAGCATGTTGATTGGGCTGTGTTAACACTGGCACTCCCGTGACAGACTGGGCCTAATTTGGTTTCTGTGTCTACCGAATCTTCACTTCTGTTAGTGTAGAAACAAATTTAAAGGAAGACCGGTTGTATGTGGCTCAAGTACTAATAGCGCAGCCTAAAGTTTCTGGACGGTCGTTTGTCAGTTCCACGGTTACTAATCCACTTTTTGGTTTCAAAATGGTAAAATAACTAAATAAATAAAAGTCATTTGGCAAATTCGCTTTTGCTCTTCCGAAATTCAACTGATATTCGAGGGTCTGCACGAAGGGAAAATTTCCAGTCTTGTTCATCAAAGTGTTTTTTATTGGCTGTCTTATATCATTTAGCATTTTTTTCAACGGATGCCATGAAAGACGAGAGAAAACGCGGACATTGCCGGTTGCCACAAGGTCTCAACATGGTGAAGGTAATAATATTACAGTGCAAATTTTCACCACCAGGTGTCACACGCGGATTGTACCTATGAAAGGGCTTCTTTTACCGAAATTATGCTGGCGTCTTTATCTGTCAAAAAGAAAAAATGGTGGTGCAAAACAAACACACATTCGAGCAATTACATGCAAAAAGCGTGGGACGATGAAAGGCGTAAACCTGTTCAGCATGTTCAGGTAAAACAACCGTGACGGAAAGTTGGTTCTGTTTGGGTCAATCTTTGAAATATCGCCCATTATCTACCACCTGTAGCTGTATCAACAGGTTTTTTACTCGATAGAAACCGAGTCGAAAATGTGGTGTGAATCACTCTTCTGGCAAGGAAAGATGCACAAGGCAATGTGTCGAAAATACACATACATACATACATACTTACATACATACAGACAGACAGACAGACAGACAGACAATTTTGTTTCAACAGATGCAGTCAACTGACAACAGAAATGATACCGACAGCCTTAGTGTGTTGCTGGCAAAGTACGATCTGAGAGGGTCGCTTTAAAGATAGTTCAGACCTAAATTACTGAAGTAACGACTCAATCAAACAATCAATCAATCATTTAATCAATCATTGGCATGCAGTCCGTCAATAAATCATTTATCAATCAAGCGGCCAATCCGCCGATCTACTGATGCAGTATAATCTTATTGTCGTAAGGCAGTACCAATGCCGGGCATTCATGTTACCTGCTGTGCTGCTTTGGCCCGCATCATTCAACAAGAAAGTACCCCCATGTACGGGCAAAGCCTTGTATCAAACATGGCAGAATACCGTATTCATTCCAGTTATGGCACGCTGTGCTAATGCAAAGATTTCCTGTAGCAGACATGGTTTTCACGGAGTCTTGTGACAATGATATGTCTTAATGTACAACAGCACAAACAGTTACGCTTATCATAGAATCCATATAGCATAAAATAACAACAAGGAACCCTCTTCTTTCATCCAAAGCAGTTACGTTTTAAAAATATTGAAAAAGACTGAATTTAAAAGAAAAAACCCCAAGATTAAAAAGTAGTGAATGTGCATCTATAAGGGCGTGGAATGAATACATGATTACGGTATATTGCTCTTGCCGAACTAGCAACTTGGATTAAGAAAAAATACAAAAAAAAACTTTGTTTAAAAAGCCCTAGTTCTCAAAATCATTCAGCTTGCTTGAAGGAGCCATCATATGTTTGGCATTAGTATTCTTGAGTCTTACAAAATGTTAGTAATATCTGTGCATGGTTTCCCGCCAATAGGCCCGTATTGTAACGGCTGATTGTCACTTACTTTAGGCTAATAGCAAAGGTTTGGCGGGGCAGTGATGTATGTATGCCCGGTATTGCCTTATTTATTTGTTTTCGTGTATAACATAGATGCTCACGACATTTGTCTATTAATGTAAATCGCTTATGCTTATTCAACAATATCGTGAGTTGATACAATGTAAATGGTGCCGAATTTCAAGAGAACTAGTCGTTTTTTTTAATAACCGTATATACGTAAAAGTTACATGTTGATTTAATGGGCATGAAGGTATAACAAATAAATATCGCCTAACACAACCTCATGCCCCGTCTATCGTTAAGCAGCTTCATGATTTATTCCTGTCTATAATTGTACATTGTAAGTATAACGTTCTGATGTTCACACTACGAATTTATTCGTATTTTGTAAAAAAGAAAAAAAATACTTGGTGAATATAAATCCTGATTATCACTTCTGAATCAGTAGGCGGTAATACTATTTACTCCTCATCAACAATGTTAAATTAATAGCTCTACACAAAACAATGATAATGACAGAATATCAAGATATGTAACAAACAAAATGAAGACAAACATTCCGAGTTCAATTCTTGCTCTTTCTCCGTAAAAGAAATACATGCATATAAAAAATGTCCCGTAATTAATTGCATGTTGCCTGTCTTCTGATCGACCCAGTGCGGGTGTGAAGTGGGTCTTGGAAAGTTAGTGTCTGGAAGGTGGTCGTGATGGATCCTTATTCTAATCCCACAAACCTATCCCTACTTGATAGGAAATTGGGCCACAAGTTCAATGATCTTCTTGTAGATTGGTGGTCCACAATCCTGTCCCCACACGAAATCAATGTGATCCATATCAGGCAGCCACGTTTGAGATATCAAGTTCCTCCCCAGTTTGGGCAACAGATATTTCACGTCCTGCAAGCAATTTTACGGGAAAATCATTTGCCGTCACAATTATCACCATCAAAATGGTTTTAATTAGCCACATTCAAACGCTTTGTTATTTGAAATTGTGTACCTGTTTGCATTTGCGATATTGGCATTAAAAGCGCACGGAAAATTGAAAACATCTTGCATATTGACATGAATAGCATGTTTCGGGTAGGTTTTTCCATCAAACGCGGCCAAACAGCGCCAAGAAAAACTGCCGAATCGGCAATTTTTAGGATGCGTGATGTAATGCTATGCTATATACTACTAAACGAAACAAGGTTTTTATCTTGATAATTTACTATCTTGTAGTGCTTTTCAAGACACATGTTTTGATTTTAATGCAGAAAGCAACAGCATCTCTCTCTCTCTCTCTCTCTATCTCTCTCTCTCTCTCTCTCTCTCTCTCTCTCTCTCTCGTTTTCGTTTATATTTGTCCACACAGGTACATGTTCTCCATCCTAAACATGATCAACAAGTTGCCAATATATTAGCCAATACAAATAGCTTACTTTGCAGGGCGCCACAATTAACCACATGAAATTTGGAGGTGGTACGCGCTCAAATTTGTGGATCTACGCTCGTGTAAGAATCCGCATTTTTGTCGCTGTTTCCGCGTTTACAAATGAGAGCATGCACATGGCTCACTATTCATGCCAAGGTAGCAAAACAGTTTTACATCTTTCCCAGGCTAACCGCATCAACCTTTCCTTGTCTGTTACTTGTCACGGGCTACGGGTATGAAACTCGATTCCTGCTGTTTCACTCAAAAACAACCCCCTGCCACTTTTGTAAAAGAGAACTCTCGTTTTTTTCTGATTCATATAATGAATTAAAGGGTCTATGTGCAATACATATAAAAATTAACAAAAAAAAAAAAATAAATAAAAGAAAGAGATAATAAGAAATATGGATTTAATCTAAAAAAAAAAACAAACAAACAAGCGATCTTTACATCTAACATATACTCTGTACAATGTAGATCGAATATAAAAAAAAAAAGCTAAGACTACTGGCTGTGTTACATACGGAAAAAATGCATATTTGCATTCACATCAAGGTTTTATGCATGTTCACAAAGGTAAAGTACAATGTGAGTAGAAATTAGTCTGTCGGCAAAGGCGCCACCAGACAGGCAAGATCCGTCAATTAATTTGCTTTTCTACCGTTCTACTGCAAGAGGCGCCACCAGATAGGCAATTTATATTAGCTTGCTTTTCTTACGTTCCACCGCTAGAGGCGCACTGTGACTGGAAACATTAAAATGCCCTCATAATAAAAAGAATTGCATGGCTATGCCAGTATGCAACGACCGTTCAACTTCAGTAACACCGACAACTTCTCATTCGGCTTCCTTTTCTTCTGTTGAATGCATTAAATACCATTAAAAAGGTAGACTGGTCTTTGCCAGTCTAACTTTTTATCGGATGCTGTGTTCATTTGGCAAGAAAAGGGAATCAAGATGATTTTTGTGTGGTGTGCAAATGCGACTTGGTATCAGCATATTTTACATACTTTCATTTTTCTTGCATTTTTCAATGTGGAGACACGGGGACAGTGCGGCCAAAATGGCAAAAAGAGTCCCATTCATGGCAGGCGCATTGTCCGCCACGCAACACCTTTTTGCCATGGCACGGAGGCTACATATCAATATAGCCTCCTTGGGCACAGTATCATAATGAATTCTATTATGCGGAACTGTTGTCTGACACCAGAACCCACAAGTTCAATATCAACGTTGTCAAAATGTTGATTATATGAAAACAGTAATACGCCATGTCTCAGCTGATACAGTTTTACAAATAATTCAATCGGAAAATCTTGAAAACAAGAGGCCCATGGGCCTGATGCTCTTCTGTGCCGTGGCTGTATTGCACCTACACCTTCGTTTTAAAGTTGCGATTCCTCAAGTGGCTTCTGAACATATAAAGCCTATGTGATTTTAGTGTCTGATTTGTCCACCAGATGGCATTTTGCTCCACATGTATTCATAGCTTATTTTGTGCAATTCCTGTGATGGATATTGTTACATGTGCCAAAACAACAATGAGTGAGTCCTTAACTTTATATCCTCAGTGATCTTGGAACAGAACATCAAGGTCATGCAGATTATGTAATACAAGAGGCCCGTGGGCCTGGTGCTGTGCTTACATTGCGATTGAAGTTCAAGCTACAACCTGCCATTAAAAACTCACATCTTTCAAGTTTACAGACATGATGACCTCCCAGGAATAGGTCAATGTCACTGATATAACATATCATTCTAGCATTGGGCATGGTCTATATATCCTATAAATTTGGCAAGTCTAATCTGATTACTTTTCCAGATATGGAGTTTTATATCTTGAAACACATTATGGTTCAGAATTTCCGTCAAATTAAAGGTGGTGCAACTAGCATTATTTGCAAGTTAGACTTTGTCCTCTCCCACAATCCCACGAAATTCTGTCAAGATCCGCCAAAAATAAAGATGCTAGAGTGTTAATTTTTTTTTTTACATTTTGATCGCGATATTGCATAATATTGTAGGTTGTGCCACCAATATGGACACAGACCTAGATTTTTATACACCCTATAAGTCCTGAAAGTTATATTGGGCTAACTTCAAAGCTGTGGACGGTATTGCGGTCACAAGATTTTCACATTTTGACTTGTATATTACATACTATAGGTGGCGCCATCAACATTGATCGCAAAGGTTTTTATACAGTTTATAACTTTTTGATGTTATAGGGGCCTAACTACAAAAATGTGGGGTGAAGAGCATTCACAAGATATCCCCTATATTCAAACTGGCCATTTGCCCCTAACTTTCAGCGCGGATTAAAAATTGTTATTGTTTAAATATGCGCCCAACATCCAGCTTTCCATACATGGTCTGTTTGTTCAAATTGTGTAATAACTTTTCGAGTTATGGAAGAAAAGCAGTAAATTGTGATAAGCACCAAAGTCCATTATTACTCGGTCACGGTGACCCAAAAAGTAGGTCACCGAGTACAGTTTTATGTACAATGTAATTAAGTGCAGTTTTTAATCTGGAGGCTCAATTCTCTTTGCCATTGATGTCCGAGCTACACACCATTTCAAAATCATCTCTTTCAAGTTTACAGGCATCGTGACGTCACAAAAATATAGGTCAAGGTCACTGATATTATATAACGTTGGACATGAATTTGGCAGGTCTAATCTACTTACTTTTCCAAACATAGAATATTATATCTTAAAACCCATTTTGGCTCATAGTGTCCGTCAAATTATAGGTGGCGCCATTAGTATCATTAGCAACTTAGATTTTAACCTCACTTACAATTCCGCCAAATTTGGTGAAGATCCGACAAAACTAAAGATGCAAGAGTGTTCACATTTTTATCCCTGTATTACATAATGTTGTAGGTGGCGTCTTTTTTCTGTCTCTATATTCTATGCTACATTAGTTTGAGTCAAGTTCATTCCATTTAAAAAAAACGAAAAAAAAACATGTCAGCTCACCTGTGGAGCGGCAAACCAGTCCCTGCCTCCCCAAAATACCGCCACTGGTGTGCGCATGCGCTCTATCTCAAGCCGCGGAGGACTACGCTGTTGACAAACATAATTTTTAGCATGGGAAATGTTCTTTTTTTTCGCAACGTTTAATGATGTAATCGGATATCATGTTCCATTTATCCCAATATATATATAGGCCTATATACTTTTTAAATTTACTTAATTTTGTTGTATTTTCATTTTCTCTGATTTCATTAATGACAGAAAATTAAAAAAAAAAACCAATGAAATATCGTTTTAACATCGATTCAAGGAAACTACATAAAAAATCGTGAAATTCGAGCAAAGTTAAATCCATGAAATGCATAAATCCTGAAAATTTGTACAGGAGAAATTAAGTACATTTGCAGTATTGGTTGCAAATCTGGCCAGGACAAATATTCATTTTCATAACATCAAGTACAAACATCACTTTTTTCCCAATTATATCATTACAACCTTAGGATACTTTCTTAATTTGTGAGCTGGCTTTTATGCAAGTCTATCTAGATACATTTTATCAACCTGTTTTGCGGATTTAACAATGACTGGAAGATTGTTATGTGTGGTCTTTTTAAAGTTTCGAACAATTTTATTGTATCTGTTAAATTATTCAAGCTTTTCAATATATGATTGCAGACGGAGTAGAAAAATCACTAGACGTGCTTTTAGTGAGTCGAGGAGAGCTGTCGACCTGTACAATTTTCACTTCTCTGAAAATACCAGCAAACTCGAACTTGAATGAATTATCTTCTGATGTGGGGAATATTAAATTACATTAATCAAAGTGATTCAAATGAACACAACTTTTGTTGTCATTACCAGGTAAAGAAGTAAATAAACCTTGGAGTTACAATAAATTATTTGTAATATTTCAGGCAAATGTGAGACTTCTGTGGTCAAACTCCAAACCTGATTCACTGGATGTCAAGCGGACATCTGTTTTAGGTGGGCTACTGGATGTATTGCGTCTCTGACACGTTTGTAAGCTGATGGATCTAACAAGGGCTACATCATAAGTGATGTTGCTCTATGGCGCGTTCTGAGGATGATCGATCTCAGAAGGGGCACTCGGGGATTCATGACGCCATTGTATGACATGTTGAGAAGCTGGTCTCTTATATAGAAACCGGAGCAACAGTGCCATATCATCCGTCTAGTCAAAACATATACCCTAATTAATCACTATTGTCCAGCCTGATGTAAACATTTTGAAAATTCAAGGCTTCAAGAACAGAATGAATTAATCAACGGGTTATCTACAGGAAACCATTAAGTATGCGCCACAGTCTTAAATTCCAAGACGCGCTTCTTTATAGCGGACTGTTTGTCTTTACTTTATATTTGGTAAAGACGACCCACGTGAATTTAAAGAATGTGACAACACGAAATAGATAGACAGGTAGATAGATAGATATAGATAGACAGACAGACAGACATAGACAGACAGACAGACAGACAGATAGAAGGATAAATGAATGAATGAATGAATAAATAAATGAATGAATGAATGAATAAACAAACAAACAAACAAACAAACAAACAAACAAACAAACAAACAAACAAATAAATAAATAAATAAATAAATAAATAAATAAATAAATAAATAAATAAATAAATAAATAAATAAATAAATAAATAAATAAATAAATAAATTTACATTATGTAAATGCTTATCCAATATCTGATATTTTGGTTTAAACATATTTTATTAAAAACAATTGGGCGACAGGCTCACCAGCTTATATTAGGGCCACTTGCACATATAAGACAATACAACATTGATGTGTCAAAACACTAATACACAGACAGGCCACATACGGGATCACAATTTCAGAATAGGTGGGGGAGGGGACATGTTAATGTGTAATGAGATTACAGTTACTTTCATACGCCGAAAACTTGTTTCCAAAATTCGTATCTTAAACCTTTCTGAATTCTTACTATAATGATGTGCTGTTTAAAAAAATTGCCTCCTTTATATTTCTTTTCCCCTTAATTCCAAACAATAACGTGCGAGCGTTAAAACTCAGGCTGCAATTTATTTTTCAATAAAGTATATCTACAACATGCGAAGAAGAAAATGATAAATGTTTTCTAATTCTGATATTTTAAACAAACGGGTGGAAGAGGGAAATTAATTGACAGACAGGGACATACATGCTGGGCATGTACACAGAACAACTGGCAGTTGAATGAACTGTCAAAGTCAAGCCCTTAAAACGACGGGGGGGGGGGAGAAAACAGAGGGAAACAACATATTGATTAATGTTGACATATCATAGGGTACCCGACTGGTCATTATTTAAACTTATTTTTATTTCCGTAAGGATACAATTGGGAAACAGAGCAAGGCCCTATAAAAATCCCTCTTGCACATGAAAAAGATTAAAGAAGAGGTGTCACGTATAACAGGTTAAGAGACAATTCACTATCAGGAAGGACACCACAAGACGAGGACAGATAGAGTAGCGGCACCACACGAGCATAAGCGGAACGACACAAGACATCACAGATAGAGGGCAGAGAGATGAAGTCGGCCTTCACCTAACTATATACACACACGATTAATTTCTAGATCTGGTTTCAAGATTTTGACCACAGTATGAACTACGCCACTGCTCCCAGTCTGCCTGTTGTTTTGATAAAGTTATGGACTGCGTCAAAAATAATTTCATTTTGCTTGGAGGTTCATGTATGTTTTGAACCCAAATCATAACGTTGAAACCGTAAACAGTGCAAAGGACCTAAGGACATAATTTTGTTCTTAAGTGTATTTCTCTGGGTTACATAAAAAGGACACTCGCAACAATAATGAAAAACATCTTCATTTCCATTTCCATAGGCACACTGAGGGGAGTCTATAAGACCGTTTTTGAAGAGATCCGAGTTTAGCTTGCTGCATCCCATACGGACTGTTCATTAACAAATGGATGAAAGAATATAATGCTGTGTAATGATTGCATGCGTGAATCAATGGAACTTTTGGCAAAACAAAAACCACAACCTGCCTTGCTGCAGGGTACTCGACAGTTGCCCTGCTGAAAGGCCATGATGAAAAAAAAATAACATCTTTTAATAAGAATGTGTAATGAAAATAAATGACTTAATTTTCCACATGCAGTGATGCCAGATGATCTGCTTCTTGTATGTGATGATAATAAGAAAATTCCCAAGATATTAAGGGGTGCCTCTGGTGAAGTCGGCATTTCCTGACAACTCACCTGTCCGTAACGTTTTCTATTTGATGCGGAATCTCCGTAGTCGTACATCATACAATCATCGTTGCGTATCATCTGAAGTTATCAACCACACAATGTCCAATGATTTCATTAACAATTAAGGAGCAACCAATACCCACTAAAAAGAACTTTGTATAAAATTATAAACGAACGTCTCCCCTGGGGCCAAATTCAACTTGTGACTTTAGCCAAAATCGTGTAAATATATGTGTTCTGACTTTGTAGCTTAGTACTTCCACCAAAGGGAACGGCTTGAATTTGATAACTTTCGGAATACAGGTCTTCAAAAATGATCATTACCATGTAAATAACCACAGTGTTATCTGTCCTTCAGAAGGTGCGACACTGCAGTCATTCCAATGTTACTTTATTCTTATCCATTTAAGTAAAAAGTTTAATGTGTTAAACATATATTTAAAATCATAACTATCTTTTGATGCGTCACGAAATTTGAAGGATAGTGATCATGAAGGTAAAACGGAAAGGACAGAATTTCTACTCCCATTATCATAACTGTCATTCCGTTACTTTAAGTAAAAATTGAAGTTTTAGTGATGACAATTTACCGACATAATTTTTGCTTAATGTGACATAAGCATATCCTGGGCGGTCGGCGGGGGTGTTCTGGTTGCCAGGACCCCACACCCCCACCCCCACTCCCGCAGCTTCATCAAGTGCATGCCCCGTGCTTCACTGCATTTTTGCCCTTGCACATGGCTTTATATACATTGCCCCTCGCCTCTTGGGTGCTCCGCTGTTTGGCTACAGTTTATGCAAAATGTGGTATCAATATCACATTTCAGGCCAGCGCCAGAGATAGCTGAATCATGTTCAATACAGAGTGCATGTTCTCCTAGATCCTGACTTTTAAACATTTCGTAAAATCCCACTCCGTTACTCTTTCATGACATTCATAAATACATTCAATTAACAGAATTCACCTTGTCTTTTTTGTGACTATGGTTTATGTAAAATATTCAGCCAGTACCAATTTAGCGCATTATTTGCGTCCTATTCAAACTGTATGCTTCCTTCAAATTGAAAAATAAACCGCTATAATATTACCATGTTGTGGCTTTATTACGATACAACCATGATTTCTTTTTTGCAATAAATTCAAAATGCCAGTTTGATGCTCAAATTTCTAATATAAGGTGCGTTTACACCAGGCCTTTCCTTCGATGTTAACATCGATGTCACTTTTTTTACTGCGGTTGGTGTTTTTATTTCCTTCAATTCCTAACAATCAGTCACTGCACTAACAATCGGAGTTATCCCTCCACCTGGTGGAGGTAGTTTCACTCAATCGAAGAAAGAAATGTCTAGCGTAAACGCACCTATATTCATGAAAAGCACAAGCATTCGCTACAGTCTAATGGAAAGTCATTATTCAACCATCATTTTCACCACTAACTTCATATTCTACTCCGCTACTCTACTTTCGGCAAAGGGTAAAAGAGCGGAATTTTTAACAGCTTTAGCTCTGGGATCAGAAATGATAACCATGGGAGGAAAAGCACACTTGTCACCACAAGAGTTGTTCCTATGTTTGAATAAAACAGCGTTAATGTCACTATGAAGGCAAGAATCCATTCTTTAGGAAAACAAACGCAATGGAATGACGGGGTAAAAGCATGCCTGTGGGTGGGCGATGTATTAAACACTCCTAATTTCTGAAGGAATTTTGAAGCAAACAGGTGCAAAGATTTACATAGGGTTGTGATGTGATTGCCTTCTTTCAACAAATTGTTCTTACTTATTAAAACGTCAATACCAATTGTACAACCAGAGTGCTTTGGTTGAAGTCCGACAACGGAGGGAAGACATAAAGCTGTTGACAAATGATGTTTTGGGCTGCCATTTAGGATCTAAAATGACTCATCCAAATTGATTTCGTGTTCAAAATTACTTGTATGCCGCCATGTGTTCACTCATCACAAAACCTGTGTTCATTAGGGCGGTGGAAAGAAACATATTTTTCAAGAGAGAGACAACTTTTCCAACTCCTTTGTTGTCTTTAATTGCCCCGGAAAGATACAAAACCGAACCCGGGTTAACATATTTTGCCAAACCGTCGTTCTGTATCACAAGACGTCCAAAAAAATATGCATTAACTCAAATGAAAGTGCAATTTTTCACATACACAGCAGAGACAGTAAAAATTGGCGCTTTGATACCAAGAAAAAAACCCCAATAAGTGCGCAATATGATTATAAGTATGGTGTAATGACCTTTGCTAACTTACCTTCTTCCTTGGCAAACACGGGGTGGGGTCTGTGCAGCAGGTTAAATTTTTGTTTTCCGCATTTCGTGTGTGCACCACACACAGGTTGATAAGTTGGCACATCAACAGACTTCTTGAAACAATGTCTGGTGCAAACTGGCAGACGAGGACAGTCAAATTATGCTTGCTTTTTTATCATCAAGTTTTGAATGGAACTACAGGAGAAAGCCCTTCTGGCTAATATATCCTTAATCGACGGGTCCAGAACCCACGTGGTGAAGCTATTGACCCGCACAAGGCTGAGATGAAATGATCATTCAATAAACATATCAGTCGCTTACCTGAGAGAAGTGGACCATATTCTTAACTGAAGTCCCAGCGGGTGCGTGACCCAGATATACTGGTAGTCTGCTCTGTAAAATATAGTAGTTTGTGTATGAATTGCCAATTGTCACTGATCAGGCGGCGGTTTGGCCGACAAAGAATTAACATCAGGATAAAACTGCAACAATTATATTATTATTTAAGTTCTATTTGAACAAAGCACACTATTACAATGGTTGTCTTTTCTCTGGTCCTTGATGGGAGCCATATTTGGGCGTACTGTTTCGCAAAGGTTGTTTTGTTTATACATTAATAGCCCTGCAGTCCTTTTTGAATGACGATAAGCCTTTAGTGGGGGCAATGGCAGTGAATTCGAGGCAAGACTTGGAGGTAACAGTTATCAAGTGACAGAGTGCAAAGGATGATGATGATAATTTGCAATACTTATTCGGTTAACAGTCTGAAAACTGAGTCAACAGTTTCCATCGACACAGTGTATACCAAGGAAAGCTGTTGGCTGACGGCGTGTTACTCTCAATGACAAAATTAAAAAAAAAACGACAAGAAACAAACACAGAAAAAGGAAAGAAAAACACAAACAAAGAGACAAAATTTACATCAGACGCATACTGGTAGTTTTTAATTGGAAAAAGTTGCATGCCAATACATTGGCGTTGGGTTAAGAAAAGTAAATACAGACTGAATTGAGGTGATAGTGATCCATTCCAGTAATATAGTAGAAGGCCATGTCACACAGCTTGAAATCGCCACCAAACTTGCACAAGGTTTCCGACAGTATTTCGTTGAGAACAGTCCTAGGAAGAAACTCGCGCATACCTAGAATGTTAAAGAGCTCCTGTGAAAAAGCAATAGAAAGGTAGAAGTGAATATTAAATAGGTTGTATGCGCAGCCAACAAGGGGCTCGTCAGACGCCTGCCCTCACCATTCAGACCAAATCACACAAACTTTTAGTCCGGTGTATAAGTTTCCATCTCGGATTGCCCAGCGCCCACCCTACCCTCAATTTTCTTGTTCTCATCTCTTGTATTTCGAAATCACAAGGCCACCGCTGCAGGTTTTCATCGTGATACTCTGTACGAATAGTCTTTAGACGGAGAGATTTGATTTGAACATATTTTATTAGTCAATTGAGAAACAGGGCCAGGCCCTATATGAATCTCGCTCGAGAAAATAATAATAATAATAATAATAATAATAATAATAATAATAATGATAATAATGATAATAATGATAATAATAATAATAATAATAATAATAATAATAATAATAATAATAACAACAACAAAAAGATTCCAGAGATAGTAATGGCCATGTTACATACAAATAAAACCAAGATTAACATATAAAGATTTACAATGCACCAACGCCGCTGAAAGCGGGTCTGTATAAGTCAGAGGCACAAGGAGGTTCCTAAGTTATTTATTTAGGAATCTGTTTGTGTCTTGAAAATATTTATGAACTAGTTTAGCTATGTCCAAGTTGGAATCGATTGAACCTGTTTTAGATCCATAGAGAATGGTGGTAAATGTAAATGGAGCATGTTTCAAAACATTACAGTGTAATTCCCCTCGTTGCAACATATAATTAGGAGAATGAAAGAAAAAATGTAGAATATCTTCATTACCTCTTCCACAAGAACAAATAGGAAAATGTACCACTTTCATTTTGAATAAATAAAAGTTCAGGCGGGTGCAGTTCATTCGCATGAATTCTACCAATATATCTATGACTAAATTTATAAAAGGACTTTTGCTTAAAACGTAAACCTACGTCTCTTTTCAAAATGTTCCTACACTAAAGTTAGACACATTTCTAGAATTCCGTATCCGGAATTTGTGGGATTGAATGTGACCAAATACCTATCAGACCATTCGTTCATGGAGATCATATCAGTAAACGGAGAGAAAATGGATGCTCACTGGCGACACAATATTATTCCATTGATATGACACGAAAGCCATATTCAGTAAATCCAAGTTATTTTATTAGTGTTCCTGGTGAGTCTCCAAAACAAAAGAATTGAGACACAATTTTATTTTGTGAATCACACTTGACAGCTAGGTTTGGTTCCTTCCACTATGTTTTTGTGTCAAATCTAACCAAAGGCAATGCAAACGTGTTTACTTGTTTATTCGTTCGGTCGTGTTTACTTTAGATGGCTGATGATGAAGGAATGAGTGAATGAGTGTCTTTGGTAAGGTAGAGGGGCAGACGGGTGGTCTCTCTCTCTCTCTCTCTCTCTCTCTCTCTCTCTCTCTCTCTCTCTCTCTCTCTCTCTCTCTCATGCACCGGTAGCTCAGTTATTTTGCGATAGAAAGCTGACATGGTACCACATAGGATTCACCACCAATGAAACAAGAGGATCGTGTGAACAGCCCATACCAAGCTGAATTAAAATTAATTCAGAAAATAAGTAACAATCTAAACTTAGATGAGATGAGCTTCAACTGCAGCTAAAATGAGCAGAGCTAATATAGTACATCTTTCACCTGATTGTATATATATATATATATATATATATATATATATATATATATATATATATATATATATATATATATATATATATATATATATATATATATATATATGAGTCATCATAGTGAGCTTGTTTTACTGGGATCATGCAAGGATAGATCCCTAATGAATTTAAATTGGAATTTGTGTAGAGTTTTGGAGAAAATACATGTACCGGTACATTAGTGTTCCAATGCTCACAATGGGAACATGTATTCTTAACGCCTATCACAACTTGAGATGGAAATTTGCTAAACGAAAAAGTTAAAATTCATTAAAAAAAATAATGCCATCTCTTGAACAAACTGAAGGCTATGGGTACTCATAGTAGTGCTATAGATTGTTTTCATTCCTCATAAATGAACCATAAATGCTAAAAAAAAATACAAAGATTAATAAAAAAAATCAACATTTGAAGACAAATGGTAGATATTTACCCAAGGTGCATCCCACAATGTTTGCAGTAAATCTAGCTTTTTGGCGAAAATTAGATATATATACATGCCGCTGCATTGATATTTCCATAGGAACCATGCTACTAGGTACTCTGATTGATTGTTACGTAATTTAGAAAATCATTAAAAATCAGCAAATTAGAGGGGTACCACCTAATAAAAAATTCGCAAAAATCCATTCAAGCTGCATTCCTTTCACGTTTGAAGAGAATACAGCTTGAAGTTTGGTAGAGTAATTGCAAACACATACAAAATATGCTGTGCGATGATCGTGGAAGCTCCGTTCAACTGTCAGTCAGTTGATAGTATAGAATGGGTGTGTTTCCGTTCGTCCGTCCTTCGTCTGTCTACAATCACATTATCGTTTACCTCTCCAAAACCGTTGGTCACATCCACTTCATACTTGGTAGGAATCTACCGTGAGTGGGTATCTTCCTTTTTTTTTTTTTTTTTTTTGAAATAGTCACATTCGAGTGATTTTTAATTATTTTTATGAGTTCTTTTTGTTCATATTCATGGCGAAAATCCTCTCCGAACCCGTCATACCAATTGGTTCGAATTTTTGCATAAGCACACTTCTGGCGACCACTGGACCTGAATTTGTCCAACATCTGGTACGAGCGATTTGAAGAATAACCACCTGGTAAATAAATACGTTGACCCTTCCACAAAGGAATTTTCTACCAAGTTCCAGAACAATCTTACTGAAAGTTTTGGGGAAGGCGAAAATAGCAAAAGCACACACACACATTTTTGCATAAGCACACTTCTGGCGACCACTGGACCTGAATTTGTCCAACATCTGGTACGAGCGATTTGAAGAATAACCACCTGGTAAATAAATACGTTGACCCTTCCACAAGGGAATTTTCTACCAAGTTCCAGAACAATCTTACTGACAGTTTTGGGGAAGGCGAAAATAGCAAAAGCACACACACACACACACACACACACACACACACACACACACACACACACACACACACACACACACACACACACACACACACACACACACACACACACACACATCACCTGACCACCAGTTGAACAGATTAATGATTTTTCACAAATTCTCAAAATTAGGGAAAAATGGTAAATATAAATATACACGTTAGCATTGTTAAAATATGGATGGTGGATCCTAGGTTCATCGGTACTAATGTGCTCTAATAGGTAAGTACCAATATATGGGGTATATTTTGATATTGTTAACTTTGATCTTGACTGACCTTCAAAGGTCAACCTGACACATTTTGCTCTATATTACGCCAATGGTGGATCCTAGGCCCATGGTTACTATCAAACAATAATATTAAATATGAGGATTCTTTTGTTGTTAATTTTGACCATGAGTGACCTTCAAAGGTCAAACTCACATATTTGCTGATAACTTGGTAACAGTGTATCCTGTCATTTTTCATTTTAAAATGACGACCTCTGAGTTGTACATGTATGACTGAAGACTGGTATCGCAAACACTGATGGTGGTTTTAAATAAAATTGGCCTGAATATTATTTCTAAGGTCGCAGAATCACTTCATCCTGTGCATCCAAGGTCAGCTGAGCATAGGTTTGTCACAGCCCGGTTGTTTTTGGTTGTAAGGAGCTGGATCTAAGGTTATTTACATGCACACCAGAGAATATAACCCCCCCCCCCTTTTTTTTTTTTTTTTTTTTTGCTTTTTGAAGGCTCGTGCTTGACTGCAGTCTTGCACAAGGAATGGCGGCAGGAGTATAGGCACTTGTTATGAGGTCTTTAGGGCGAAGGAGTAACCACGTTGTCAGCCCAACCAACCTTACCCCAACACGCTTTGAGGGGGCTAAACAGATGGGACCCCACTGTTGCCTCCTTGCTGGACGCAAAGATACGAAGGAGACCCCGTCGTCAGACATATGACTTAGGCCTACGTGTGGGGGTTTAATAGAAGCTAGCATTTGTAGGTGGGACGACGTGGGGCCTCCTTCGCCTTTACACAAGTGCCCGTCAGCAGGAGGGGGATCTGTAACGCTTCACAACTGAAAATTATGATCCTAAATGGACGTATCCTGCATATGTACTTATATAGGGCGCTGTCCCACTGTGCCCATGTCCCCTGTGCCTGCATGTGCGCACATGAAGACCAAACTGCCTGCACACGCAGAACCACACACAGACCACAGACTTGGCAATATCTAACCTGCAAGTTGTCACTCCAGTAGGCAAGAATTCTCACAAGTCCCTTCGTGTGCCTTGCTCTATACACCGGTGCCAAGGCAAAAAGCACTTCCACCTGCGTGTGAAACAAAATCGTAAAAAAGCACGGTTCTTCATTTAGGATCATATTTGCAAGTGTATATGCTATATTTACCACACTGTTAAACGAAAGCTATCAGAACTAGGCAGACATGAAGCCTACCATGTACTATACCTGTGCGGTAGAGATTTTTTTTCCCGTTGATCCTCCACGAAATCTACGTTGTATTATATCGTTATAGGCTCATTTATGTATTTTTATGTATGTGAAAATTACGGTGACCCATCTACAAAATGGAAACCGGGATCCATGCTTGGAGTTCTACAATGGGCCACTGTCGAAGTTACAGTCTGGCTTTAAAAGTATATGCTCTATGCAAATAAAAAATCGCGATTATACGTGTATGATAAAACGAGCGTACACCGTACAGATCGTACTTATGAGGTGTCGCGCAGTCTATAGTATTATGGAATAGGTCTATGGAATAAAGGTCTTTTATTTACAATGGGATACTGTAGGCCATATATTTCTATCCATTAGGCCTATAGAACTCAAAGGGACTGAATATGTGCAACCTTCAATATAATTCCTACCTTGTCAGCGTACTGTTTGCGTTGCGAAAGTGTTGCAAAAGGGACCAGAGTTCCTTCAGAATGACCCACTATGTACAACTTCTTCTGCCCTGTCACTCTCAGGATGTAATCTATAGTAGCCGGCAAGTCATATTCCGCCATTTCCTGCCAACTACAAAATGTGTTGAAGCAAACATTGGTAGGCATATAGGCCTAGGCTATGCCTGATTTATTAGAGACATGGGTGTGTACAACAACTCTGCAAAACGAATGGCATACAGGACTATTTTTGTGGTGTGTCATTCCTAACCGTTGCCTGCTCAGCAGATCTATTAAAAGCGCTGGACTCTTGAACAATGTAGGCACCGACTAGTCAGATACAAAAATGTCCTGATCGTAAGATAAGCAGGCAGTCCTAAATGCTGGGGCTCCATTTAATGGTATTAGCGTGAATGGTAGTGAATGAAACCAGATGAAAGGAAACAACAACTCCTGTTGTGGTATTTTACATATCGGAATCAAGGATACGTCATGAGCGACATACAGTATACAGGAGATTGTTTTGTGCGACATGGACCGGGTCGGCTTGAAGCTACCTGAATTTCCTGACGCTAAAAACTTAGTGAACAATACAATCATATATGATACCCTCTCCCAAAACAGGTGAAACGTGCATGAATGTGCTTCTTTTTATGTTGAATTGTACAGATAGTCCAGACCTATAACGCAGTCTAGGCATATTTTAATATAAATATAAATTATAATGGAAAATTTTCAAAGCAAATAAGACTGCCGCTCAGTTTTAAGAACCTGTTTTGTTACTGCTGTTTTGCTCCTCTCTAAACACTCCATAAACACACACAAATGTGACAGATTTCACACGGACCCTTGTGTAGAAATAACACTTGATGTTGTCATTCGAAATAAGCGGATTTTTCATAGCCAAGTGGTCACTCTGAAAATGGTGGTTGTAAAACTGCTACTCTAAAATTTTGAGGCATTGAATTACTGCACCAACCTGAAGTCCCAGAATTTGTTCGAATCTGTATCGTACTTAAGATGAACTCTCGAGAATTTGTTGCCACGGAAATTCCCCAACCACACGTCAAAACCAGCATCAGCAAACAGATAACCTACAGTTTTTTGTGAAATACATGAAAAACGGGTTAACAATATTTAAATGCTTTATAAACAGTTTGTCTTCACTGAATTTGTGTCCTGTTTTTATGGTTACCCGTCGTTCTGCAAGTGTTGCAAGAGTATTTCCCTATTCATGTTAGGCACACGAATTCAATCTTATGATCGTAACACGCTATCTCAAATATCATACGAATTGTCATTTCAGTCTCTCGAAAGGTGTCATTTTATGAGAACATATTCAACGTATTAGTTGACATTGTCCTTTTCCAGTGTGTTTTTGGTGTAAGTTTGTGTTTCTGCCCACACTAAACAATAAATACCAGCAATTGTGGCAAATAGGCTGTGTCTCCAGACAAAAGAACGTCAAATTAACAGGCAATTAAATGAGCTACATTTAGAGAAGAAATCGACTTCATTGAAAGGAGATAGTAGATGATGATGACGATAATATGTGGTGTTATACTTACAAAAAATCCTGACCAAATATCAGATGGTTAAGAATAGAAATTGATAAGTAAACATCGATTTAACTATAGACAGAACCATCCATGGGGATTAAGGTAAACAAAAGAAATTCCCCAAGTCCATAAATATTAATTCTTAATCGAAATATATATAGCTTGGCAATTTTTGAGAAATGTAAATTTATCAAAACTTGCCAAGCTACATCGACGAAACCATATTTGCTACGGCAGGTTGGTGAGTAAACAATGCGTTCCCGTCTGAACGGAAAACCACAATTATTATACACCGTACCAAGACTTTCATTTGCTGAATTGACGAGCCAGTCCACGGATGAGCTCAGCAAACCGTGCTGCAGCAGCATAACCGGGCGCGTTGTTCCGGCATTCCAGGGAGATTTCACGCCAAATGGTATTCGATGTACTCCAAGAACATAACCGTCTATTGTTGTCACTGAATGTTGGTCAAATGGATAGCCTTTGCTTGTGACCATATCAAACTATAAAGGAATAAAACCCAATATTTTATATTGTGCAAAATAAGTGAATTAAAATCGAGCGTGTTCAATACAATGAGGCCTTTTTGTGTATCAGCGACTAACAAATATTTTGTAGTTTCTTCCAAAGACTGAGTAAAGCTGACTGCCCCTTGTGCCCTTGTGGGCTCATAGCATACCGTAGTGAATAAAAGAAACACCATGTACACAATACATGGTCAAAGTATAAGTAAAAGATCAAGAAACTGAATCTCTGTGTAGATCGAAAATGTACAAATCAACACAATTTTAGAGACAGGACTCAAAGCTATAAGGTTACTAATAATTTTGCTCTTATTACATGCATAGCAACAAATACCTTTTTCACCTTCAATGTCGTTTTTGTTGCAGTTAGAACAATTCTCTTTTCCGCCGGACAATTCGTGAATCTGTCAGTTTCTATTTCCAGACGATAGTTACCGAGACGTAATTTTGAGAGAACGTTTTTAAATACTCTTAGAACGACCAAATAATTTTCCGTCTTGTACTCTTTATACATACATACATACATACATACATACATACATACATACATACATACATACATACATACATACATACATACATACATACATACATACATGCATACATGTATGTATGTATGTATATATATATATATATATATATATATATATATATATATATATATATATATATATATATATGTATATATATATATATATATATATATTCCTATTGTGCATAATTTGGGACAGGTGGTCCCGAAATATCATCAGTTGTAAGATTAGAATACTTTACAGTAATGGCATTGGAATCGCATTTGAAGTTTTTTAAAGAATGATTTCAAGGTCAATATTTCGTGGTTCGGTAGACCAAATTTTGCCAGTCACTAAATTGCAGAATTGTTGAAACTGCAGATATCCATGTGAGTTTGCCTTGATAACCCAACTCCGTAATATTATGTAAAGGATTTTTAAAATAGGATTACCAGGCAAATACACTATTCTCAACCTATACTTTTTTAGTCTCAATTGGATATCTATAGCGATAGGGTATCTGTATGGCCCCGCCAGAGACTCTTTGTTTGAGCACATGGTCGTGACCCCTAGTATAATTTACTAAAATTTGACTGAACCACTTCAATGTTGGAAAGAGACTGTACCGGCAAGTTTCGTATTTCAGAAGGTTTCATTTTGGACAACAGGAATGCAAAATTCAAATTTTAGAAAAATCCTTTTCTTCAATATGTATGTATGTATGTATGTATGTATGTATGTATGTATGTATGTATGTATGTATGTATGTATGTATGTATGTATGTATGTATGTATGTATGTATGTATGTATGTATGTGTGTGGGTATTTGTTTTGTTATGAGTGAAAAAATTCACGATTTAAATATTTGATTATTTTTATTTCATATTTTAATAAAACTTGATATAAAGTGTTCCATATATCTGAGCACATGTATGAATATATAACCACCTATGAGGTGAGTTGCAGGATTTTCATTTGGATCACGATCAGATGTTCTGCATATAAATGACATGATACGAATATAGTATCGCCGTTAATAAGCCTGTTGCTGAGAGAGGTAAGAGTTATGCACATGTCATCGAAAAAGGACGAAAGTGACATTATACTTACATATATTATTAACCATTTAAGTTCTATTTATAACTTGGGAAAAGTAAGAAATAGTTTTCAAGAAAGGATAAAAGAAAAGTCTTCTCGAGATTTGCAAGAAAGTGAAGCAATGCAGCATTAATGATACAGAAGACTGTGACGAGAGGACGTTGAAGAATTTTCAAAGTAAAATATGGACATTGTATTGTATTATCCCTGCTTTGATAAAATAAATTAACAATTGTGTTTGTTGGACATATTTTGCATTCACGATGAAGAGCCAAAAATAAGTGGAGTTGAAGATGAGATAACTGATAAAAAAATTGGTTTGTTGTGAAAATGTGTACACAAACAAACGAAAGCAAAAGAATATTAGAAGCCTAGCTCAAGCCTGGAACTAGTTGATCGAAGGATTCTAGCAATGTAAAATAGACAGAAAGTTGAACAAATACGTCTCATGCATTATATAACTAATGAACGCCAAACTCTCGGCGCAGTCCGATGTTTACTTCACAGCGCAAACTGACATTTCTGCATCTGGTGAGATTATTTTAACTGGAACTTTTGTGACTTTTATCATATCAAAATTGGATGTACGTCGGAAAATAATTAAGAAAATCATGAGGTTGGTAGATGTTTACTTACAGTATGAATTTCTATGTATTTTGAGATATATTAAATTGGTCAAAATCTTAAATTATGACGCTTGTTATATATTTTTGAAAGAAAAAATGAAAAAAAAACCGTTCCATGCCAGATGGAATATAATTCAGTAACAATGAGAAAAAAGAGCATTGCCCATAGAATTTAATTTCAATCTAAAATTATGTTTCGTCTGTAGAAATCTTTGTTTGGGAAGAAATTTATTGTCAGAATCGAAAGTAAACATTTTGTTCAAAAACTGGGGGGGGGGGGAACATTTCAACATTAAAAACAGAAAATATACAATAAAACGTTAATTGGTGATTTGAAAAGAAAGTAAGAAGGACAGAATAGAGGTGGAAGTTCCAGTGTAAAGGAATAGAATGTGTGGCTGAATTAAAGAAAAAGAAAAATAATGTTTAGTGGAGACTAAAGGATGGAATATTATATTTTGAGCTGAGTTGAAAAAGAAAGAAATTGTAATATTCAGAAAATGAAAATTATTCATCAAATATTCATTTTAAGATAATAGTTAAAGGTGAAAAACTCAAATGAAAGAATTTTGCATTTAAAAAATGGAATTTTATGTAATAGAGGCTAATACAACCGAAAAGTCAAATATATGTAAAAGTTGCAGTACATATTTGAAAGAGTGACATTATTTAAAATTGTTAGATAAATGAAACACATATTTTTGCTACTTTTCTGGTTTAGAAAATTGGGCAGACGAATGCATAAATCTACAACCTTGAAAACAAGATCTTGGTTGAACCTCAAGTAAAAAGGAATTACTTGAGCTAATTTAAAGTCTGCTATTCAGACAAATTAAAGTAAAAATCAAAATGGAACTACAATTCCCTCGAGCAGTTGAGACACTTCATTAACTGAGGTAACAATTTGATAATTGGAAAGCCTCATATGTTTAAACGTTGGTTGAACATCAATGATTGTTAAAGTCAGTGGCCTGAGAATTAAAGTCACTCACAAACACTTGGAGGAGAATCCAAGTGTCGATCCCGGTACCTCTGACTAAAAAATCCATAAACTAAATATAGCTTCTGGCGATCCAAAATGCAATGGGTTGGTGGAGAGACTTACTACAACCCTATAAAAACCTTGGAGATGTATGTAACTTCACACAAAAAATGATTGAGATATTTTTCTGCCAAGTGCTGTCATGGCAATGAGAAATGTATCTTGACTGGAAAGTACAGGTTACTCTCCTTATTTGATAGTTTTGGGGACAAAAGCAATACATATATATGTATATATATATATATATATATATATATATATATATATATATATATATATATATATATATATATATATATATATATATATATACATATATATGTATATATATACATATATATACAAAATTTGTACCAGCATCAAGTGCTCCAAAATCAACCAGTAAACACCCAGGTAGAACCAAACAAAAGCATAAGGTGTTAGTAGGTTTGCCCAGAAAAGGTAGAGGAGACAATGATAAAAAATTAAAGAAATCTATAATCAAAAGTCTACTCCAGTGAAATTTGAAATAGGAAACTATGTACGGGTCTACCAGCCAAAACAAAAGTGAGTTTATCAAAGAAATTATTACATCACCGGAATGGACCATGTACTGTCCACAAAACAGTCCCATCTGTGACGGTAAGACTAAAAAAAGTATTATTGGAAAGGTTATACCTTCCTTGATACATATAAAACAAACTGAAATTAGCGCACCATAGAGATTTACGGCCTCACGATGATGTGCCCCCCCCCCCCCCCCACAAGAACCTGTTTCCGATAAGAGGAAGGACGCAGATGATGTGACTGGGAGTTTGGTTGAGGAAAAAAGTTATCCTCAGGGTAGTTTGAGCTGTAAGAAAGTTCAACCCAAGGACAAGAAAGTTCTACAAATAAAAGAAGTTTTTGATGAAGAAAAACTAGGTGATCATTTTTTCAGAGAAGAAATCTGAAGAAGATAAATTTCACAAAAGTTTGCAAATCTTAAGGAAAAGACGTAGGAACAAGAAATCGAAAAGTTTGGAATATTTGATAAAATGGAAAGGATATCCTGACTAAGAAAAAACACGTGTTCCGTATGCTCACTTAAATGCACAAGCCAAGGTAATTGAAAGAGCACCCCCTGTGAGAAAAGCTGAACAGTTACACAATATTTTTTTTTCACATGATTAAATTTTTTCCTATTGTAGAGGCCTGTACAAGGGGACAAAGAAATCTGACCCATGGGATGCGAAAACGTTGTAGGCCAAAGATGCCTTATCGAGAAGAAAGAAAAGGCTTGATTTTAGTCTATCTTGTCTCTGTCTGCCTGAGTCAATGAATATCACGTGGAGATGCTAGAGATTTGTCGAGTTCGCACGATGAAAATGGCCTATTTCAGGAGAACTAAGGAGTAATATTTCAGGTAGTTATGACATTAGGTAAATCAGCTTCACTTCGGACTTTTGCTGTGCTATTGTTGACAAAGGAAAAATTGGAATTTGATCTGAAAAGATGTGATACAGATCCTTTTGGTACGTAGGAAGGCAAAAAAGGATGGATTTGAAACAACGTCGAGAGTTGTGTCGATATTATCATAGACAGTTGTGGGGAATTAAAAGCTTCATTAGCTATTATACAAAGAAGCAGCAGAACAATTTTGAGACAAAGGACTTATTTACTCCCTGAAGTATCACCAAGGAGCAGGGATACTAGGGGGTTAATGGACGTCATTCACTTTTTGGAACTGCTTGGACAAAAAAAATAAAAGCTCTAAGACAGAATATTAGACAAATGTCTTATTTACTTCATAAAGTACAAAGCGATATGATAACAGTTCTTAATGGTATGTATCAGGTACAGATAAACTTCACACCAGTAGCGAATTAATACAGCGAGATCATGGTTTGTTTGGCAAACAGTCGGTGCTTTTTAAGACTGGATATGCAAATTGAAACCTCGAACACTGCCATACTGAATTTGGCTTATCACGAGTAATTTACAAAGTCAATATTTTATAGCAAATTGCCTTATGTTTTTAAATTGAATCCAATCATATATTTTCAAAATTTAATATTCAAAATGTAAGACAATCACATATAACCTTCAGACCACACATGAACTTAGGAAAGGACATTTACCGATATATTTTGTGACCCCTGCCATGATAAATAAGGTATTGGAGTATTTTAAACTTGAGAAGAGAAAACGGAATTTTCGATATTTGTTCAAATAATAATTCTTTTTACAGGAATTTTATTATTGAAGGACAAATCAGTTAAATCTTGTTCTTCTTTACTGTTTTATTATACAACAGAACAAATAAAGGGATTATTTGAGTAAATTATTATTCAGAACGATTTGTTTTATAGATTATATAAACGGATATTTAGCAGTTTGAACAAATGATAAAAATTGTTGGAGTTTGTCCAAGATGAGAACCAAGCCCAATTCTTGCCCGCTCCTATTGCATAATTAATTACCATGTGAATGTGGATTACGTGCAAGTGTATTTTACATTCCGTCCACTTTAACACATTGTGGTGATGAACGAAGTGAGGAAATAGCATACATCCTATGCAATTAATATATAATTATATATATATATATATTTTTATTTTTCATAAATTTAGCTGGAAAAGATAACTCCCCATACTTAGTTCAAGGGTCATTGGAAAATTAAGTTGGCAAAATTAAAAAAAAAAATTCGAAAATAAATCCAAAACTTAGTTATGCAAGACAAAAGGCAGGCGTGTGATTGCAGAAAGACAACAAAAATAGTAACAAAAATGTGTGAAGACATATACATTAATGACAGATTACTTATAAAGTAGACAACTTCGAGACACAAGTTCCTTCATGAGTGAGTTTGAGTTTACCGATGAAAAAATTGGATTGATTATCATGTTATTTATTTTCATGATAATCTAACATAAGAAGTTTTCCATGAAAAAAATAGAATGTTGTGAAATACGAGAAGGCCAAGCACTTAAACAAAAAGACATCGTTTATACGAAGGACTTAACTGAACCTAAGAGTCTGAGAAAGATTCAATGAAGACATGAAATGGAGATGCAAGTGATGAATTATACCAAAATTTACAAACAAGAATTTAGAGACCGAACAAGAGACTGAATATAAAACAGAAGAAGAGATATAAGTTGAATATGACATCACCGAAGTCTCCCCTCCTTCAAAAATCTATAAGAGTGTTAACCAACATTCTGTATATAACACGAGATATCTGATTATATGTAGCAAAAGATAATCAAGGAGGATGTTTTGTTGTTATTCCGTGTGAGGAGTCATGTGAATCCAATATTTTGAAAATGCTTATGTAAAATATTTTAAGGTGCACCAAGATAATTCAGAATAATTTTGATATGTTTGCTATTATTACATATAAACATAGAATCTAAAACGAATGGTTGCAGAAAATGTTAAGTAACAACTTAAGAAAAGGAAGAAACGTAACCTGATGTAGAGTTGAAATAATATGACAAAGATGTGAAAACACTTGAAAAATGAGATCACAAGAGATTAATAAATAAAAGAGTATGAAAGTAATTATGATTATAAATGCTATCTTTATGTATTAAATAGTTGGTAATTTTGTATTACCACTGAAAACATCATAATATAATTATTGGTGCATTTATTGAAGAAATAAGTAGATTTGTGTAGAATTATATGAGTTTAAGAATGCTTTCTAGTTGAAGAAAGTCGCACACAGAGACTTCTGGTTTACATGTCAAAGTGATGATATAAAATGATTTAAAGGTGCTATGATGAAAATATATAAACTTAAAAGATTATTTGTATATATCGACAAGATGAAAAGTTAATATAGGTTATTATTATAAGTAAATTTCCAGGAGAGTATACGTTGGTAATTATGTTATAGAATTTGCAGTCTTCTACTGAAGTATGAAACTTTGTAGAAATTCAGAATCTCAAGTATGTGAGCTCTAAAGTTTCTCAATCATATTTTATATTATTCATTTTTTTCCAATGCTTTTTACAATTCAGGCAATATTATAATATCTTGCCTCAATTGTGCCGGAAATATAACATGTTTGAATATCTTGACCTTACTGTCTGGAAGATACAAAATACACAATTATGTGTAACCCCTGTACAAGCAGAGATATTAGTATAGAGCTTGGCGTCTCTATCCCTGCTTTTTTTTTTTATTAAAAGTGAGCTGCTGAGATAGAGATTTGATTGAAGAAGGCAATATAGAGATTTATTCGGATACTCTGTCTTGGTGATTGAAAGATTGATAGTAACAGAGTTACAGATCTTGGATATACTGTAAGTGGAAAAAATCGTGCTCAATGCGCAAGTTTAAAAACTTGTGACATTCAAATGATATTCCGCAGATATTTGCCTCGTCTGAATTACGGCGACATTGATTTTACCTGAGTGTTATTCGCATTTTAGAATAGTCTAGATTCTAGAGTGCAAAACCCCCATTCATTGTCCTCTTTCAAGAATAAGCTTCAGAGAGAAGATTACTTTGTCCCAGCTTACTATTGTGGAGGAAGAAGAAAAGCCCACATTTATCATGCCAGACTAAGAGGGAAATGCAGTTTATTGAATTGTGATCGGTATAAATGTAATTTGGCAGCAAGTGACTTGTACAGAGAATCTCCAGAAACTGTCTCCCACTATTTCATGCATTGTATATTGCATTCTGCACAGAGAGCAGAGCTGTTTGGGTCACTAAGTATGTTTGTAAACAGAGAAGTTGCAGTGCAACTTTTATTATATGGGGGCGACAGTAATAATTTCAACTGGAACAAGTCCCTGTTTTACTACCGTCGAACGGTTTATTCTGAGTTCCAAACGTTTCTAAATATTTTGATTCTTAAAGCCTTTTGTTCTCATCGCGTTTCTTTTAGATCTAGTTTTACTTTGGCTTTCCTGTATTACATTTTTTTTCTTCCAAGGAACAAAAATGCATTATTTTGTCGAATATATGAATGCAAGTGTTGTTTAATGCAGTCGGTGTCCCAACAGCTTGCCATTTTAATCAGTCGTAATCACATAGTCATAGTATGGTTGTATTTTCAAGATTTGCTTTTCCTGTGTTGTCAAGCATTACTGTGATCATCGACTGTAAATCTATGTACAGGAGCGCAATTAATATAAGCTTCGGCTTGCTTTCCTCTCCCATTCATTGTCTAAGATGAATAAAATATGTTTAAATAAAAAAAAAAAGTTTACAAAATTCAACCGAGACCGTATCTGTGGAAATTTTCATTGTTTTTTTTTTTTTTAAAGTGAGGTTAAACACTGATGCTAGTTCAATATATGAAATATCAGTGGCGCTTATATAAGAGTAATACTACAGCAAAACAATCCATTGTTCAAAACATGCCAACTTCTGGTAGCTCGATTTTTGTAATTGTCCGAATGACAGAAGGGTTAAGTACAATTGGATTGGTTATGATACAGATATTGACTGATTATTGACTTGTAAATGCAGAGTATCATGGCGTAAAATCACCAGAATGTGTGCACTGTGGCTGATGCATAAGGATTATAGATTTCTCAACATGGGCTACTTTTTCAAACACGCAGAGCAAGACCGCTCAATCCTCCAAAGTGTGGAGAAATGTTAAATGTCACAGTTTTCCAATATATATCCACGCACTCTAAATACCTAAGCTATTATATACATTGCGCCTTAAAATTTGTCCCATTGCCAGAAGCAGGTTACATGTAAGTGCATGCTGTCTCTGCGTTGCGTAATCTATAATATTGCTTCCTTGTTTTTACAATACAAACATAAGCGTACAGGCCCACAGCATGTGACTTTGCTGTGGCCTGAGAAGTTCCTTATCCTGATGTTCAAACTTCATAGCTGCAAGTTAATCTCTTACCTGAGTTAATCTACAACCATAGGCCCACGGACATTTTACAAGTGTAGACCTTGATTTTCTCATGACTCAATGTATTGTTTCATCTTGGCACGGTCACAGAGACAGAATTGACATCAGAACAAAGCTGCGCCTGCGTTTGTTTGTGACTCACACTGTATTATTACTAAACGAATACATACCCGTCAATTCCGTAGTTTCTGTCACAAGTCTGAATCTGGTTCATTTGGTGCTATCAACATTGGTCATCTTTGAGGGCGGTTATGCAATGTATATAATGATGTACCTAAAACTGGTTTGCACTTTCAAAATCGCAGGTATCTTAACCGTATTTTTTTTTTGAAGAAAGGTACAAAAGAAGTAATATAATATCTATTTGATGATTTGACAATCACTTTAGAACAGTTTTGTACTTCGAGGACATTGGTCTTGTTATGTTAGACTTTGCAGGAAAGGTCATATTATGTGTTATGATCCTTGAATGTCAGTGTTCTGTTTATGATTAAAATTACATGTAAATGCACAACCAGCTGAGAGACATACTTTGCCTTATACAATATTGCTACTTTCAAGTAACTAAATAGTTTTTTGTTGGTTCTCTGATAAAAGTTATGAGTCATTTTGTTTACTTTCAAAGCGGCAGACAAATGAAGGTAGAAATTTTCCAATTGTCTGAATCAACAAAACTGTCAAAGAAGAATCATTTCAAAGCAGAAATCCCCAGGACCTAACTCATCGTGCGACAGTCAGTTTCATGTCGCCCATCATTGGCACTTAGATCTGCAAGAATATATACTTACAACAGGCATGTGGACCATTGGATTCAGCTTGAGTTCCGTGTTTGCAAAGTGTCCTAGTTTGACATTAAAAGGGTAAGGTAATCCTCTCTTAAGACGGTGTGGCACCCCCACCACTGTGGCACCCAGGCCAAGGGCCAGCCCCACCAGGAGGAGACAGTAGCTCCTCTGCACCATGCTAGGCGGTACACTCCGTACAATAAAGGCCACAGTTTGCTGCCTTCACTCCTTATACGAAATCTTAACCCCTGTGACTCTGCTACCAACTCTTTGTAGCTCTACTCCTCCTTTTAAAAGTTTCTGAATCGAAAAAATTGAAATAGGTTAATTCTGCAGCACGATAAGTGGATTTACTTTGTAGAGGATCTGATAAGAGCAGATCATTAACTTCCCATTTGATCTTTTGTCATTGAGACAGCCAAACCGTGTGTGTAGGAAGGGGGAGATGGGCGGGGGCTTCTGGCTCAGAAAGTGTATGGTTAATGTACCCCCAAGCTCTGTCGCCATAGAAACATAGCTGAAAGCTATAATGAGTACACTTCCCGGTTCTGCAAGTTCTCATAGCGCAACTCATCCAGAAATGTACAACAACAGAACAAACCACATGCTAGCAGATCATACAATAAGCGAAACGACATATTAAACAAGTGAGGTCATTGTGTAGATATTAATGCAAGGCAAGATGTCAGGAAACATTCAAATAGCACTTCCCAAAGCAAAACCAAACAACACCGCCCAACAATTTATGTTGTTGTTGTTGTTTTTTAAATAGAAATTTATCTGATGACATGACTTCGATGCAATGACAGTTGCAGAATCAGGGATTATTATAATCACTTTTCATTTTTACTTATTCTATCCAAGATTCATTTTTTTTTTAATCAAGGAAAGATGTACCGGATTTTTGGCCACTTTCTCAAAAAAATCTTTCAACCTGGGCCATGTTGTTTCACCGAACAACCGTGGCTATGCAGCTATGGTGTTTCTTTGGCCCAAGTTACCCTCCAAACAAGTTGAAATAAAATGCTGTGTTTGACTGGACTTTACTGCAAAATAACGGCCCACGACGGTCACTTTCTGGATAAAATCTTTCAACCAGGATTGATCAATTTTTATTACGGCAAGGCGGCTTGAATCTAACTTTTTCTTTATGTTTGGGGTCGGGCCTTTTCAGTAGGGTGTGGTCGGATTACCGGAACCACATATATTTTTGTTCGGCCTTGGGTAACCCGGCCATTTGTTGAAACATGCTTAAAATGGCTGTTCTTTCCCCTTTCACACATTACCTCCATTGACGTCAGATTAATTTGTTACCTGGGCACAGCCGGAGGCACTTGTTTCTTATCAAGAAAAGATGTGCCGGATTTTAGTATGAGTTTGGTTCAGAAAATAGTATGGTGTGTTTTATTAGTCAGTTACGATTATTTCAAATGTAGTCTCCAATTGTTTGATTTCGAGATATTTTATTTCAGGGAAGTAACATTTATCTTACTGAATCTTCTTTCTTTCGTTTTCTTTTGTTCTTTCTCTGTTCTTTCTTTTTTCTCTAGGGTGACTTTCCACACCCTTTAACCACCCGCAAGTGAACAGCTGAGGTGCTTGGGGTTAATCTGAACTTGGACTTACCATGGAGGCACAGTATAAAGTGCATGGGCTAACCATGGAGGCTTAGTAATAAGTTGCAGGAGTACATGAACTTACCATGCAGGCATAGTATTAAGTTGCAGGAGTGCATACAGTAACAATGCAGGCATAGTAGTAAGTTGCAAGAGGCCTGGGCTAACCATAAAAGTATAGTATTAAGTTGCAGGAAACATTAAGAAATTACGCAATTCTATAAAAACTTCAATGTACTAATTTTAACTTGTAAACTTTTCCAAAAGGGATGATTTACACACCCAAGAAATCTTACGTAGCATTTTATACTATCGCATACTCATAAACATCATTGCCTGCTAAACAGACTATTGTTCCGCGTGTCTGACTGCGCTCCACGTATACTGAAACTCAAATTTTCCTCATTTGTAATTTTTTCTTGACTTGGTTACATTTTTTTTGACCTTGGCCTTATTTTAAGGTCACTTGACTCCAGTATGTGCAAAGGTGAACTCATAAGCCATTGTCTTGCATTGAAGTACCTCTAGGTTTTTCGTTGTTGCCCTTATCCAGGTTTTGCAAGGGACGCATAGCGTATGCATAAACGTAGCCAAAAGACCAGTGTTAATTTGAAAAGGGACAATTTTCCGAAGTTTAGGCAATTGAAATAAATTCTGCTGGCAAAACCACTTGTTTCTTTCATTAAAAAGAGAAAATGTACCTCATATTGCATCATAAATAAAAGGTGTCCAAATTCACAAAATAAAATATCTAACTGCTTAAAAAAAGTCTAAAATGTAACATACTTTGTCTATCGGTGCAAGTTAGAATTATCTTAACTTCTAAAATAAGAATACCCATGCGATAACTGCAATGTGTGTTTGCACATTAAGTGCTGAGATGCACAATCATTTTCAATTATAAAGGTCTACATGCATTCATTATACGTGTTGAAGCTTGCATACAATTTGCGACCACTCAGAAATCCAGGCCTGTGGATCTCCGCAGAAAATATGGACAGTAGCATATAAAAAAAGATAGAAATAGCAGCTCTATTCAACGCAAACGGGTCCTTTTAATAACAATCTATGAACAGTCTATAAACCATCAGTGCTATTTTGTCACTTCCTAGATAAAATAAAACCCTGTACGCTTTTCAAGGTGTCTCCGTCATCATGCAGTGTTATAACTTGAATACAGCCATAGATGACAATAGGGGGAATGATGTATCCTGCTGGTTTACTGCAGTGTAATGCACGCTTACACGCTTTGTTTGCTTGGGTACATGTACAGGAACTTATGCTCAGCTTCAACAACAACAACAACAACAACAACAACAACAACAACAACAACAACTGGAACAGCATAAATCCTTGGTATTGCGAGCAGCATGTGATGATCATTTCCTCTTTGCTTCGCGCTTGTGCGCGCGCGCACACACACACACACACACACACACACACACACACACACACACACACAAAGTACTTGTACTTCATTTATGCTGGAAAGGACAGCCATTACTCACATATCAATATTCTGCTTCATGATACAGCTGTAACTACATCATTCTATATTTTTCACTGCTACAATGGCTTCACGGCAGAAACTTTCTGCCTGTACACCATCAACTGATTTTAACATTAAATACTGGTCAGTTACTTACTTGTACAAACATGTATATAGCTAGTTAAGCATTCAAATTGCTCATGAAAGGAGCTTCCACCTAAGAATCATTTGCCGTTTATTTTCCTTTTTTCGTCTTTTATTTATTTTTATATATGCTGAGAAGTTGTACTCCAGCCACCAGGAAACCAGCTGCATCATAACTTGTTTTGCAATGTGAGCACGTGACCAACGCCTTTATTGGTGTACGTTTAGTCAGCCAAGAAAAGATTTTTGGTGGTTATGAATACATAATTATACAACTGTGCATAAACTAGTTTTGCATTTACATCTAATCGGAGCTAAACTACAAAGAAATGTATAAAGGATTCTAAGGATGGTATGAAAAAAATTATGGAGCCAAAAAACAAAATAAAAAATGAAAGAGAAAAGGGGACTATTTGAATAGGCGTGTGTTCAAATGACGTATGTGTTTAAAATAGAAGTTGTAGAATTCCACCAGTTCACAGGAGTCCGTTACCATGTTTGAAATGAATGAAGCCAACAGACCGGAAGGAAACATCACTCAATTGTTGTACATACACTTTCATTCTATTTATGTGCACCTCTCTTTCAAATCATTTGTACTTTTAGAAAATCAATGCATACCACAGCGCCACCCACCGAAAGACATTTCTGTAGACTTCTCAAGGAACATTCCTACCAAATGTCAAGGGAATCATACAAGCAGAAAATGAAAAAAGGCCTAGAAGTCAAAGAAAGAAAAGCACAAAGATTACGTTTAAAAAAAAAAATTCTAACATTGTGATGCATTCGTTTACAAAATTGAGGTATAGGGGCCCATGGACTTGGTGTCATACACTTTGAAAGCAACTGGACAAGCAATTTCTCCAAAATATAACAACTAAGAGGCCTGTGTAAACAGCCCGTCCTCAGCTTACCGTGCCATTTAAGCCATAAGCTATCCCACCAGGGTCCAGTAAAACAGACGTGTTGCCGTGCAATTTCGAAGCAAGTGCAGTTTTCAGCGTTTTTTGCAAACATTTTGCCGAAAAATAAACTTAATTGTTATAAACATCAATGAAGCGACCCGTTTTCAAGGTATAATTTCACCAACTTTCAGGACAGTGTGTGTGATAATTTCGGATAAGAAGTCGCAAATGGCAAAAACACACATAAAAATTCGTTAAAAAATATAACAGATCGCCGTACTACCTGTTGAACAAATTTAGGTTCAGTAGTCCCCAGGAGTCGCCCTGTACAATTTGGAAGCAATTGGCCTGGTGCTTTGAGAAAACATTTTCTTTAAGATTTTGCAGATAAAAACCAAGAAAAGTGTGATTACCCTGTGCTCTGCTGACTGGGACCTGCTGGTTCTGCAAGTACACACTTTGCCGCTCTACTTTTGTTTTCTATTGGTGCCTACCAATAAGTGACCAAATATTTAACATTACCAAGCTATGAACCAATACGTCAGTTTGACCGTTCATGGTCACTCAAGGTAAAATTTTCTAAATCAACAGAGACCCCAGGCTTTTCAATCAATATTTAATAGTAACGATGCATGAGCCACCATTACCAACGTTAGTAACTAGTTTCGGCGTTAAATTGACCATTTCAGCGCTTCAAGGCGTTTTCTGGCGTTACATACGCTGGCTAACGGCGAACAGCATTGGGGAACGCTGAAAGTCAACCGACTGTCTTGGGCCCCAGTGTTTGCCAGTGTAAGCCCACGTTTGCTAGCGTTTGGAGATTTATAACGCTGGCAAACGCTAACTAATGCTGGCTAACGCTCTACACCGCTCTTTACTCACACACTGATTGGAGAACATGCAAAATGTGAATTCATCAGGCTGAAATTGAAAGGACTTTTGCAAACCTGTCATAAACTTGCTATGTAATGAAATCTTAGTAATACAATGAAACCTGTTTTGAGAGGCTGCTCATAGGACAGGCTAAAAATGGTCACATAAGCCAAGTGGTCTCTCAATTGAGGTTTAAAATTAGAAAGATATCAAAAGATACATGGTAAACATAGTCTGAAAATGCAGGTGGTCTTTCGTCACAGTGGTCTCATGAAAAAGTTTTCACTGTACATAGATATGAACAATGGTTTTACACTACATGTACACAACATGACCCTTTTTTAAAAATTGGTAATGGTCAATGACCATTGCAATGTTTAAGGTCCTATATGCATTTTGCATTAAAAGCAAATAACACGAATGATTGTAAATCAATTGTCATTTTCCCCCAATACACTTGCTTCCATTCTAAATCTCGATTAGGACAAGCACAACTGTATGCAGCCATATTGTTGAAAGTACATAATGTATACAAATCTTAAATTTACATCACAAAATACATCAAACACATGTTCAAAAGTCTAAGCTCTGAACCTTTGTCCCAAATTCTCACAACTCACACATATGGTCTTTTGACACTTCAATATGTCTCTGTCAACATTTTGGTCTGGATGACCCGCATATTTGTTTATATCACTACAGCCTGTATGTTAAGAAGACACGATTAAGTCTGTGTGTGAACACAGACTACTTTCTCTCTTTCTTTCTTTCTTTCTTTCTTTCTTTCTTTCTTTCTTTCTTTCTTTCTTTCTTTCTTTCTTTCTTTCTTTCTTTCTCTCTCTCTTTCTTTCTTTCTTTCTTTCTTTCTTTCTTTCTTTCTTTATTCATTTATTTATTTGCGCGTGTCCGTTTGAATGTCAGGTGTTCTCGGACACTATTGTTCCGAAAATTACTAGTAATAAAGTTTTGCATATTGTTTGGAACAGTCATGATGTTGAAAATTATGCAAATTAGAGGCACACTTGAGTAAATATTAAATCTGACATATCTTCAAAACTTTTCAAGATAGAGTTGCAAGGGTAGCTTCATATGTGTGTCTATTGCTAAAGCAAACTCCTATGGCAGGCAATGAGGTTGGGGAATTTAATTTATGTTAAATTCACTGAATTTTCTCAGAATACAGATATTCCCCTCACCCCTCCGCAACAAGCTGGTGACTGTTTCCAAAGTCAGGCTGTTATGCAAACAGAGATAATTGAACTGTGAGAGCGTGGCCTCCATACTTCACAGGCAGTGGTTCCCAGTGCCCAGTGCCCAGTGCCCAGTGCTGTGGGCTTACCCTTCAATCGCTAGGGAGACTGTTGGCAGAATAAGTTTGTTTGCTTTGTGTAACCAAGGAGGCTACATATATATATATATATATATATATATATATATATATATATATATATATATATATATATATATATATATATATATATATATATATAGTCTGAATTCTCCTTGGTGTGACTTCCCCTCACAATAAGCTAGTGCTGACTGCGACGTGCCATTTCAGCTACAATTGATAGGTTAGTTACATAGCGGCATCCAGTGAAGTATGAACCATAGTTTAGCATTCTTTGCAAAGGGAGATTCAGATCAACTGCCAGACATCATTCAAACACAGATCCAAACTCCGTGTAATGACCACCTGTAACATGGAAGGATTTTGGTCAGGGAAGTGGGTTCATTTGGGCAGGCAGAGCTCCTATAGGCATAGCTGTTGTATTTCTAGCTGTGACACTTGCTCATCAGTTAAATATCCATAACATTGTTTCATGACCTTTGCAAACATTGCCCACTTTGAACAAAGGTTCATCTTATTTCATCCATATTCAGCCAGCGCAAACTTGCAAGTTAAGTTTGTCGACACCTTTAGCAGGTTATTGAACCTCGGTAGTCAAACATGTTCATGTACCATAGTACAGATTTTTGCTAGGAGCTATGTGAAATTGGATGTTGCCTGTCCAAACTTACAACTTAAGTTTGCCGACACATTCAGGCTGGTGATACCCAATAGTTAAACACGTAGATTTCTGTAAGAGCTATGTGAAGTTGAATGTTATGTTTGACAGTGGATTAGGTGAGCCTAATAGTTGATATTAGTAGAAGGGGTCACATTGTCACGTGAATGTTTTTGTGTTCATAGTGAAACTCAAATACATATACTTATAAATGCATGGACACGCATATCAGTGTATACACACTTCACTTGCTGCAGTCATTTTATGCCCCAGATTTACAAAGCATGGGAATTTGGTGTTGATGTGGTCATGTTTACTTCAAAGTATAAATGGGTTTGGCATCATATATTATAAATAGACTTAGCATCATGATTAAAGGTCGTGTTAAAAGTTATACAAATTAGGGTCAATTAGAATTTTTAACTCTCCCTATCTTCCAACCTTTTACAGACAGACACAAATTTGCTGGCTCACAAGCAGCTGAGCTAAATAGCTCCATATACACCAACCTATTACAAATTGACACAAAATTTAAAGGAGTCCATACAGGTTGTGACACCTGTCAATCTCATGGACAGTGACCAAAAACTGTAGCATTTTACATTATGCTAATTAGGAGCACTTCAAACATTGAAAAGTTGAATATATCGAAAACTGTTATAGATAGAGGTGCCCATCCAACTTCAATGTATAGGTGTGTGACAAAGCTCCACCCAATGAAACATGAACCAAAGTTGTAGCACTTAAATTTATGCAAATTAGGTGAATACACAGAATTAAAATCTGGAATGATTTCAAAACTATCACAGATAGAGGTGCCATGCATACTTCAATCGGTAGGTTTGTGACATAGCCGCATCTGATGAAACATGAACCAAAGTTGTAGCCCTTTAAATCATGCAAATAAGTACAATTTAAATCTGGAATAGCTTCAAAACTATTAAAGATAGAGCAGCCATTCTTACTTCAATTGATGGGTTTGTGACATAGCCTCATCCGATGAAACATGAACTTAAGTTACAGCATTACAATTGGTGCAAATTAGGTGTATGCACAAAGTTTTAAGCTTGAATATTTTTAAGACTATTATAGACTGGGGTGTCATTCAAACTTCTAATTGATAGCTTTGTTGGATAGCTGCATCGAATGAACCATGCATCAAAGTTGTAGCAGTCTGATTTATGCAGATACACAAAATTTAAATCTTGAACTGCTTCAAAACTATTATAGATTGAGGTGCCTTTACAACTTTAATTTATAAGTTTTTCACATACCCACATGAAAAAAAATATTGCAGGAGTTAAATAAATACTGAATAGCAATCTTTAAACGTTTTCTAGGCACACATGTCAATTTGGTGACTAGCAAATCAAAGTGTTCTGATTTAGAATTGCATTCTTGAACACATGGCAATTAAAATATCAAATATTTCCATTTTCTTGGCGGTTGCTAAAGAGTGCGACACAAATTTCGATGGAACAATGACTTTCTGGAACAACAAATCATTAGTTTTCCAAAATAGCCTATCTTGCCCTGCACATGGAAATAGAAGTTCAAGCCAAACTGTTGGGACTATGTCATCAACTTTGTGTGTTAGAATTATTTGCACCATTCCAAAATATGTTAAATTTGTTACTTCTGTCCCAGCTGTAACAGCCCACAGGGTATTCACGTTTAATGTATGTGTGTGTATTATTTATTCTTGCAGATGCGATATTTTTTTATGCAAATTGGGCTACCAGCGTTAAACTTGTATAGTGGAAGCATTTAACGCAAAGCTTACATAAATGCAGTTTTAACATTCAGGGACCTTGTTGGTGGGTGAACGGTCTTATAGACATTTGCATATATATGCAGCATTTCAGATTTTGGACAAGCAATTTATTTGTTCTGTACACACAATAAAATTCCTTTATGCAATTTTGAAACATGTTTCATTTGTTTTTGAACCTGACAAAGATGACCAGTAGCCGCTCTATAGAGACAAAACTCCATTGAAAGATCACTAGCCTTTTCCCTGGCCATATTCAAGAGACCAGGTCTTAATATCTGTCTACTCCATACATGCATATTATAAGAGTGAAAGTTGTCCATGCCCATGCCCACAGTAACTGAAGGTGAATGAATAGCTGTGTTATCCTATGTAGTAGTCCCTGTCCTGAAAGCCACCCTTACGAGAGACTGCTTTTCAGATTCTCAATTCCTATAGTTGCCATTTTAATTTACCTGTCATGAAAGAACATATGTCTCATAAGATTACTTTTTGTCACTATTGGGGTGGTCTCTCGTACCAGGGACCGGCATACTTTATAATGGGAAATGCACAACAGTTTGATTGATTTCCATCTAGAGACTGAAAACTTTCATCCATGATATTGCTCTTCCTACATTTAAAGGCCACCTGCCTTGTGTGACCAATTTTAGATCTACCCTGTATGGGTGATCATTCAAAAGAGCAACTCCTGTGCTACAAATTGCCACAATTAATGCCCTTGATCCTGACAAAGTTCCCTCTCTCTCTCTCAAAAAAAAGAAAAAAATATATTTAAGTTAAGCATAATAATAATAATAAAAATAATACTGTGTGGCACTCTGCTTATTTGCTGCGGTCCAGAATATTAGGTGACCTTTATTAAAAATAAAAAAAAAAGACTCAGCCCTATCCCACTGTCGCAACTGTCCCCTCGGCATGCCCACATCCCTTGCTGAGGTTGCCACCAAGCAGGGTCATGGGAGCCCTAATAAAGGCTACCTTCTCCGTTGCCTTCTAAGTTTGCCCTCTATTCTCTTCAGTGACCAATCCTAAGATATTTTTCCTACTCTCCCAGCAATGCACCAAGAAGCCTTTCACTCTAAACCTACTCTACTCCCTGGGAAATCCCCATCGATCCTAGTATCCATGCTAAGCTATCATTCTCTGCCATGTCCCTTACTTGCTCTAAGCTTTTACACTGCCCATCTCTTTCTCTCCACTGTACAAACAGATGGTCTCGAAGTGCACTATAACCTGTACACCATGTCATCATATGATCAATGGTCTCATCTACGTCCTCCCTACACAGTCTGCACTTCCCATCGCTCCCATTCATCCACTTCTATTTCCTCTTTTCCAGATTGATCACTCCTGCTCTGCCCTGAAACAACAGTCTAGAAACCTTGCTACCATCCCAATAGTTAGTTTTCACTGGCTTGTCTACAGCTCTATACTCTTTAAGTGCAACATATAAGCCAGTATGTTCGATTTGCTGAGTCAGCAAAAAGCTTGAATTCCACTTAACACAATATATGCATCACCGTTCAGAGAATGAATAATTATTACTATTGGCATCTGGTGAAAATTTGTGACAATTGGGCTAATTTTGGCATAAGCTGGTAAATATTTTGCAAGAGTTTGTTTTTCGAGTAGTGAAAGATCAACCAGGGAAAATCTAAGTGCAGGATTTGTAGTATTTGCAAAGATTTTTGGTCTTCTTTTCTTTGAGTGAAATTGAGTTGATTAGCATGGGGGTGGCCATATTGAAATTTGAAATTTAGTGAGAGGAAACCTATTGTAACCAGGAAAATAAGGACAGAAATAGGAAGCCAGGTCAGGGTTTGCCGCAGAGTAGGGTGAGGATAGGTGCTGGGTCTCATGGGAAGGCTGATAGGAGAGCAGAAGGGAGGTCACCTAGGCAGGAGAGAAGGGTAGAGGGGACAGGGCCTGGGGTTAGGACTAGTGAGAGGGAGGCAAGAGCAGAGTTGAGGATGGGACAGTTGTAGGGAGGAAGGGTAGTCAGTACTAGTGACAAATGTCTGAGGGTTGTAGTACAGTTAGGTTCTAACGGCCTAGTGGACAGAGAGGCAGGGGAGGAAGGTGGGTAAAGAGTAAATCAGTTGATGTTCAGGGGAATGGCAGATGACATAAGGAGAGTAATATTTAGGGTTAAGGAGGTAATAGGAAGGAAAAGAGTACCGGTAGAGGAAAAAGGGTAGAGCATAGATGCAGAGATAAAGAGTGCAATTAAAAACAGGAAGGTTAAGAATAAAGCTTGGAGGTTTGCTAGGAGGTACAGGCAGCAGAATGAAATAACTAAGGCCAATGAGGAGTACAATGAGGCAAGAAGGATAGTACAGGATATGAATACAGAGAGAAAGATAAAGACTAATGATGAGATGAAGAAAAGGGTTCTGTCAAGTGGAGCTGACTCATCAGCAGTTTTTTGGACACAGGTGTTGAGAAGGAAGAGGGTAGGAATTGACAAGCGTAAGCATAAAGGAGGCTAAAGATATAGAAGCGGCAATGCAGGAACACTGGAAAGAAATTAATGACCCACAGTGGGGAATGGGGGAGCCACCCAGTGGTAGAGTAAAAACAAGACCCGACAGGTGGGAACAGGTACCATGCAAGAGAATTGAGAGAGTAGAGATTGAAATAGCAGTGGACAGGTTGAAAGTAGGGAAATTTCCAGGGCCAGATAGGGCATTAAATGAGTTTATAAGGAAAGGTCGAGAAAAATTGTGGGAGAGCATGGGATTTCTGTTCAATCTGGTTATGGAAAGAAAGCAGGCCCCAAGAGAATGGAGAGAGTTAAAGCTAGCATACATTCCGAAGAAGGGATCTGTGAATAGCCAAGATCAGTGCGGGGGGGGGGGGGTAGCATTAACATTAAATATAGGGAAGATTTTTGCATGTGTAATGTACAAGAAACTAGGTAGAGTTGTGGAGAGGGAGGGTTTCTTAGAAGAGATTCAGAATGGATTCAGACCAGACAGGAGGGTTGTTGACCATGTTTTCACATTATCACAGGTGCTAGAGATAGCAAAGAAAAGGAAAAGAAACAGAAAGAAGTACATGGCCTTCTTTGATGTGCAGAAAGCTTATGACAGGGTTTGGAGAAATGCTCTGTGGGCTAAAATGGAAGGGCTAGGTTTTGGAGGTGGTTTTCTGGAAGTGGTAAAGGCTCTATATGCAGATGTATATTGTAATTTCAGTATAGGGGATGAGGAAACTCAAGGGGCAAGGTTAGATATCGGTCTAAAACAGGGATGTGTGTTATCCCCGATTCTGTTTGACATATTATGCATGTGAAAGCTGGGAACACACCTGTCAGACAGCAATAAAGGAGTAACAACAGAAGGAGGAAAATATTCCAGGGTTGTTTTCCCCTGATGATACTGTCTAAATGGTAGATACAGAAAAAGAGTTACAGGAACTTTTGAGGATAGCACGTGACCATGGAGAAAAGTGGAGGTTAGAGTTAAGTCAGAAGAGTCAGGTCATGGTCTTGAGGCAGAAAAGAAGACAGAATGAGAGATGCATGTTAGGGAAGTTTAGGATACCAGAGGGTCAAGAGAAAGACATTAGGATTGGAGAGGGTAAGGAGTAGGAGTATTTAGGGGTGAACACTAAGGTCAAAGGACAGGGAATGTTTGAGTACCTTGTTGAGAAAATCAGACAGAAGCTGAATAGCGCGAAAGGTATGATAAAAGTCAGGGCAGAGAACAGTTTCAATAGAGCATTTACAGGAAGGGAGCTTTGGGAACGTGTAGCCATACCTGGGATGTTATATGGGTTAGATGTGATAGAAATTAGTGAAAAGGATGTGGAATGGATGGAGAAGGCACAGAGGGAGATGGGGAAATGGGTGCTTGGGGCACCACCATGTGTAGCAACAGAGGCTGTGTTGGGAGAGTTGGGGTGGTTACCAATAAGAGATAGAATAGCTAAGGCTAGGTTGGACTATTGGGGCTATCTGCAACAGGTAAATGAAGAAAGGTGGTGTAGGAAGGTGTACATGGAAGCTGTTAATGAGAAGATAAAGTGCGTTCAAGGAATAGACAAATTTGCTGAGAAATAGGAGTTGAAAGGACCAGAGGAGATTGAAGTGGCATGGAAATCGTATATTGGAAAGGTGATTCAAGAGAAACATGTGGAGCAGTGGAAAAAGGGGTTGAGGAGAAAAGCACACTTTAAGCGTATAGAGATGTAGACAAGCCAGTGAAAACTACATGTTGGAATGGTAGCAAGGTTTCTACACTGTTGTTTCAGGTCAGAGTAGGAGTGATCAACCTACAAAAGAGGAAACAGAAGTGGATGCATGGGAGCGATGGGAAGTGTAGAATGTGTATGGAGGACGTAGATGAGACCATTGATCATATGATAACATGGTGTACCAGTTATAGATCACTTAGAGACAGGCTGTTTGTACAGTGGAGAGAAAGAGATGGACAGTGTAAAAACTTAGAGCAAGTAAGAACATGGCAGAGAATGATAGGCTAGCATGGATACCAGGATCGAAGGGCAAGTTTTCATGGAGTAGAGTAGGTTTAGAGTCAATCAAAGGCTTCTCGGTGCATTGCTGGGAGAGTAGGAATAATATCTTAGGATAAGTCACCAAACAGAATAGAGGACCAAGTTAGAAGGGAAGGGAGAAGGTAGCCCTGTGGGAATGCCGAGCACTCAGTTGCGACAGTGGGATAGAGCTGAGTTGACTGGGAGGTGGTTTCAGGGGATATAACCAGGACCAAGGGTGCACCAGAGCAGTGAGAGGGTATGGTGCTCCCTTTGCCTAGGCAGCGGTCCTTGGACCATGGAAGCAATGGCTGTGCAGGCACCATGGTTCCCTTGGCCCATCTTTTTTTTTTCCAAGGCCACCTGACTAGCTAGTCAGGACTGTGGCAAACTAGCTATTAACAGTTTTGGTGATATTCCAATACATGCACTGTGCCACTGCTGTATACCTAAAACACTAGAGGCAGATACTGACTCAGTCCCAAAGTTTGTCATCCAATAATTCCATCAAAACTTCATATAGTCCCAAATGTTTCGTCAAACTGCCTCATCTTCAGTCAGATTATATTTTTTTAAAATTTCAGACAATTTTTTATGGCCATTCTAGAGAAGTTGTCAAAAACAGCCTTAACACAAAGTTAACTTCATTGGAAAAGCACGAAAAAATTGCAACTACCTCACTTCAAAAGAATCTGTATTCAATATGAAAGTGAATGGCAAAGTAGTTCATAAAACGGAAAAAAAATGCACCATTCTCTCCTTCACAGAGACCTGCCTGGGGAACAGCTGTGTTTAAAATCACAGTATTGCATATAATAATTTGACAAGATTGCAATACATGTACTATATTGCTACACACGTGCAGAAGCAACATGTACTGACACATGGTCTCAAAGTTCAATCCTGTAGCTTCTTCAAAATTTAAGATTTCCTATCACTTTCACAACTTTCAATGCCTTTAGTCAGATTATATTTGGATGCAATTTCAACTATTCTGTTCGACTATTCTGGAGAACTTCAAAATAGCTTCAACACACAAAAACTCATTTTGAAAAATAGGGAAGAATGGCGTGGCCCCTCAAAATGTGAACTTTATGAGCCAAAGTCCTTTTTTCAAATAATAAATTTTGAAAATTGAAAATGTTAAAAATTATATATATATATTTTTTTTTAATTCTATCATCTCTTGTAAACTTGATAGATGACCACTTGGGGAACATCCATGCACAAAATCAAATATGCCATGCAATGGTTTTTGGGAAGTCAAATATGTCTATGGACACAGACATATCTCATAATCTGCTGACTGACATACATGTAGCATCCATTGACCGTCTGTTTGTCGTCCACAATTCACATATTTGACTTCTCCAAAATTGTGATCCAGATCCATTTCAAACCTTGTAGGGATGTACCTTTGATAGATCTACATGTATGCCAAGTATGTTCTTATGGTCACGGTCCAGTGATTTCTGTATTTTTTACCTCAGCTGACTAATCACAACATAATCTCAGCTGACTGACAAGCCAACTGAGGTTAAAAAACAAAAGTCATTTAAAATATGAATTTATACTGAACCCCAATGAAAAGTATCCACATGCCAATTTTGAAGTATTTTATTGTTTATACTTGAAACCTTTCATACCTAGACGTGCTTAGAACTTAACAAAGCATTCACTTTTCTGGCGTAAAAATAATGTCACGCTCTACCGACATTAACGTCACTTACAGGCAAAAAATGTCATTAACTGCCCTAATTGAAAGTCACACAAATTTTTCTGTTCAATATGGGATGTGGCCACCTCGAGCATCAACACATGCTATACATCTGCGGCGCATACTGCTGACCAGGGTTTGAATTCTGTGTTGGGGAACATTATTCCATTCTTCCTGCAGAGCTTGGATCAGCTGGTTTCGGGTAGTAGGCCTAGGTGTCCTCCGTTGAATACCTTGGCCTAACTGATCCCACAAATGTTCAATAGGGCTCAGATCGGGTGAGAACGCTGGCCATTCCATGACATTGATGTTGTTCTCATTGAGAAAGTTCATTGTTAATCTTGCAGAGTGTGCACGTGCATTGTCCTGCTGAAAGATCGCCAGATCTTGATGCTGCTCCATAAATGGGACCATGTGCAGCTCCAGCACCTCATCAATGTACCGCCTAGCATTGAGAATCCCTTGAATGACCACTAGGGGTGTCCGGTAGCGGTTGCTGATGCCTGCCCACACCATGACAGAGGGTCCACCCCATCGATCTGCCTGACGGACACAGGCATCTGCATATCTCTCCCCAGTCCGGCGCCACACACGTTCTCTGCCATCTGCTCTGCTGACACAAAAACGGGACTCGTCAGTAAAAAGGACGGTATTCCACTGCTGGCGAGTCCACCTGGAGTGTGCTCTACACCACTGCAGTCGTCTTTCTCTTCTGGGTTGGGTCAGCAGGTTACCCCTGTAAGGTCTTCTGGCTGTTAGGCCACTGCTCCTCAGTCGCCTCTCCACAGTAGAAGTACTGACAGGACGGTGATTCACCCCTTGAGTCTCACGGGCTGTTTGGGCTGCTGTACGGAAACGGTCTCGCAGGTGCATCAGCCGGATGTGACGGTCTTGGCCAGGTGTTGTCACTCTTTCTCGGCCAGGCCTAGGCCGATCATCTACGGATCCAGTTTCTTGTTGCCGTTCAATTAGTCGTTGGATGGTGCGCCGAGTACACCCCATTCTTTGTGCGATTTGAGTGATTGGGACTCCACCCTCTGCAAGCCCCAAAGCATGGTGTCTTTGACCTTGGCTCAGACGCGGCATGATCGCCTCAACACACCTGAGACCACTGGCTTTTTTCTTGGCTGAACATCCCTTTTTAAAGCCACTGAAAACATCAGGTCATTTTAGCAAACCAATAGGAGTGGTGGTCAGAAGCCATATTCGGTGCACAAAAGTCACATGCATTATGTAACAACCCAGCAAAAGTTAAAAAGTTGTCCTGAATGACCCTGATGTAGGCTCCAAACCATGCATATATGCACACACAGTACTTAGTAACTTACAAAATTAATGTGTTAATTTTTTTATGTGGATACTTTTCATTGGGGTTCAGTATACATAAGCATGACCAATTGAACAAATTTAGTAGATTCGCCCAAGGCAAGTCCCGGCTAAGTTTGATCTGGCCAATAGTTTTTGAGAAATAAAAAAACATGAACTTGTTGAAAGACCTTTATGGGCAGGGACTTCAAGCTCAGCTACATGAAACCTGACCAACCAGCAGGGCCAAAAAGGTGCACATCCATCCTTGAAGTGGCCTTTGAATGTATTTATGCTGGCTGGAAGAAAGAATCGGAGGGTGTGTACACGTTGCATTTGACAGAATCTACAATGAAATTATCACTTTTATTTGGTGGCACTTCAAGCTGCCCGAGGTTGTGGCAAAGGTGTGTTTTTTTAAAACCCTCAACTGAAATAAGATGCAATGATGACATGGTTCTCAAAATATTTCTACAATGTATCCCCCCCCCTCAAAAAAAAATTGCCAATTTTCCCAGATGGTGTAATGTTTTACTCCTTTTCACCACATAAATTCATGTTAGGAGATTGCTGCAGTGATGGATGTATAGCTATATTATGTCTGTGAAAAGTATTGAAGCAGATGCATGGCATTGTACAACAGTTATTTTCAAAATGTTAACATTCCTTTTTTATCTCTTGCTTTCCGTGTGCACACAAACTTCAACACTATTACACGTTTAAATACAAGTTTATTGGATTTAAAAATACCAAGCAGCTTTGGTTCTTTCTTTCTCGATTGAAAGACAATCTGGGGATTGAAAATGGAAGCATTCTTATCACATGAAACACAAAAGATTGAGGGAAAGACACATCTGGGTTGCACAGAAGTCATTTGTTTCTGATGAGCCCAGACAGGAAAAATCCAGCCAGGCAATCTGCTTGCTACATTATGTTTCTACTCTCATCAACACTCGTCTCATTTTTCAAAAACGCCAAGTTTTAGCATTTCACCATCATTAAAAAGGCACCAGTTTAGGATTAAACTAGTTTCTTGTACATCTGTCTTCACATTTCACTTCTTGTTCAATGACTTTGCTTGCCATTCAGTGGCAATCAAAATCTTGCAAAAATTGCTACACCTATTCCATTGTTAGGAACTTAATTCCACATACAGCAGTATACAGAGAGTATAATATTTACACTGTTTTCTTCTTGCTTTTGTTCGTTCATATACTTCAATATATGTACATACACGATAGTACCTGACAGATAATTTCTTTTTTAAAAGGCACCTGATTAAACAATAATAGTAAATTATTCCCTTGATGCGTATCATCTCCACAGTGGCAGTTACACATGCACACTTCATTCCATCTCATTGTACACATTGAAACACAAATTTATCCAGCCAACTTCATGTGCCCTTAATTCTTCTATCCATTCTGCAATACATCCTAACATAAACATTTAAACTACAGAAGTCTTTAAAATAAGAATTCATTCTAATGCCAACCATACTATCATTACTAGGAATAGCATGCTCTCAAAATCAAACCTTTGTAATGCGTGAGGCCTTGCCATTTTTTTCCCCTAAGCACACTAGATCATCAGTTGGGATTATTTTTGAACCCTTTCAATGATGTTTTTGGGGAGCAGCTTTTCAGTTCATGGCAAATTACCATTAACCTGAAAAAAGTTATCTGCTAAAAATACTACAATATTTTTGTTCATTAATTCACTCACCAAGACAGTATATATTCTGCACTACCAAGCAAATTAGCTAGTTTGCTGCACTAGGTGGAATACTTTTTAAAACCCTAACACGGACCTGGAATTTTTTCAGCAGCTTTTGCTCTGAAGATTTACATACTACAAGCACGTTTTTCATTCCGATTCAAATCGTTGGACTTACAGTCATATTTCATGAAGGTCAACATTCATAACATATATGAATTTGTATTATGCTTAGCACAAAAATATAATAATAATTTAAGATAATATTCAGATCATACATGACAACATTTTGTGGACAGGACTTCAAAAATAATAAAACAACAACTTTCTCAAATTTACATTGAAAATTGGTTAAAACAGAAAGTTGATCTTATGGTGGTTATTAGCTTATATCATACATTTCAAACCACGAAAACAGAACTGAGATTAGGGGCATTCAGGTCGGCAGCTGTGCTGTTTTGGCTTGCGTCATTCAACCAATATGACTACGTACAGCCACGTCCAAGTATCTTGCATGGCACACCATGCTACCCTTGTTGAATAAGCAGCTTCCATCAAGTGAATGTTTAAAAAGCCATAGTCATGTTCTCAAAATACCCATTAAGCTTGCACTAAGGAGTCCTAATATGTTTAAAATATGTATTCTTTACTTTCACAAAAGTTAGTGCAGTCCTACTGGAAGGGAATTCACATATATGCCCGACATCAAAAGAAAAAGAAAAAAAATGAATACATAAATAAATAAATTCAAGGTTAGCTTAATCTCACATACAAGAAAAACTGGTTTATTTTCATGGTTCCTTTGAATGTCAAAAATGCACAAATGATATAAATTATTCCACTTTAGACATAAATGCATTCCACAAAATGATTTTTAAGTACATGTACAATAAATCCACCATTTTGGCAATAGGCAGGCATGCCACATCTGAAGAAATATGAAAGCATCAAAATTCTAGTCCAATCTAACAATATTGATGTGGTTTTTGCTGTAAACACTGATCTGTGACTGTGTGTATACAGTAGGTCATAGGTCAACTGGAAGAACTACATAAACCTGATTTTTATGACTACACTTGCAATTGAAGCAGCTTTAAATAAAACAACATTGGTTCAAATGTACCATTTTAAAAATCTTAATATCTTAAAAAAAAAAAACTACTTAGGAAATTTTTATATTACGTTAGTCAGTTTACAAATCTTCTACTTCCCTGAGTGTCATATTATACCAACGTATAACAAACTACACATCAAAGTCTCCACAAGTCATTCATATAAAAAATTGGAGTTTTTGTGGGTTTTTTTTTTTTTTTTTTGATTTTCTTGCAAGCACAATATTAATACAAGTGTTCAGATCAAATAGTGAGACACACGTTAAAAATTATGTATCGAGAAGCTTCAATATCTCTAATGAAAACTATTAGCACAGACTGGGCTTTAGCAGTGGAGCCTCGATCATGACATCTCAGTCTCAATGCACCAAGCAAATCGTCAGAGCAACCACTATCATGACCACTATGTATCACCTCATTCTTCACCAAATCTTCAAAGTGCTCAGTGCAGACACCCATGTCAACTAAACTATACATCCAAACACCAAGCAGACAGGCTGACAGGATATATACAGGTGGAGTTGTGAGGCAAAGCTCTCCGACACTTTGAAGTGTATATCAGCATAGCTGCATATTGCAACAAAACATATCATCTTCCAGCAGTTTTCCTCATGAGCTATCTGGCCAGCTATTGTAAAGCCAAATTCTGGTCTATGAATACCCAAAATGCCAATCTAATTGTCTAGGCCTACATCATGTCACTTTTTTTATTCTTCTTTTCTTATCTTACCTTATCATGGGTCTTTTTTTCACATATAATTAATAAGAAAATTGAAAATTTTCCTCAAAAAAAAAGTGAACAAAGCAATTTGTGAATGCCCTATTTTCATCTGAACCCTTTCCTCCTTTAACCAGCCAAACCTGGCTGGTGGTCAAATGGCTTTTGTTTTCATCTAGTTCCCAGAGCAACAAAAAAACAATTTGAATCAGCACTGTACATAAGACTCAGGATTGCAATACACCCCGGGTCAACAGCTTTCCTTGGCATGGGGTGGGTGCTAGGCGACCAGCCTAAGCCACAGAAAGCTGTTGATTCAGCCTTAAACTCAGTCTTTATCTCAGTTGTAATTCAAGGAGGAAAGGGTCATTGTTATGTCCTTCCTTATCCAGCCACCATTTTACAACCGGTTGGACCACTCTGCAATCAAAGAGCCAGAACGGGCACACTTTGTGAGTCACCTGCCAGCAAATCAGATTTCCACAGCATGAAATGGTCACTCTCCCTCTACAATTATTAAAAAACTTTTATCACAATATATATCACAATTGATTAAATACTTCACGCCTGAATCACTCTGTTTTCTTTGACCCTGCACAACCATCATGGATGAAAAATACACTTTATACATTTAAAGTATTATTATGACTCTCCAGTCCAGTGTTGACGTCAGTCCTGAATGTCAATTGTCATTAGCTGCCATGCCATACCCTGATATATTATCATGTGAATCATCCACTTAATACACAAGAGACACAACCCATTGGCTTCATGTCATGTCATAATAGTCAACGCCAACCAGCTTTTCATAGAAAGGAGCATTTTGGTATCAGAGGGAAGACTAGACATACCTTCAACACAAGCGTTGACTGAAGGGTCCGCCATTTGCTCACATTCAGTCATGGTGTCACCAAAATCTAATCAGTTCATCTTGCTAGGTAATGTAAGCATATTGCCAAATTTGAGCAAAATACATGCATGCCTTCTGTAGATAATGTGGTAATTAGAATGCGCACATCCGGACGGATGGACGGCCCAAAAACAGAAAAGGTCCCCCCATGGGGGCGGACCCTTAAAAAATCAGATAGAAGCAAAGTCGCCATTTCTATAAGAAGTGGGTTGACCTTTAGGGCTCCAAATATGCAGGGTAACATGAATGTAAAAGAGTTACATGGGTATACAGCAAATACTGTGGAGGTGGTTACACTTGAACTTGAAGTTGATTGCCCACCTATCTAAAAAAATAACATGCCTGTGTATGATAATGCTTTATCTGTTATCAAACAGTGATTAGATTCATCAAAACAACAGCACCAAGTAACTTTGGCTCAGTATCACAGATTTAGGACAGAAAACTGGCTAAGTATTTGGTATATGCTAAAAATTTTGCATTTCCCCAGTCAATTCATACAGTACGTTTTACATCCCCCCCCCCCCAATAAACCTGACAAAATTCAGCAAGATGTGACAGTCATTTGTTTTGATGTCTTCACATAAATTTGTTTAAGGAATATATTTTTTACGAAAATCAGGATGGCACTTCACTGACCTTCCTTGCTGTTATGGACACCAAATGCCCAACCCAGGAAAATATGAAGACCACTGATCCACCATATATTTTTTTTTCAGACATACGCAAATCTTCCTATTGGAATTCTATTCAAATATCTCGATTTATGAATTTTAGCATAGCGCAGTAAAGTCTTAAGCACAAGCATACTTCTTCTTTGGCAAAAATCCAATGTGACCAATTATATTTACAAAAAAATATATATATTTTTTTTAATTGGTCAATTGAACAGATTAAAGAATATTTTAAACAAATACCTTGTGTTACAGGTCTGTCAGACATATCATGCTGTTCCAGTTGATGGTGTGATTCATGTTGAACATTAGTATAATGCTATGTCAACTACCCTTGGTGAGCCATAGGATTGTATTCGTGATGAAATACACTGAACGTACATCAAAAATTTGACTCAAGTTTGACAATAACAATATGTAGTTAATGTGGTTTTGTCAACATAAGATAACAATTCTCTCTCTTTTTTTGTTTTTCGGAGTACTGCCCAAGACGAAATGACATTTGATGCTGATGAGTGAAAATGAGCAACCTCTGCCAATATTTACAATTTATATAAAAACCTGCAGGTAGTTTCAGACCTGTATCTGCTATCAGGGCAACCTTCTTCCCTATGCTCCATCTTTCACTCAACAGGGGGGCTCGGCAGGTCTGACTAGTGGTGCTACTTAATTCATAGCCTGGGGGTGACTTCAGTGTCTGATAAAAAATCCATATTCTTAAGCTAACTGCGGCCTACAACTGCTTATTGTATGGCACTGTATTTACATTTTCAGGTTAATAATATGCTCACCCTGGAAAAGTCTCATTATATATTGTACATTACATATATTCGACAAATTCACTTTCCCACACATAAATTTTGGATAAGTACTACCTCTTCAAAATATCGAGTCGAGACTAACCCATAATGGCTGCCATTTTGAAAATTATGGATTCTGCATCCAGTGGTTTGTAATAAATAAGGATAGTATTGGGATGATGGGGGTGGGGTGGGTTATAATAATATATGCACCAAAAATAATAGATTTTGCAAATGTTTCAGAGCATCCATAATGATCGATATATTGGCTGAAGATATTGACTTTAGATAGTCCACAGCTTATCAGGACATTATCACAACATATTTTTCGAGTGATCATCAAGGCCCCGACTTCAATGATGTAGAATACAAGTGTCCTTCATCATTGGGGACAATCCCTCAAATTTGCTGAAAATTTGACCGTTTGTATTATTTGTCCTACATCAGAATTTTCTTCTGTATTATTTGTTATTTATTTTCTGTTCCTCAAGGACTTCTCGAGTCATCCTGAAACAAATTTTTCGATGTTGGCACCTCTGGAATGCTGGCCTTTACACCAGCAGAATTCAAGAACTCACTGTTGTGTATGTGAGAACTGACCTGTGTATTTGCTATTTGAATGCACATTCACGAGGCACATTTCATGCGTAGAGGAGTAAAGTAACATATATATCCTTATTTGGCACCACTGGACAAACGGTTAAATCTTGATTTTGTCCACTGGGCAAACACACTGCATGGTTAGCATACATGTACGGCTGTTTTGCTTTCCACAGCAACACATTACTATCCTCTCAAAACTGAGGAACATGATTTGTCTGACAGACTTGTGACACAAGGCATTGGACGCTTACCAATTAAAACTACATAACAACAGGACCGTGATAACTCACATAACATCATGAACACAACATCAATGTAAACCAGTTCCAAATGACACTACACTATGAAAACAACACCATTTTGTAAATCAACTAAGTATGGGCATTCTAACCACCTGGGGTGGTGTTCATGAAAAAAACCAAAAACCTTTGATCTTAACAGCAAAATTAGAGCTTTCCAATTGGTCAATTTTGTGCTCGAGTCCACTTGAGTTCAATATGATTTTTTTTTTCCTGAATACCACCCCAGCATTTGCTACCACTATCATAAGTTAAAAACTCTGAGCGATCAGCAGTTATAATGTGCAATAATTAACACTCAGAAAAACTTGATGATCTTTCACTTTAAAACTTGGGACCCACAACAGTTAATGACTAAAACCAATCACATCAAAGGAAATTGCATATGCCAGCACACAAGGCACTTCTGTAAGCAGTCAATTACAGGAATTCTATCAGCTGGCCATAAAAAAATTCTGGTCAGCCAGACAGTTTGCTGCATAGATATATTTTAATCCAATATTGGTCGTTCTTTCATGATCTTGATGATTTTGTCGTAAACCAAAGGGGCAGCATCCAGACCCCAAATGAAGTCGAGGTGATCGAAATCTTTAATCTCATTATTGCCAATCAGACTTTTGAGCCTTGGAATCAATGTTTTGACATCCTGAAAAAAAAATCAGTGTGGTTGATTACTATATTCTTAAGGTAATTAAAAAGCAATAATGATATGATCCCTTGTGATATATTTCTATTTCATGATAAAAATCCTAAGTTCCCAGAACATATTAGTAATGTTTTCAAATGGAATATTCTCCAGAGCTGTTGACTAAGACTACTTTTTGCTTTAGACCAGGCTTGCTGGTATTTGAATGAAAGGTATCTTCATGAGGAATTTGAATCTTTTAACTATTATATGTTTAACACTGAGAAAACGACTATAGCTGCGATTAGCATTTTAAGGGTTAAATTGCTGTTTTTCATGAAAAAAAAAGAGTTGTACCTTGCATGCTATTATCTACTTTCCCTGGATATTATGGCATTTTAACGTAACCACAGTGACATGTACGCGTATGTGCTTTGCAAAGTAAAATACAGGTACATGTACATTGTATACTGTATAAATACAAATTTTCCCAAATTTTCCTGAGTTGTGCCATTCGGGAAAAAAAAATACTCAACGCCCAAATAACATCATCTGGAGCTTAGCATTACCTATTAAGGAAAATTAAAGCCGGGAAAATTTGAATTTATGTGGATCCAGGAAAATTAATGTGCAGGAAAATTTTTACTTTAAACATCATGTTAACACTTTAGGTATTGAAGAGACACACTACTACAGGCACATCTGTATATATATATGTGTGTGTGTGTGTGTATTCCTCCCACCCCTGCAATATCCACTTTACATGCATAGGACACTGAGGTAACAATGACTGATCCCTCAGACGCTCCATACCTCTGGGTCTGCCAACCAATCGTTGCCTCCCCAGAACAGAACTACTGGCGTCGTCATATTCTCTATTGGGTACAAGGGAGGTGTTGGCTGCAAAATCAAACAAAAAAGATTAACACGGTGACAGGAAGCCCTTCTCAACTAAATTTCATCCACATACATGTATCATGATTATAGCGATAACATTGCACCTTGTTGTTCAGTGCTACTAAAAAAAAAAAAAAAAAAAATGAATCCGGTACTCAGAGAGGGTCTAATCACTTAAAAAATCAGAGCTTTCGCAGCACGTGCGTGGGGCGTCGATAGGTGATAATAGTCGCTAATTGATAAACATTCCAAGTTTAAACAAATACTTGGTCCAAAGTTGTATTCATCAGAACTTTATCTCTGTCAACACAAGCAGACATTTTCACTGTCATACACTAGTACATAAGATTACGTTACAATAGCAAAGGTACCAGCAGTAATTATTGGTTTGCTGAGCGGGGTCACACAACTCACCGTCAGTGTGATCTGCCCCAACGATGTCAAAGCAGTGTCAAAATACAATAAAATTTGCATGGCGAATTCATCTGCAAATTAACATCAAATGCCATTTATCGGTGGGTTCTAACAGTGTTGGAAAAAATAGGTGCCTTGACGGCTTCCAGTCACACGCAAGTGACAGGCCACACAGCCTCACAGGGTAGAGTGGATCTGCGGTGAACTGACCCTGTCTCACGGACTGATTTGGGACACACTCGGCTTTTCCTGTTATCCCCTACCTTTGCATATTTGTCTGTGACTCCAAATAATTGTTGCAATTAACACTGGATCTTTATTTTCGCATGCAGCAATATAAACAAAGCTTCCCGTTTGTGTGTTCCCTCCGTAAATTAAGGCAGATTCATACATGTTCACTAGGCGGAAGCCATGATGAAAACACTGTAACATGAGCCATGATTGGCTCATTTTTGCATGTGACTCAGTTGACCAATCGGGTGATGTGTTGTGCGTCAGACCACATGGCCAAAGCAGCTGTTTGTGTACAGTTGCAGAAAAGATGTCGACGGTGCGCACACTCAATTTCTGATTTGAAATATTAAAATTTTCGTTTGAATTTGATTTAGGAGCACCTTTTATTGCAAGGAACTTGCCAATACTGTATACGCAAATTTACTACGATGTACCGATATCATTCATGGTAGGTACGCAAACGATATGCGTTTACAGAACTGCCACACGGGGCATGCCGCCGTGTGAGTAGCGTTAAATCACGCCTGAAAAAAATTTTTTTTTGCCCTGTTGAAAAAAATATTCCAACCGTAACGTTTTGCGGACACCGGGCGCCTTATACAAAACAGAAATATTTTTTGGGCTGGCCCAATTTACAGTTCACATAGAGCAAGATTTGTCTTCACAGTCCACCCCTTGTGATCACAAAATTACGGTCTTAAAAATGCTGATTTCCCCCTTGTAATATCCAGAGATAGCACAAAAGGCACCAAAAAAATTATGTGAGCAGGTGGTCTCTCAAGACACTGTCAGGGTGGCCTCTCATGACAGGTGCAGTATCGCAAGTTCATGTGTACGGTGTAGGGCAGGGATGACGGACAGCAAGCAGCGCTGTCATGGTACATGTACCACATAATTTCAACACCACAAAGATGGATAAACATGCCTAGATCACACTGATTAATGTGTACTGCACCCCTCCCAATGCAGGAGGTGTACGTGGTGCTCACAAGAGCCACAGCAGATTGTAACTATGTTAAAACTATGTTTTGACAGTGGGCATTTAGAACACAATGGAAGCAAAAGGTTGGGTATTAAAGGCAGGTCTTTTACAATAGCATTGTTACAACAATTGTTCATCCTGACAGTGCCCACTGGACACATAGCTCCTGACATGTGTACTGCGACCCTGATTTATCCGAATTTTTGGCCTCAAAAACACCCACATGAAACTCATGAAATTATTCTCCACTTTCACCATCACCATATCTTCCCTCAGCTATAAATATCAAAAGTATAGGTCTACAAGCATGACAAGTGCCTAAGGGTCAATTAGCTACATTTCCTTGGCGCCCCAGAAGTTTACCCTTCTCCCGGTCACAATAAGACCCTGTTGCCTGCTTTCCCTGCCATGGGTTGTGAAATGTGCTTCACCCACGCTAAGGAAAGCCATTGACCTGGGGCATACCATCTTCATAAGCCTCCCCTACAATTTTCAGAACAATGTTTACTATTGAGATGAAATTCAAGAAATTAATTTACAGCAGACCACAGTTTTTGGAGTGTTTTCGAGCGATTTGGCCATGAAAACGGACAAGAGAGTGGGCCCCTTAAGCATCATCCGGCATCTTACCTGTCCATAGTGATCCCGGTTCTTGGAGGTGCTGCCGTAATCATATGCCTGACACTTGCCAGACTTCACCATCTGAAATAAACAGGATTATATGAAGAGAGACCGGCATTGTCTTTAAAATGATTTCACTCCTGACTGATACTATTGCTGCATGGTTCCTAATACCATGTCATCAGTACACACTTCTATTTATTAACACCTGCCGTAGCAGCCGCATCACTTAAGTGCTTGAATTTGTGCGCTATTCTCCGTTCAAACAGGAAGATGCAAGTGAGAGGTATACACAAAGTGTTCAATTTTTCCAAGCATATGCTATACTTTGTCCCACTACATGTAGATGCACACTTTGCATGATTTGTATAAGCCTGTTACCCTACATGTGCATTTATGACTACATTTGTATTATATCTAGGAGACCCAAGCTCTGTGTTATCATCTACTCCACCTGCAAGTGCAGTCCAGATAACATGGACCTTGGTCTGCTTTGCAGGTAAGTACCCTATATAACACAGTGGTCCCCCTTGTATAAGACCATCCTTTAATAGTGCCTTAGAAATGTAGCGTTATAAGAAGGGTGGTCTCTCTGTGGGGAATAAAATACAAATGCCACACTGGCTACATGGATTTGTGGCCTTTGTAGAGGGTGTGGCCTACTTGCTCACAACACTTCCAACATCCCAAAATTTTCTTGCTGAAATAGTTTTTCTCATCATTCACCACAATTCATAATTTTGCTTGCATAATTGCTGAATTTTCCCAGGCGCCCGATCACTCGGACCAGTTACCACCTTAGTAGCCCCCCAGGAACCAAAAAAAAAAAATCGTTCTCATGAACATCATGGCTTACAATAACAGCATGCAATACTAAATGTCTATAAATAACCTTGATGAAAAACTGAGAAACAGACTTTCCAAACATCTTAGTCACGTTGGTGTTGTTTACACACATACACAATACACAACATGTAGAAATCAAGTCTTTCTGTCTTAATTGTAAGTTATTCAGCCTGTCTATTGCTTACCCTGTTATATTACCCCTGATGTCAAGCTCTCCATGCTGATAGGAGTAATGATATAGAACAAGCTATGTTTCATTACATGCTTATCATATAAGCCTACATGTATTATAATTAGGTAAAAAGGTGAACGCTGATTGCCTAATGGGTCATTCTGGGCCATGTGGTAATTATTTCCTCATAATGTCTTGGAATTAGATACATTCGGATAGTCATGGGTCAGGTGACGGAAACCAAAACCTTTTTTTTCTACCTTGGCGCAATTCTCAACATACCTGAGACCAGTGGATCATGTTCTGTACGGAGGTCCCTGCAGGAGTGTGCGTCAGATACACCGGCATCCTGGTCTAAACGCAATGACACAGACATCATCAACAACACTCATCAATTAATACTTACAGCTAGTGCTGAAAATATGTTGGTCTTACGATTATCATTCATTTTATATAACGTTTTGACTTTTTTTTTTTAACATCTTTGAGCAATTATTTTTGAAAGGCTCACAAAGTTTTGGCTTCCCTGCCAGAGACCCTTAATTGCCAGTGCTTGCTGTCCTCGAATTGTAATGAGATCAAGGTATCAACAGAGAAAAGCCAAAACATCATGGTTGTTTCAGATACTTTGTCCTAAAGCAAGCTAAAATGTAATCAGACCACAACTACTCTTTTTTCATGAAACCAAAAAAAAAAAAAAAAAGAGAGAATGCAGAATTCCTGAACTGCTAACCTGTAAATATATTCATTTTCGCATGTCTTAATGTTCCTGTGTATAAATTTTTATAGTTCTTGCATTTCTGGCAAGCATCTATATCTGAAATTTTAATTTCACTATTTTGAACACAGTTTCCATTGAATCTATGTTAAAATAATATGTCTTTTTGTTAATTTTTCAATGGTTTTGTGCCATCAGCAAAATAAGCAAAAATAAATATACAACACAATTTAGTAAATTTAAAGTACAGATGCAAGTGTCTTTTACTGGGAAGTGAGAACTATGGACAGCAAAAGAAAATAGTCCGATTTACCTGCTAACAGGAATAGATATCATTTACATGTACTTAAAACAGATCAAATTATAAAAAAAAAATAGTTTTATTAAGGAATTTTTGAAGCAAAATGACATAGTTGAGACTTTTTTTTGTCATTTTTCAATATATGATTGAAAAATAGCAAAAACAAAATTGCCTTAGACCGGTCGTGATTTTTTTCAAACAAATACAGCAGTCTCATTGATAGGGTTTCAAACCTAAATATAGTGTTCTAAAAACTATTCCTCTTTTTTGGGATGCTGCTGCTTTGTGCATTTCTCATTATATTTAATCTCCCAAAAGAAAGGTTGAGGTTACAAGCTACATGGACTCTTCAGTGCGATCATGGCAAAATAGTCAGTACTCAAATTCACCAAGAGCTGATGGAATGCTGTATGTCCAGGCCAGAAAGTGGACATCAGTCAAGAATCATGAGTTGCTTCATCATGTGTGCATTTTAGGATGTAAGAAATACAAAATTAAATACCCCCTCCCTCCTCCCAAATTTAAAATTATTAAACATGCTCTATCCGTAATGAAAAATTCATAAATTAGATGCAAAAATGTCAAATGATAAATTTTCAAAATTGAGTATCTGTGAAGGTTGGTGGCCTCCCTCTACAGCGCTAAGCCTATAATGAGGGGACATTTACCCTGTCTGCTAACTTGTAAACTTAGTCTAGTCTTGCTTAAGACCCTTTCTTAGTTATTGCATGTAAAACAAAATAGCTGATGAATATTATAACAATAAACGACGGGATGGTCGTAGTGTTGAGCCAGAATGAGCCAGGCCACAAAACGGCCCCAGCGAGGTGTGCAGAAAAAGGTCTTGTATAGTTGACCAGGTTCTGGCCGCATCCATTTGGCAGTGGTGCGGTGCATGTGAAAAAACACACGTCCCAACAACTGGCAACAGCTGACCAAAACATGCCAGAACAGTTCCTGGTCCTCCAACACTACCATGCCAGGCTATAGACTCACAATACATGTTATCAAAGTGTACCTACATGTTTCGGTCAGCTGTTGCCTAGTGCTGAGACGTGTGTATTTTTACATGCACTGCAGCGCCGCCGAATGGATGCAGCCAGAACCTAGTGAATTCGACAAAGACCCTTTCTATACACCTCCCCAGGGCTGTTTCACTGCCTGGCTCGGTCAAGCTCGATACTATCACTGCCTCATCATTTCTTTTTATAATATTCATTAGCTACCTGGTTTTGTAATGAATTAACTAAGAAAGGGTCTTAAGCAAGACTAGAATAATTAGTCTTTTCCCACTCATATCACACAACGGGCTTGGATGTTCACTGTTGTCTGTTTTAATGTTTTTAACTTAAATGTCATGTCAAGAGAAAATATTTCTGCTGAAAATCATGATGGCATGCCCCAGGTAAATAGCTTTTCCCAGTAATGCCCCGGCCACATTGCACTAAACCCAAACCACGGGAGGGGTCACTACACATAGGCCCTGGTTTTCTCATGTTTTTACCTGAATTTGAGGTGCAGGTTGCACAGTCACGTGGCTTATGAACAGAGCTTCTGTTTAAGTGCTGTACATGTCAGGCAATGCAAGCCAAGTGCTGACATGACTGGTCAGGCAATGGAAAAGCCATTATCTCTTAGGCCCTTGCATTGCCATTGCAGAATGGAAGAAGTTAAGAATATCATCATAGCTGCTCTAAATTTGCTAAATTACACTGATTTTTATTGTTACATATTTCGCTGATGGTACAAAACTGTGAAAAAATATAAACCAGATGAACACAAATTTAATACAATTACATGTATGTTCAAAATAGTGAAAGTAAAAACACCAGATACAGTGTACATGTGAATTTATACACATGAAAACAAGTCCATGCACACCAGTCAACAACGACAGAGCACTTCAGATTTAATTTGTATTAACACGGAGCTTCAACTCTTAAATTCAAGCTTCTATCTGCCCATCGATTCTGCAAAACTTTACATGGAACAATGACATTTTTGCACATTTGACTATTGTGTGAAATCAAGCCTGCTTTGGTGTATCACACAGACCTCAAATGTAGAAAAAAATTCTTAGGAGCCACCGACCACAGCAGTGTAATGAACCAGTCATGGTCAGCATGGTTAGTGTCTGGTGGCTACAATTTACCAAATGTTTTAAATTTAGTCAACAATTTGTGGACCTCTGACTCTTAACTGGCCTAAATTTTAGTAGCCAGGGTCCATTTTTTGGGGAATTGGCAACCTGTGGCCAGTCATTTTTTTTTTTTTTTTTTTTACAAAAATATATCCCCATGAATTTAAAACAAGATTATTATTATTTTTTTTGAAAAGCTCAGTCTGCAAAGGGTCAGGCGAGCACCTGTACTCACTGTGTTGAGTTGCTTGGGGTCATAGCCAGCCAACAGGAACAGAAAATTTTTGCACACAATTCGGGTAGGAAAATCACAAACAGTGGTGGCCAGGAAATCGATCAGTTCATCCTTGGGTAGAAACTCGTGGATGCCCAGCAGCTCAACCAGCAACTGGAAAAAATATATATATATTTAACAGTTATTAGATAGTTACATAAATGACACAATTTTAACGAATAAAATTTCACACTTCATACTTTGGTTTTTCTTCATCTTTTACACCTTTCACTACAAGACATACATGTACAGGTACATATGCATGTATTCACATAATACATGATTGTGCCAGTTTTACATTGTTTTTTTCATCTGATATTCATGCTTACAGTCTCTCTTGACAGGTGGCCTGTCACACCTGTGGTCTTTTAAAACAGTTTCTCAATGTGTGTATTGTATAGCAGTCATTGCATTTCTATTGTGCCCACACAGACTCTTAGAACTGTTGTAATTTCCACATGGGTGATGCGCTCAGTTGTCTATTCAATGATGATAATAATAATAATAATAATAATAATAATAATAATAATAATAATAATAATAATAATAATAATAATAATAATGTGAAACCTCATTATAACGACACTCAGATATCTGACATAATCATTATAATGACACTAGTTTTGAATGACAAAAGTTCATTTTCTTTGTTTTTTTGGGATTTATCTGACATATTCAGTTATCTGACATATTTCTAAGGGAACAGATGGTGCCATTATAAGGAGTTTCCACTGTAATAATAATAGTGATAATAACAATAATAATAATAATGATAATGATAATAATGATGATGATAATAATAATAATAATAATAATAATAATAATAATAATTATTATTATTATTATTATTATTATTATTAAAACTCCCAAGATTGGGAAAAAGAGTGCAAGTATATTGAGACGAAAATTTCCGCAGTCATATACACGAAAGCTGTGAGATGACAGCACCTGGTGGCAGACTGACAACTGCTTACAGGTGTCGCCACCTGGTACCAATGACACAAAACATTTCAATGATAGGGTATTTCTGAAGGCCCCACAGTCATAGAAATTCCAGAGCTTTAAAATTTATGTTTCTATTCTAGTATATACATCATGTAGGAGGCTACACCTTTAATTGTACGGTTTTTACTATTTTTCAGCTGCCACATCCCTTTCAGATTTTTCCAGGGAAAGTCCAGAATAATCAATGGCAACTTGCAAAGCACTACCTATCTTCTAACGATATGACACAGTTATCACAATATGGAAGAGGTTTAACACATCAACTTGCACAGAAATGATGTTGTTGTTGTTGCAAAATGACTGTTATTAATGCCTGGAACTCACGAAAATCATCTGACTAGGCCACATTTTAAAGTTGCGATGCCTTAGGCCAATGCAACAAATATGGCCTGCAGCGATTGACTTCAAAGTACATGTCACATACAAATGAAGGCTCAACCACAGGTTTCTCTCCTTACACCGTAGTTCTCTTCCTTAATGCACAACCCAAGTGTAGTCACGGTGTGGCTTTGTAAGAGGGGCAGCCTCTCCACAGAGGACACCTCAAATGCCACACTTTCTCCATGCACATGAAAAGGTGGCCTGTGGGTAAGAGAGGACGATAGGGGGACCACTGACATATTTCCAAAACACAAGTCTGGTCTGATCTGATCTCTGTTACTGAATAACCTGGGCATCTTCAAATGTAGTATTTATACACAAGTAAACCATGCAATGTCAAAATACTTTCCTCTGCAAGATGATTTTTATTTTGACAAGGTAGTTTTTGTTGATTCTTTAATAAGTACATAAAAGTATTGTCTAGAAAATGGAAAACACATATTTTATGATTCTTGTACGCAAAGTTGTTTGGACAAGGAAAACAAACATTTTTTCAATTTTGCCCACATTTTCATGCCCATCAAAACACAGCCATACAGAATAACTGTCACTAAGACAATGCAAATTTAGTTACACTATGATGCAATTTTCTGGCCACAAAGAAACAGACTTGGGAGGATAAAAGAATTTTTTAATGTGCAACTTCTGACAGAAATGACAAGATACATGTGGGCATCTGCTGGGAAAGTCTAAAATTTTGATGACTCTCACAATATTGCATATGAGCACAAACATTGGCTGACATGTCTGCAACTACACAGTGACCTTGTTTAGTAGCTTTATTATAATGCTGCTCTAGCTGCCCTATGGCATCTGCAGCATGACAAGACCGTCTTAACTCTCATTGCCAACTGCCACTTAAGTAGAACTGCTAAGAGATATTTTTTCTGAATTATAATAAGGGTGCTACTAGTTGATTTATATTCAAGTACAGTAAAAACTCGTTATAATGACACCATTTGGTCCCTAACAAATGTGTCAAATAACTGAATATGTCAGATAAATGAATCAAATAACAAAGAAATGAAACCTTTTCCCACGAAAGTTTGTGTCATTATATTGAATATTGGACATCTGGGTGTCGTTATGATTGAGGTTTCACCATATCAGTCACACAGAATATAATAGTCCAGGTCAACAGCTTTCCTTGGCCCACTTTGGGCACATTGCACCCAGCGTGCACTGAGGAAAGCTGTTGTCTCAGTCCAAAATGTGGCATTGAAAGAGTTACATGCACTGGCTCCAAACAAGACACGCTGGTCTTCAATCAACACTTTTGAGAGCAATTTGTAGGTGAATTGAATGTATAATTCTCAGGTAATTCCAGCAAGGGGACAGGAAGCCTTCAATTGTCAAATTTCATATATTTTTGTGTTTTTAGAGGAATTATAAGCCAAAAATGACAGACCTCGACAATGTCTTCGCTGCCTGTCACACAGCAAGGAGACCACAATCAGTTTCAAATTGGTCGAAAGGAACTGTGAACGGCAGCTTGTTATTAGTAAATGGGGCATGATATTGATGGGACACAAAAACAAAGACCCCCAATCATTCTAGTTGATCACTTGCTGAAGTATAACTGAGACATTTGTGGGAGGAGCTCAGAGCATCCAGCGGGAACCCCAAAAGAACCATTAAGAACAACCAAGACTGAGTATCGTCTCTTTCCCCAAAATTCACTCTTCACATTCATACTTCAGAAAATTTGAATACTGCACATGGAAGTTAAATGTCTTTAGCATGTCCTGCACAAATATTGCAAAATGGGAAATTTTTGACCTCCCGACATATATACAGTGGACCTGTACATGTATACTCGTATCCTTAATGCTGAATTTGAGGTATATGTGTAGATGAAAAATATTATTGAATATAACATGGATTATGTAAACAGAAAATATCCCATGGACATAAAAAAAAAAATGACTGGATTTGAAATTCCATTTAATATTTGACATGTTTAATGTCACTATTCTTGCAATGTTTGATGCCATTGGCTTCAGCTTAAATGCCTTGAATTTCAACCAGGCCCAGGCCTGTTATGAAGTGTTTGGCACTTGTGAGGTGCTGCTACCTGGTGGCAGCAAATGAACTCCTGCATATGCTCCTGTGCATGTGTAATAAAATCTGGTTATAGGGACACCTTCTCAGGGGTTGTCTTGTGTGTTACTAAATGCATTTGATTCCATTTGGGGCAAATATTGCCTTACTAGAAAAACATATGCTGCAAAGGTATTTATTCTGTATATTAGACAACATTATCTCAGATGAAACTGTTTGAAGGATTTGTTCATTTTTAGAAAACGACTACTTATAAAAGTTTATAATAATTTATATTTTATTTATATTTCTGGAAAGGAAATGATAAAAGAAATTCCAAATATGATAAAAATTTCAAGATTGTGAACAAATTGTTTGATAAGCAATAATCTCATTGGCAACCATAAATATAGATATAACTCTGTAAATTCAAATTGGTCGAAAGGAACTGTGAACGGCAGCTTGTTATTAGTAAATGGGGCATGATATTGACATGATATTGACGACAAATTCAAGGTTCAAAGTTTTTTCATAGAAATGATGAACACTAATGTGGCTCAAAACAAAAACAAACAAAAAACCAACAGAATTTCTCATATATCTTATTTAGTTTTCCAAATTACATGTTTTGAAAAATGGAGGCAGCCCAAAATAATAGAAACCTCAATTTTGGCTTTTCATTACTACAAAACACTGATAAAAAAGTCCATGACAGTTTTTGAGCCAAGTGGGTACAAATGAATTCTCTGGGGCAAAAAAAAAAAAAAAAAAAACCCATCAGAGATTGAACCTGCATTTAGTAAATTTATACATATGTACAGGGGTTTGGAATTTTCCATATTTGCCACAAAGCTAAACGTTTATTTAACAAATGGATAACAAGTTAACAAGTTAAAATTATCCATCAGGTTTAGAATCTTTGAGTAATATCCACTCCTAAAAAATTGTTCACAATAGTATTTTTCACTGTATGAACTTTGTAGCTACATGTAGTAGTGACCCCAAAATCATTTTGGTGTCTTACTAATGTCCTGATTTTCCACATATAGAAGTACTGCTGGAACTACATGTATATATAAATACTGACCACAAAGTGGATTGACTTATCAGAGGTGTGGCGATTCTACAGCCTACAAGGGTCAATGTTCGTGATACATGGGAACACGTTACAAAAGTCAGCCTCATGTACAATCTGGCACCTGGTTAGACATTGGCCCTTAGCTGATCACAGCAGAAAAACAAGTCAACAATTGTGTTTGTGTGCAACTCTAGGGCTATACATGTACTGAAATTTGCCTACGCTATGAAAGGAACATTTGTTAAGCATCTCCACTTTGCTGACATACATGTAATGTCTTTCACCAATCTGACACACAAATAAGCCCCCCCCCCCCCCCCGCATCAAAATGAAGTCCTCATATATTCTCATCGTTTCCGCCAAGATCAAGCCTTTTACTTAAAATGAGAGGACTGCGACAGTCCTGTACTCAGCTGATTTTGCAGAACAAACTGCTCTAAACTGTTGGCATAAATGTTAAATTCCAGCCCAAATATTACTGCAATATATAAGACAATCTTAGATGTATGCCCCTCCTTCTTTTAGAATTAGATATGTACCTGAAAGTTTTACACAGAAATCGATTTTAGTTGCCCCATGATCTCATATAGGAATTCCATTGTACGTTAAGGTCACCCAGTTGCACTCCCCACCTGGGCCACCATCATATGCAGTAATTTCAAAATCCCACCTCAAACAGTTGTTGAGTTATCAAGTGATTTTCATTGAAGTAGCCCTGTGACCTACATGTACATGTACATGTATCGGGATTAGCTTAAATATTACCTGCATGGAATGACAATTTGCACATAAAAATAAGTACAAATATAGTGGTCAATCAATACCAAACCCAATATTTTGTATGGGAAAATCTGTTCTAGACTCATGGATACTTTGTTAAACTGTCATCAAATTTATTCAGTGTGTGGGTAAAAAAGTACATGTACATGTACAAGCAAGCTACACGACATCGTGCGTCCATCCTTAGGTCAGAAATGTCAAAGTCACACTCTACCTAAACTTCAATATTTTTTAAACAAAGATAGGACATTATTATTGTTTGTGGGGGCCTCAAACCCCAAGACATGAAAAATTTACATCCCGTCCCGTCCCATCCCATCGGGCCCCCTCCTACCTTCTCTTGTTTGTTGACTGTTGACATATTTACCACATTAGACTTGTAAGGTCAGTTCATCTTTAAAATAAATGCTGGGGTAAAATCAAGGAAGTGAAGCAGATCTGATGACTGGTCACCGTCAACCAGCATGTGTGAGAAAGAGCTAATTTGTTTGTCTCATTGCAAACTGTCTCCAACACGTGTCTCTACTGATATTCAGTGGCTTATGCACAAATGTACCTCAAAGAACTATGGACCTTCCCCACTTGAACTGGCCAAAATTGGCTGGTGGTCAAATCTCCTCTGCTTCAATGTTTTAAATAATTTCAACATTCACGAAAAACCAATTTGAATGAGAATCTTACATAAAGACCCATCAAGATACCATGGACCAAATCAACAGCTTTCCTGGGCATAGGGTGGCCAATCAGCATGCAACCCACTACGAGGAAATCTCTTGACTCTTAATTCAAGAGCAAAGGGTCAATTACCTGCAACCATATGTCATCTTGCTACACACACAAATGTCAAGCCATACCCCAACTGAAACAATACCAGCGATCTGCCTATCTCTGTCACTTATGTTCCTCAGTGTCTTTATATGTCCATATGTTACCAAACATGAGGAAAACATTTATGTATAAAGCAATTTAAAGCTTAAAGTCTTTTTTTTTTCTAATTTAACACAAGTAAGCTTATTTTGTCTAAGAACACATAATGCCTGGCAATTGTTATTTTAAGTTGGTCACAGACACACAACTCTGGAAAGTAAATTATCCAGATGGTCTGTGGCCACAACAGTTCAAATTGACTGCTATTTGTATGCATCTCAGGTGCAACTTATAATATAACTGCAAGTGCAAAGTATCAGAAAAAATTTCGGGCCATTTACAACCCAAAGCAGGTTTGCCTATAGATTGAGTGTCTGTACGAACAAGGTGATAAGCCTTGCTGTCCCTCTACAGGCATGTGAGAACAAAGCAGCCTCTTCTGCCAAGAACAATATGTAGCAATCAAGATCAACTCGGAAATCTGGAGTTTACTTTATGCATAGTGATTGACTCTATCAGCGCCAATTGCGACTAAAGTCGAACTACAGGTTCTTAAGACGAACTGCTCTCAATTATAATGAGGACACTAAATTAATATTCCTTGTAAAGACTTTTCATTCAAGTACAATGTACCAGCATGCTTATAGTCCCATAGAATATAATGGTTCACGTCAACAGCTTTCGTTGGCATGCTTTGGGTGCATTGCACCCAAAGTGAACCAAGGAAAGCTGTTGATTCTATCCAAAACTTGGCACTAAAAGAGTTAAGCTGTAAAACTACCTTAACTGAAAAAAAGTATTACTGCAGAGATAAAGTTCAAATTTTTTTTTTTTTTTAATTTTTGATACTTTGAATCTGCTGCACCCAAGCAATTTATAACACCAAAACCAGTTGATTTCCGGGTTCCACTGCTTTTAACACCTGTTCAGTGGCTATAGCTCTAAGAGTAACACCACATCAAATCATAAAGCCATACCTTCACTTCTGGAACGAAATATGACATGAGTTTGAATGCACCTTTGATGTGTTTCACGGTTGCCACTGGTCCCATTGCAAAGAACACCTGAACCTGCACAAGCAAAATAAGTATTTAATTGTCATCACATTGTGTCAGTTATCATTTCTGCCAGTTTCCTAAAATATAGGGTATGTATAGAGGTTCTTGTCTTTCGGCTAACCATTCTGACTTTTTGTGGTAACTGGAGACTGGAGTCTGACATTGTGTGGTGCATGCCAGTCAAAAAATGTCACAGTTACTGACCCAGACAGACACTGACCCAGATGTCTGCTCATGATCAGTTGATCAGGGTCCGACCAGGCATCTCTGTCATAATTTGGACAGTCCATGCTTTTTTGTGATATAAGTGGTAACAATGACTAGATAGAGGGGCAGGTATATACGGATAGATCTCTGGGCAGACAAACAAACTGAAAATATGCCTTTTCCCAGTGTGGGCACAAAAATGTCTCCAGATATATTCTTTTCATAGAATTCCAAATTGATGAACATGTAGTTACAGGATTATTATTCAAAATATGATACACGGCATGTTTTTACATGATGAGGTCAGGAGCAAACATGTATCAAGTTTAATATGGTATCAACACAATGACCGAAATCATCATCATCATCATCATCATCATCATCATCATCATCATCATCATCATCATCATCATCATCATCATCATCATCATCATCATCATCATCATCATCCCAGCCTCAGAAACAGGAGGACATGTAGAAAATTGGGAAATAGATTATACTGATGATTAAATAGGCCACCGTGACTCAGAAATCTAGCCGGTTCATTTTAACATCCTGAGGTACGTTTGTGCCAAATTTGACTTTAATCTGTCCCCACGTATTAAGAATAAATACATTGTGGTAAAAAACACGAAACACATGGATAATTGGGTGAGTCATTAAGCAAGTCATGGATAAATATGTTTTCTATCATGGGCAGCATGCAACAGCCAATTAGATGGCTGCATTTTAATCTTTGACCAGCGTTAGTTTCAGCACTATAAACCATGGCTCCATCAAGCAATTTATAAGGAACTTTTTTTTTGGTTTTATCAGGGTGAATAACATATCTATACAAAGAAACTATAATTTTGTGTTTCCATGCTTTAAATTTGAAGCAAACAGTTTGGGGTACGTGTTAAATTTTTTTAGGTCTGCTGGACCGCTTTGTTTACATATATGCAGAGCCAACTGTTGACAGAATTGCAACCGTCCATTTGAAACAGTTGACCTACATGTACAGTTTCCACTATTTGGCATTCCTAATTGACTCCAAATGTGATGTTAAAGTTGAACACAGTGTTTACTCATAGTCCAACAGTGTTTGTGTTTGTGTGTGTGTTTGATGCTCTAAGGTTGGCAGAATCAATGGAACTCTTTGCTTGCATTAACTTACAAACACTTAAATTCAGAGCTGTAATTTGGCACTACGCTTTGTGACTGCAATGAAGTGCCACTTTACTCAGAGATCAGCTAGGTGGCTGGTAAGCCTGTGCAGGCCTACTATCTAAAAAGTGCTGCATTGGGGGTAATTGTTAGACTTAAATACTCCCCATCCAGTGACTGTGTAGATTCTATGACCTCCGTTGGATATCATGACTGAAGGGGGCACCTGGATGGAGAGTATTAAAGTCTATAACAGCGACTCATAAATCCAATTACTTCAACTTAAGGTGAAATACAGGCAGCATCACACATGTATGTCCTATACATACATACATGACCTGATTTGACCAGTTGATCTCTTCCCATAACCATACAGCTTTTCCTCAAAAAAAAAAAAAAAAAAAGAAAGAAAAGAAAAAAAAAAACAACTTTGAAATAAGTTCCATCAAACATTGCACATGCATACATATATGTTGATTTGAGGCCCCATACAATAGACTTGGGTAAAATAACCTAAAAAAACACTGAAGAATATATCAACTGTTCCTCTAGGGAGTAAATGTGTTTACCTTTTTGGCAAGCTCTGGATCCAGTGAGAAGCGAGTAAATGCAATGAGGGATCCCTGAGAATGAGCAGCGTAGTACAGTTTTTTCTGTCCCGTGTGGTTTAATGCATAGTTAATCATGGCTGGGAGGTCATACTTGGACATCTCATCCCAACTGTCAAGTGGAAAATAATTTGTCAACAGTCGTAACACTTTCAATAAATAGTTAAACTAAAACCGCCAGTTAAACATGCCATCATATACATAGCTTTTGCTTATGTTTGAGCTTGGTCATTGAAAACATGACAATCCCAGAAACTTCATCACAGTGATACCAAAATCATGCTGATTTCGGGTATCTTCAACACTACAGTGACACCTGATGGTCAAAACAACTGTATGATACCAATATGGTATCTGAAACATGTATGTTTACATGTACATCATATTTGAAAAAAAAAACAAAACAAAGAAAGAAAGAATAACAAAATTTTGTTGCTTCTATTGTCTTGACATGTTTAATAAATCAGCTCAAGATTACACAACAGCGTTTAACATTCCTGATCCTGTTAGCATTTTTCTTCACTGTGAATGACTAGGAAAAACCATGGTGGCTTTCTCCAGCTCCTTTAGTTTCATTTACCAGTTGAAAGGTTACAAAGTATTATGGCAATATCCGTGCCATGGACACTGACTTAATGAGTCAATACTCAACATCTTTCACAATTCAAGCAAAATAAATGGGTCTATAATTTGTACTTTAATATAGCATTCAAAGGGACACGCCATGATAACAGGGACACAGATACCAGAAAACAAATCAGCACATAGAGAAAAAAGCTTAATGCCACTGAAAGTATAAAACATTTTAAAGTATTCAGATGTTTGGAATTTTTTTGTACAGAGAACTCGATGCTTAATTTATACAGGTATGTCCATATTTATGCAAATAAGCATTTCTATGTCACAGACAGGACATTTGTCTTTTTAATAGATCTATAGTATAGATCATGTTATGCGACTTTTTCCCCTTGGGACAAAGTAACATGGCAAGCTTGTTTATCATGCACTACAATGTATGTAATGGTTGGGAAGTTATTAATAGTATTTAATATACAGCATGTCTACTTTCCATAATGTCCAATCCGTGACAAATGACACTCAAAAGTTTAATAATTTACTCTTAATAATAGTAGGAAAAACATATTATTTTATATTCTCTGTATCCAGTATATAGACATTTTAAAAATGCAAAGTCAAATTGGAATTAATTATTTTAAACATTGAAATATTAAATTAATTATTTGTCACTGATGGAACATTTTTTTTGTCACGGATGGGACAAGCTTATTTTAAATGTTCCACTATCAGAGTGGTTAGATTATGAAACAAGAAAAAATTCAGATACTTTGCTGACATTTTATCTATCTAGTCACATATGCCATTTAGAGTGGGTAGGATAGTGAATTATTGGTAATAATCAATATGTTTCCTGTCCTTGTTCAATTGTGTCCCGTCCATGACATCATGAATGTTCAAATGTTTTATAAATGTACACAGAAACCATCTTTTCGTTCTTTTCCATTGAGCCTAAATATCTTAACATTACATATTGTGTTTCTTACCCAAATTGAATGACCATATTTGAATATACAGCATGATAATGATTGTTAAGGCCAGACAAAACTGTCCCGTCCATGACACACAAGTCTGTCACATCTGTGACACCAGTACTTTAACTGTAAAGAAATAATTCCCCCCCAAAATTACTAATCAACTGTGCACACTGAATAAAAACTAAATTTTCATCAAACGGAGGCCATGTTTCAAGTGAAGTATCTCTAAACCTCACAGAACTTTCACCATATGGACATTACTGAAAAAAAAAAAAAAACTTTTCTGCAACCTGTCCCATCCATGACACAACTTAGTGCTATCTTTGCTCTTGAGATTTCAAACTAAACTGTTTATAACAAAGACTTTTACCAAGTCTACACATGCTGGCATGTCAGAGAAACCCTAGCCAGAATTATTGAAGTTATAACCATTACACGACTTCCCATGTCAAACTTTCCCATTCAAACTTTTTGAAAGACTAAAAAAAAAAAAAAAAAAAAATCATAAAAAATAAAATAAAATGCATGACCATTTAAACAAATGTGCTAGAAACCCACCCAAGGTACACTGCCACCAAGTTTGAAGTCAATCTGAATGATGGTTTTGGAGAAAAAGTTGAAAATGTGAATTAGCATTAGAAAGCCCATTGACTTACATAGTAATCAATGGCAAAGCTGCATTGACCGATAAGTACTCAAATTGAAAAAAAATAATTGTTAAAAATCAGGAAACCACAGCAGTGCCACCTAGTGAACAACATTGCTTGACCCTTCCACAAGGAACATATGCACCAATTTTAAGCTTAATTTGAGTGACGGAGAAATCGAGGAGTCTAAAATAGCAATAACACACAAAAAAATCATAAAAAATTAGAAAAAAAATTTGAAATACCACCTGGTGAACAAATTCTGAAATAGGACTCCCCGGGAGTGTCTCTGTGCAATATCAAAGTAATTGGGTGAGTGGTTTTGGAGAACACGTTGTAAGATTCCCCCCCCCCCCCTAAAAAATTTAAAAATCGATGCAGCATGACCATTTGAACAAACATGGTAGAGACCCACCCAAGGCACATCCCCACCAAGTTTGAAGTGAATCTGGTTGACAGTTTTGGAGAAGTTGAAAAATGTGAATTGTTGAAGAAGGAGAACAGACGCTGGATAGATGGACGACGGACGGAAGGAGCAAGATAAGCTGAGCTGACTGACAAGTCAGTGGTGCTAAAAATGGTTAAACTTCACAGAGTCTTCATCAGAAGTATCTTTTTCAAAAAGCTATGTCTGCGGCCTATCCTGTCCATGACACACACATTTTGGACTTCAAAATCAACAAATATGATCCAACAAAAAATTTACTTTCAGTAAATGTTCGTGACACCTTTCTGCATGCATCTGAGTCTCAACTTCTTAGTTGTTATTTAAAACTAAAATTTTGCAGAGATCTAAGCTTTCTGAAATGTCCCTTCTGTGACAAACGGTTATCATGGAATGCCCCTAAATGGGTGTCAGAATTTTATTGTGCCCTAGTGTTTGTTACATATCATAGAACTATTTTGATCATAAACCACAGCCTGGGTACATGTATGCTAAGCAGGTTACTAAAACTCCATAAAGTACACACAGGGATAAGGTCTGTCTGCCAGGGTACCTGATTCACCAACCTGAACTCCCAAAATTCTGGCATATTTGGGTTGAACTTCACATGACTTCTGGAGTAGGTGTTTCCTCGGACGTTCCCCATCCACACATCATATCCTGTGTCAGCCAGAATGAAACCTGCCGCAAGAAAAAAAAAATTAAAAGTTGCAAGTTTAATTATAGTAGATTCTGCCATGCAACAGTTTCCAGTCAACTAAAATCTTGCCTCCAAAGCAGAAGGGAAGCTTCAAATTATCCCCACTAGACTTATGTGGAGACAACATGGAGATTGGACTGTTAAGTATGCAAACTCAAATCTTCTGCAAACATCCACAGGAATAATTATTATATTATCACAACATGTGAATACAATTTCTTTCAATAAAATCGGTGACTTTTCCTTTAACCAGTTTCATGTAATTCATGGAAATTTTATTTTTGGTACACTGTACGCATGAATATCAGTCCTGCTACCAACATGTAATCTTATAATAACACAGCAGGTTTCTAAAAAAAGTTAAATCAATCTATGTTTCATTGTACCTGGAATAAAAGCAATTTTATTAACCTTAAAAGCACCGATTTAAGACTGAGTCAACAGCTTTCCTCGAGACACTTTGTGTGGAGTGTCCAGAGGAAAGTTGTTGACTAAGACTACTTTATATTTTTGACTAGGCTTGCTGGTATTTGAATGAGAGGTATCTTCACGAGGAATTTGAATCTTTTAACCATTATATGTTTAACGGTAATGAGAAAACGACTATAGCAGTGATTAGCACTTTAAGGGATAGGATAATGGTTCAAACATGGTTGAATTTACCAGCGTTAAAATGTACATGAATTCCTTGACTTTTACTTGCAGAAGGAACCTGAAAGATTGTCTTTGACCAACAAATCGATGCACTAAATTTGAGTTTGGATTTTTGGTTAAATCACATCTTAGGCATCTTAAAAAAAAATACCATTGAACGACTTAAAGGAAGTATTCTGGAATCTTTACATGTCAATTGTAAAAATGTTAAATATAAAAATGTACGTATCGGAGTCTTAACAATTGTAAAAAATTTACATGGTGCAAAAATGGCAGATGATGTCTGCCTGTCTCAAGTACTATGGCTGAATGAATGTTTTTTGTATGTGGGAAAAAAAAACATCTGTTTGATAAGAACTGGAAAAAAGGCATTATTTACATATATAAAAGATTTATTTGATAGAGATGGTGAACGGTCATCTGAAAAAATGGTTCAGGATAAATTAATGGATAAAAGTAATTGGACGGGTGTTTTTTTTTTTTTTTTAATTATAAAACAAAACTATCTGTGATATGTGCCAAAAAAATTTAACCTGACAAAACAAGATATATTAATGCCAAAGGCAATTTTCATTATTTCAGACATGGAAAAGTACATAATACACCAAGTGACTTTCAAGAGCAGTGGCGGATTTAAGGGGGGGGGGGGTAGGAGCTGCCTAGTAATCATGTGTTATGTCCTAAGGACCTAAATTTTATTCGGCGCTCAGTGCTGGAACTCATTGACCCCCCCCCCCCTCCCATGAAAACCTAGATCTGCCCCTGAAGAGAATACAAGTGCCACAAACTTTCAAGCAGCCAAGCTGATGATAGGTAAACTCTGAATTATAACAAAAAACGTCAACTACCTCGAAGAGAAGATTTGTCTCAAACAAAATCTATCTGTGTACCTTCAGAGCTTGCATAAATTGAAATCCTGCAATACTGGCTTTGGGTCCACAGACCGAATATGCAGCAAGACATGAGAACATGAGAATGTCGCTAGTGGTCTTTGCAATGGTAAACCTTGCAAACAACCTGACTTCAAATAACGAATTCATTGTGCATGGGAATCTAAGTTGGATTGCCTATTTTATTTTTAATGAGTTTGAAGATAAATATTGAACATTTAAACTGACTAACGTCAATGTGGGAGGCCAGAGCCCAGCAGCTAGCACCACATGAGCTCTCTAGGTGCCTTAGAAACCTAGCATCTTGCACCACAGAAGCTCTCTTGGTGACTAAACCTAGCATCTTGCACCACAGAAGCTCTCTTGGTGCCTAAACCTAGCATCTTGCACCACAGAAGCTCTCTTGGTGCCTAAACCTAGCATCTTGCACCACAGCTCTGGGCTCTCCAGGTGCCTATCAAAGCCTACATGTGGCAGCTAGCACTGCAGAGGCACTGTGTGTGCCCCAGGTAGTCTAAAAGATTCTGCCATTTTGCTCCCATTGAAAAGCATTGTAATACATGCTGGTCCTTGCAGCCCGTCTTTTGATAGCAATATCCACTTCTGTGCAAAGTCGAGTCATTTTTGGGAACATACATGTACTTCCCAGTGTTTCCATTATCCCCCAAAATGGGGTATATTACCCTTCCAAAACCTCAAATACCCTCTGAGAATATTCTTAAGGGTCACAAGTCTTGTTTATTTACATTTGAAATTGGTAAAAATCTGGTCTTCCCCATTGAATTCCCCTTCTTGTGACCCCCTGAAAAAATTCCTAACGGAAACACTACTCCCCTTTCCAGACCTCTTGAAGTTGGGTGTACTGCAGCAGTTTGTATGATGCTCACATGGCTACACTTTTACAGGTTGCCTTTTTTTCCTTTTTTTTCCTGTGAGCTGTACCTTCTCCCTGTATAGAGACACCCACCCCCTAAAAGGTACATTTTGAAACCCAGGATCTCTCACTCCAATTATGCTTAGCCTAATAGATAGATCCACACGTTTATTTTATGCCAAGGGGACTTCCCGAATTTCATGAAACATTTGAAAAATCTCAACATTGAACTTAATATATTTCCAATGTGGCTACATATCAGCTACAAACATGTATACATACTTCACCAATGAGAAGAACTCTGCTATCTTACCTAGGCTCTCATTGGTCAGGTTTAACTACATCTATTCTTACCTAGGCTCTCATTTGCCAGGTTCACTACCCAGTTGGAGGAAGAACACAGGAGCCCATGTTGTAGGAAGGCAACTGGCCGGCTTGATATATTTTTGTTGTTAAGGCCATAAGGTATTCGTTGCACCCCAAGCAAATACCCATCCGGAGTCAGAACTTTGTGTTCTTCACATGGATACCCCTTGCTGGTGACCAGCTCACACTGCAAAAGAAATATATATAAATTGATCTTGTCACTGAATGTGCATACATGTACGTGTATTTCTCATGTTTGTAAGAATCTACATTATACATGTTAAATTTCTCAAACTGCATTCACTGATATCTCTCGGGATTCAACACATCAAAAATCGCTCCAGTTCATCTTAGCAAGTGCTGGAGCTGACCAAGGAGATACCATATGAAAGATGGTAAATACTATATGCAGGTCACTTGGTTGCACATGTATATTATATTCTTGAATATTTATCTAATAAAATAATATTATTATAGCCTTTTTAGTGGATAGACATGATGCAAGATTAACCAGAAAAACAGTGTTGTCCTAGGCAGAGGTCAGCAGTGATTTTTTTCTGGTTATTATTACATCACATCTGTCCACTAAATATTCTAGTACAATATGAATGAACTGATTTGATTCACATGAAAAAAATGTAGTTTATGATATCATCAAATGCATTAAAACATATGATCATATACTTTTAGTCATATGATAAAACTTATCAGAGCAAATGCATTTTGTCAGATGACTTAATACATTTCATCCTACAATGTATGATTAGATCAACTTGATCATACGTTCATACATGTATACTTGAATATTTGTTTTTGTATTTTTCACAGGTTTAAATATTTGATCATGTGATCAAATCGATTTGAACGCATGATAAAATTGATACATTCACAGGACCAAATGCATTTAATCCTTTATGTGTTTATTTGTATCTTAAAAATCTGTTTGATCATAAGTTTAAATAACAAATAAAACAAGAAATGGCACTCCATAAGGCAAAAAATATGTGATATACCCATATTTACATAGGGACACAATAAGCGAGATGGATAGATAGATAGATGGATAGATAGATAGATTGATTGATTGACTGATTGATTGATTGTCATCGCCATGTCTGTCAATCTGTCTGTCACCCTTGCAGATGCAATAACATCTGCACAAATTGAGCTACCACCGAGATGTCAGTGTTTATATCACTTCTTATCTTCTAATACATATGTTTGAGTGGGCATACATTGTTTTAACCCAGTCCAGATGACAAAGGTGTTGGATGAATGAACTTGTAAACCCTATATGAGGTCACATGCAACATATTTATTTAAATTTAAACATATTTATTTCAACTGGATTGCCCTATAGTACATCGAGATGTCACTAATCGAGGGGTTCTCCAGAACATAGAGTGACACACAAAATGTATATTACAAAACACACGGGACAAAACAAGAACAAAGTTACCCAATTAACAGAGAAGCTGTACACATGCTTCAGATTTGTACCCTGCATACAAAAATCACAGTAGTAGTAGTCATCAAAATGCAAAACAAAGCAAAATAGTTAACTGCAGGTAGAATGTACACATATACGTCCCTGTTCACAATAATACGGACTAGCGGTAGGAAATTTCATAAAGGACATTTGGGAAGTAAGAATTATGTAAATCAGCGACTAACTCAATTGAAAATTACTGCTTATGCGTAACAGAACTAAGATATGAAGCGTCTAGTATCTAAGATGTATCTGTGGAAAGCATCACAAATTTGTATGTTGAAGGGAATGGACAATTGGTCGCTACCAAAGAGAAGAATATGAGCTAGTCTGTCACTTGCTGTGTGTATAATCAGATTTGGGTGGACGCCGGGAGCAATAATAGGGATGATGGAGTTGAGTAGTCTAATTCTATAAGTTGAGTACTTTGGACAAAAGAACAGGTAATGTTGCAGATCTTCAGTGGGGTAGGAACACGAACATGTAGGTTGTGGGATGATGTTGACTTTAAAGAGATCAAAGTTAAGTCTCGAGAATCCAAGACGAAGCTGGGTATGACAAATGTTGGCAAATCTGTGTCCTTGGGTATAGTAAACAGGAACATGATCCACTGCTGGTAGTGTTGCTTTCAGCTTTGATTTGAATATTTGGAGGGAAATTGGTTCTCTTATATCGGAGGGAAGATTGTTCCACAGTTTGATAGTGTCAGGTAGGAAGGATTTGTCTACGCGGTTAGTGTTGCAATTGATGGGACGTATGGAGCTAGTGTGGCGGAGGTTTCGAGCATTAAAAGTAGGAGGAGTTAATTGAGAGAGATAGGAGGGTGTTAAGTTGTGATACATTTTGTAAAGAAGAAGTAACTTAGAATACTTCCTCCTGCTGGCGAGTGTTGTCCAACCAAGTTCAAGAAAGAGATTGGCGCGTGATGTGTGCCTTAATGCACCTGTGCATATTTTGGCAGCTTCAAACTGTATGGATTCAATAAGATCGGAAAGTCCCTATCCGCAGTTGTCAAAGAGCACACAGCCATATTCAAGAATTGGTCGAACCATAGTTAAATAAAGTTTAATCAGAGCTTTGTGGGAAAGTTTATATTTGAATTTACGCAGAAGGGCAATTCGCTGGCTCGCTTTGGTAGTAATACAAGTAATGTGAGCATGCCAGGATAAATTGCTACTGAGAGTAATACCAAGATGAATGTGTGAGTCTGCCGCAGGTATTTCAGAGTCTCCAAGATGAACGGGTGGATAGTGTGGTTTAACAAGTTTGGTTGAAAATATGACAGAAAGAGACTTTAAAGCGTTAAAGGTAACATGCCACAACTTTCCCCAGTTATGTATAACAGACAGATTAATATTCAAGTGATTAGAAGTTTCAATTGGGTCATTAACAACTTCAAGTAGACTGGTGTCGTCAGCAAAAAGTGATTGTCTATCTTTTTTATAATGCATGCAACAGCAAGCAAAACTGTCTGTGGTATCCAACATCCACAGGCATAAAAAATATAGCTTCATGAATTTGGCAAAATGAATAATGATGAGGATGGATACTGATATAAGATGTACTTTCTTTACTTGACCTGCAGCGTCATTAATACACATGTGTTTGCTAATTATATTCTAATTGACCTACTCAGCCATCCAGCAGAGCTCAAACCTGTTGATAAGCAAGGAGGCTACACAGTAGCCTCCTTGTGATAAGCAATCTCTGTGAAGTACCCCAAGAACACCTTACTGCATCTTACTTTCACAGTGCCAAGTATTTGACTTTCTCCTCACATCCTGTTACATAACAAGCATGTCTTACTACCTCTTGCCAAATTTAATTACCTCTAGCCCTGTCTTTAGTACATCTTACTTCCTCTTACCACTTTCTCCTTGTCTAGCAGCATGAGAAAAAACATCTTACTGTGTCTTACCAGAATTGGGTAAGAGGAAGTTAGACCTTATTTGCACTCAAACTTTCCATTAAGACATTTTCTGGGCTCCTAGTGATAAGTGTGTTTCCCCTAACAGACCAAAATTTTGGGGGGTAGGTAGACAGGCAAATTTTTTTTTTTTTAAGTCTGACAATTTTGGGTGGGTTGGTATGTTTTCTTTGTTATATAATCCACAGTTTAGGCCAGGTACGTGTTTTTATTTTTTTATTTTTCGGGTCGAAGTAAGCTAACAGGGGGTCGGTAGGGGGATTTAGAGATGGGTTGGTCAGGTTAGAGGAATCAAACAATTTTTTTTTGCCTAATGTGTGTGTGGTGCAGGTATATATGTATGTATGTTTGTATGTATGTACTGGTGTAAATGTATATATATACATACATACATAAATATTATATGCACATAAACATTTAAACATAAACATACATGTTATATGTCCCAGTGACCCTTGCCTCTGAGCAGACCCAACCTCCATGTGATGTTTACTGTGCTGGGTAGTAGAGATAACATGGAACCTGGTCTGCTTTGCAGGCAAAAGTGACCCATAACCTAAACAATTCACCACAGCCTTATGAATTTTCTGTGACATTTGGCCAAAACCCATCAAGTCATTTCTGAGGCATTTTGGAAGCACCACTTGACTTGTATGATGACCATGTATGATAGTGTGTAAATAGGGCCCTGTGGCTAAATAGAATCCAGAATCACTACTGCCACCTGGTGGTTAGCAAATGCTGTCCACAGAGGAGACAAAATTGTTCCATGTTCACCATTCCAAGACTCACATTTGAACGGCAGATTGAAATATGTTTATGATATCCACACACTTCATGCAGTCATCACAAAGTGAACACAGGCATATATGTATACACAACATTGATGACGGGTACTTCAAAAATTTAATCAACAGCAAACGCTGAGTTTTTGTAATTATTCTTCTAAAATAGAGCATTTCAAAGTGTGCAGTTCAATAGTAAAGTCAACAAGATAAGTCAACCAGATATGATGATTAGTTCCACCAACCTTTGTTCTCTGTGTCATCCCCCCCCCCCCCACACACACTTGTGATAATTTGTATTAATTATACAAATAATCCTGGAATAGGATTTTGGACTCTGTACCCTGCTGACCATCAGTCATTCTTATATCATTATAGGCAATGGAAGGTCAATTTATGTCTCACCAGTTCGGAATGATATGCAGGAGTACGTGTCTAAGTTATCAGATACAGACAGGACCCAAAGCTGACGTCAGGCCAAAAATAAATTGTCTGTTGTTTGTGACCAAAAAAGAAAACACCTGTTCCATTCAAAACTATTTTTCAGTCATACAATAGCTTTGTTTCTCCATTTAAAAATGAATGACGGAGGCCTGCTGCAGTAGCCCCTTCCCCTTTAAACTGGCCAAAACTGGCCTTTGGTCAAATGTCATCTGCTTAACTATTTTCAACTAATTTCAACAGTATATTAGTGAATAACAACTTGACTGAGAATTGTAGATGGGACCCATCAAGATCACATGTCCCAGGTCAACAGCTTTTCTTGGTGTTGGTTGAGGACTTACTAATGCCCAGCCCGCAACGAGGAAAGCTGTTGACTCAGTTTTAATTCACGGGGCAAAGGGTTAAAGGTCTATGATACCAACATCGCTAGTGGTTTTTGCATAGCCAGCCAACGCAAAAGACACAATCCTTAACACTGGGTTCACTGGGCAGGTATCAAGAATCTACACATACCCAGCAGACTCGGCCAACCAATTGATGGACGGTTTAACCGCTTCTTGCATTAATTACATGCCATAAACTAAATCTCATCTTACCGACGTTGTTTGACAGTGCCTTTGACAAGACCAGACTTTGCAGTTTGCTAGCATACATGTATGTTCCTATCAAATCACACTTTTTGGGTTATGAACGTGTACTTGTTTCACAATAGATGATAAAGAAAATCCTGTCATGACCAGAAAGTTTGGTGCGCCTGAATGCTGGAAATGGAAAGGTATTTGTCACCAAGTTATATCTGTTCACTGTGCAGCTGCAAACCATAATTTAGCCTTTCGGTTGGAAATGTTAGTATTTTATTGTTCAGATTATTTTCAAAAACTTATATTTCAAAACTCACTGCATGGGTATTATAGAACACTTGCTCACAAATGTACAATTTTCTATCGAAAAGCAGAAACAAATGATGCAAATTACGAAAGATCTCAAATTTTCCGCATTTCCTGCATCATTCACAGTGTGCTTACTAATTTCATAGCTTTTTGACACATCTCATCTGTGAATGGCAAAAATATCATCGATTTCTGATAACTGGACATCCCAATACACAATATTGTAACAAAACAGAAAGTGGTAAACTCAGCTTGGCTGTGGAGGTCATTGAAGAAGGAATGTGCAGCCAGTGGTGCTCTCCAAGGTATTTACAGAGAAACCTGTTTAGACAGACCACCCCTGGCGCATCCCAAAAAGTGGTCACATAAAGCAGATGGTCTTCCAATGGAGGTTTGACCCTTGCACCACCTAGCCAACAACTTTCCCCTGCCTTGGAAGAAAGTTGCATATGCATGTACATGTACATGTAGGTGCACCATCAAAGACTTTTTCAGGAAAAAGTTTGCCTTAAAGTTTCTCAAACCATTACAACTATTAAAAGAATTGGTACATTTTCAGGAAAAAGTTTGCCTTAAAGTTTCTCAAACCATTACAACTATTAAAAGAATTGGTACATACATACTGGTATTTGTGAATTGATTTTCATGCTTTGAAAAGTTTTACTGACCTTGTAGTTTTACAAAATAAGTAGATATTTTTTTGCTTTGAAAGTGGTCCTTTAGGGTCTTTTTCATGTGGTCACTGGTCAGGTTCAGCAGGTGGTCTCCCAATGGAGGTAAATTACCATTAGGAGGGTGGTATTTCACAGGAAAAGTGGTCACAAAAAGCAGGTGGTCTTCCAAGGGAGGGGTCTCTCAAAGTTAGTTTCACTGTCTTCTCTAATTGAACTTTCTGCTCCTGGCCAGGGACTTGTTTGGATGTACAAAATCATCATATCCAATCAAAATTTATTATAAATTTACATAACTGTTACCACCAGAGAGAGGAACTTTTACCCGATGACATTTGGGTTTACACCATGAGAAAAAAAAAAAAGAGACAAAATAATACACAAGATTCATATTTACTCTAGTTGAAGGGACTCTTTTTGTCCGTCCTCATTACTGTCTGTTCACCCTGTAGCTGGGCCATTCTAACTTCCAGCATGAAAAGGAGTACTTGTAGGTGTAAAGGCTAATTGTGTATGACAGCCATAGCTATTGTTCTTGCAGGCTTCTTGGCCGTACTTAGAACTAAGCAACAGAACTTTATGAGATATGTCCACAACTTCCACTAGTTAACAATGAAAGAACTGCTAGTAGGAAGAACGACTGACTTCAGAGTGACAAACTGGTCCTAATATGTTTTGTACTATTACTTAATATAAAAATTAAACGTTTGAGAATAAATAAGAGATTGAACGTTTACAGTATGATGTTTTTAAACATCCACTCAGAAGCTACCATAAGGAAAGATGAATTTTACTTTTACATTATAGACCCATTTTTGAAAGCCACTGCTTTTTCTGAGTCTGGGAAATGCTATGTTTTCTGCAATACATGCATGCACAGCTATTATGCATCAAAACAAACAAAACCTGCCACCAGGTCAACTGTATGCAAGTTGCCAGTACATTTAAGCATCTGATTTTTTTCTAGTTTGATTTGGGGTTTTTTGGGGGCATTTTTTTCTCTAAAGAAAGACAAGACAAGGTTTGATGAAAGTAGATACAGGATGTGCCAAGTGCCTCACCGGTTTTACATTGTATCTGTCACTGGACTCATCAGAGGCAAGTGAGTTCTGTTCCACCCCAGGATACACACAAAAGTTTACGTTTAAACCTGGTTACATGGTGTTCACGTCTCTGTCTCAACTCTCTGCTCTGTGATTCAACAGAAACTGAATGATGCAGTTTTTTTTCTTTAATTTGTTTTTGGTTTTAATCAAATTATATCAGTCATTGACCAAGAACTATAATGTAAGTAGAGTGTTTAATTTTGTGGATATATATATATATATATATATATATATATATATATATATATATATATATATATATATATATATATATATATATATATCTCAATGGTTTGAGATATTTGATATATCATTTGTATGAGGTACTTGATATACCAATTGCATGAGACACTTTTATATACCATTTGCATGAGATACTTGATCTACCATTTGTATTCTTGGCATACCATTTGTATGAGATACTTGATATACTGTATATGTACCATTTGTATGAGATGCTTGATATTATACCATTTGTATAAGATACTTGATATTATACCATTTGTGAGATACTGGATATACCATTTGTATTAGATACTTGATATATCAATTGTATGAAATCCTAAGTGTCTGTTGGGAGCAAAACTGACCTCACCAACATCCATGTATGTATTATAGCACTAAATGTCAATGATAAACCCTCATATGGCCATGTACATGGGGTTTATTGTGTGCCCCATGAGTATTTTACTTATTCATTATCTTTATGTCATTTGGTCGAGTGGATATGTGCGTTTCCCATTTCCACTAGGCAACTGGTGCCAAAGGTTGCAGGTTCAAGTCCTGTTCGTTTCAAACATAAGATATATTTTTGGCATTTCCTAAATGCTGGTGGATTTAAGTCTGCAATACTGGCAATAAACACCGACTGAGTATACTGTCATAACCCTGTTGATATGACACTCACACATAACTACCTCCATTGAACCATTCCTTTTAAGAATGGGGATTTAGTTGAGTGGGTATTCGTTTCCCATTTCAGCTAGCCATAGGCGACTGGTGCGAAAGGTTGCAGGTTCAAGTCCCGCTTGTTCCGAACACAAGATATTTATTTATTTTTGACTTCTTGTAACAGGGAAACTCAGACATAGGAGTCCTGCTATGCAGCCGTGCCTCTAAAGACTCTCATACAGTGGGCCCCAGGCAGTGAATCCAAAACAAACAAGACCACTCTCAATGATTGGCAGGCAGGTGGCCCAGTTAACGTGAAAAATTGCTCTACCCTGGGGCTATACATAGGTCGTATGTGCAGCTACAAACCTTATATACATTGGATTTAAAGGTACCTTGGTTACAAAGGACAAGACAAAGTCACCGACTTGATGTGTCCTTAGCAAGGGTTTGGTGCTACCCACACCTAGCCATACCAAGTTGTTGATCTGCAGATTTATATCCTAAACAACAGGCCTATATCCTAAACAACAGGCCTTTCTAGAATTCTGTCAAATGTCATCTACTAATTAAACACACAGATAAAACACTACAGAATATGACATGTGGACACTTTTTGGCTGCTTTGAGAAGGACAGATACCTTGTGCATGATGCAAAGAAGTTTTCTTGCAGCATCACAAGGATTAACAATTGGTGGTCCCTGCAATTCAGCAGACTTGTTCTCAGCATGTGAGCGAACTCAGCCAATCATAAGCATACTGTTACACACTTCATCCACCAATCACAGCCATGATACATGTATCTCATTTACACTTTCAAGAAGTTTTGGAACATTTCCTGTATTCATTTCCAGAAAGTTGGCAGGTGAACAGTTCAATTGATCAATGGTAGTTTTCAGCACATAGTTTTAATTCTCCCCCTCCCACCCTTCAGCAAGCTCCTTCATGTTTTGATGTGGTTTGTACACATGTTTATATTTGCACGCTGCTATGTTTTATTTCAGATTCATCTGGTAAGTTGATGATAAATTCCATGAGTAGAAACCTAAGTCACTATATCAAAGTCCTCCAGCAAGTGGTAGTGTGGTGTCACCCTCAATCTGCACCAGTTGGTGACAGTGACACCACATCCAGCAGGTGGTAGTGTGGCCTTATAGCCCTCATCTGATAGGATGATGCCAGTATGTGACAGGTGGTAGTGACTATTAGTGTGGCCTTATAGCCGTCATCTGATAGGATGATGCCAGTATGTGACAGGTGGTAGTGACTATTAGTGTGACCTTATATAGCCCTCACCTGATAAGATGATGCCAGTATGTTACAGGTGGTAGTGACTATTAGTGTGGCCTTATAGCCCTCATCTGATAGGATGATGCCAGTATGTGACAGGTGGTAGTGACTATTAGTGTCGCCTTATAGCCCTCATCTGATAGGGTGATGCCAGTATGTGACAGGTGGTAGTGACTATTAGTGTGACTTTATATAGCCCTCACCTGATAAGATGATGCCAGTATGTTACAGGTGGTAGTGACTATTAGTGTGGCCTTACAGCCCTCATCTGATAGGATGATGTCAGTATGTGACAGGTGGCAGTGAGTATTAGTGTGGCCTAATAGCCCTCACCTGATAAGATGATGCCAGTATGTGACAGGTGGTAGTGACTATTAGTGTGGCCTTATAGCCCTCACCTGATAGGATGATGTCAGTATGTGACAGGTGGCAGTGAGTATTAGTGTGGCCTAATAGCCCTCACCTGATAAGATGATGCCAGTATGTAACAGGTGGTAGTGACTATATAATTAGTATTAGTGTGGCCTTATAGCCATCCCCTGATAGGATGATGTCAGTATGTGACAGGTGGTAGTGACTATTAGTGTGGCCTGATAGCCCTCACCTGATAGGACAATGCCAGTATGTGACAGGTGGTAGTGTGGCCTTAATAGCCCGCACCTGGTGTCTTCAGTTTAAAGGTGGTCTGTTTACACAGGGATAGGAGTTCTGCTTGTACCAACAGTAGCAAGTCCTCACCTAGTACATCACTATCCAAATAAATAGGAGAAAGTGAACATTCGTGGTGGTTACATGCTGCACATCTGCGATTTTTGTCTGGACACTGGGACACGCTTGTCTGGCTAATCCCCGGAGGTAATTAACCCGCCTGTGTCCTCTGCTTCTCTGGGAGCTCTCAACCCTAGCAGTGGCTGTCACTTCTTTACACACTTTCCCCCTGCAGAGTTTTTGGTGGGGGGAAGAAGAAAGTAATACTTGTGAAGAATGTTTGAAAAGAAAGGAGGTCATGCAAGAGACCCCCTAGCAGTTAAATTTTCTTAATGATTCAATGTCAATATATACTTTGTAAAAAGCAGTAGCAAAAATTGTCCTGGAGATACAAATCCTCACTGATCATATGTACACATCGTACACTATAAATGCTTGCTTGTAATTGGAGAGCGTGTCGGGAGTGAGGTGCACATGCATAAATAATCATATAACTGTACATGTACAGTAGAATTTTTTCATTACAGCATCTGTTCTCTAAATTGTATTTCTTGATCCTTTCCCCTTTAAACTGGCCAAAACCGGGTGGTGGTCAAATGTTGTCTAGCTGCTTTAGTGTTTTCAACAAATTTCAACAGTAATGAAAAACAAAGTTGAATGAGAATTGTAGATCAGCCCTATCAAGATCACATGCCAAGGGAAGTTGTTGACTCAAGTGTCAATTCAAGGGGGAAAAGGTTAATATTTCAGACAAATGAGTCAGATAGCAAAGGAACTTGACTTTTTAATAAGTCCCTGACAATTTTTGTCATTAAGTGCCTCTGCTTCAATATTTGATTTGCACACAATGATTTCAAAGTCATATGGGTCCATCTGCAAGCAGTAGCTTAGCCCCTTTAAAAACAATTTACTGTTTCACATTACCTTCTGCCCCGACACTTTTAGCCTGCAATTTCAAATTTATTCAATCAAGTCAAACTGGGTATTCTGTCCACCTGACAATTTCGTAAAAAATTACCTCTCTTCACATTTTACATAAAACATAGATACATTTTTATAAAACCTTCTCAACTACATATATCCTATACTCTTTTATACAAAAACAAGAGAAACAGGCTAATTTCTTTTGCAGTACCTAACTGTAACAGTATTGGTAAGCAGGTGACACTTTACCTATTATTTAGCAACAGACCAATTTCATTTAACTGTTATCACACCTCAATTTACCAATCAAATTACTGCACATGATGAAGGTGGTTTGAAAATGGTACATGTTCAGTTTCAAAACTACATGTATGCATTAAAATTGGCATGGGTGAAGAGATTAACAAACCCGGGATGTTTAGGTAAATCGAAAGAGTTGGTGTTTCTGCAGTTGCCAAATATAGGGGAAAACATATGGAAATGTAATACAGTGGTCCCCCTCTTATAAGGCCACCCCAAATGCAGCCCAAATGTGGCCTTATAAGAGGGGTGGCCTCTCTAGAGGGGGACAATATAATGGAAATGCCACACTTTCTGCTTGAGAATGGTGGCCTTATAAGAGGGGTGGCCTCTGGTGAGAGGGGCCTTATAAGAGGGGGACCACTGTATTGACGTTAAGGATTGTCACATAGTATTTGATAAAATGCACAGCTTATTCTGGAAGGAAATAGTAACTATATGGTGTAAAGTCAATTTTGTAGAGGCAGAAAACAAGTCTGACATAAAAAAACAGTATTTATGGTACAACTCATGTATTAAAATTAAAGGAAAATCTGTGTTTTGCAAGCAATGGTGTGAAAATGGGATTGAAATTATTTCAGATATATTAAATAAAGATGGGAATTTTTTTAATTACAATAAATTTATTGAAAAATTTCCAAATGTTAAATCAAATTTTCTGAAATACCACAGTTTAATTCATGCGATACCACAAGAATGGAAAACAAAGCTTGTGAATGGAACCAGAATTAATCAAAATATAAGCAAAATTATTTGACAGAAAAAATGCATTGCATAGGAAATGTGTCTGAATTTATTTATGAGATGTTAATAGAAACAAATGTTAAAGGCCAAAGTAATGTGAAAAGTAAATGAATGGAGGAGCTTAATGTAGAAATTGATGATGATTTGCTTTTGTCAAATCTATCAATGTACAATATCTTCAAATAAAAGGATTTTCCAATATAAATTTTTACATAGGATTATATTTACCAATTACAGATTGTATAAAATGAAAATAAAGTGGAGGAAGTAGAACAACAGAGTGGTCAAAAACAGTTAGTCATTGTGGATGGATCTAACAAAGAGATGCAGGGTCCGCTATCATGGGACTGGTCAAAAGTTATGTTGAAAAGAATGCAGAATGGTTAATAAAGGTTTTAGGACCAGGTGAACATGTCCGCATTAATGGTGTTTTTTGTGTTTCTTTACTTCTAGCTTTATTCAGCTCAACCTCCAGATGTTGTCCACTATCTGTTCAACATAAAAAATGAAAATAGCAGAAAGTTCAATATGTTCTTTTTGTAAAGAAGCAAATGAAACATTAGTTCACTTTTTCTGGGATTGTAACATAACCCAGCATTTTTGGATAGAAGTATTTAACTGGTTGAAAAATATGTTACAAATATCTATAACCTTTTCAAAATGTAATGTCTTATTGGGAGTGAGTCACAAGCATAATGTAATATGGTCATTAATTTTTGTTGTAGGAAAAAATATTTATTCAAATGTAAAGTAAACAACAGTAGACCTTCTTTTGAAAGTTTTAAAGGTGTGATAAAAGACTTGGAAACAATAGAATATAACTTGGTAATTAAAAATAATAAAATCAATAGTCATAGACACGTCAATGGAGAGAAATCAAATTTCCATGAGTAATCACAAGAAATTGTTGATATGAATATTGTTGTATATTATTAAATATGTACCTCTGTTGTCAATAAAAAAATCTTAAAAAAAAAAAAAGAAAAATCAAATTGCTGCACAAAATTAGTTGTGTGGCACTTTGCAAAACATTAAAAACTGATGCACGAAAAGTTGAATATTCTACCTTGCATCCTGCAAGACACAACATAACAGTGTGTACTTTACATAACTGGCCCATCTGCTGCTGAACCATCCAAACTGTTTTTTTAAAGATCTTTTTCTTGTTTGTTTTGAATATCTTCTTTCTTTTAAATAGTGTTTGAATGGTGTGTGGGTGTGCATATGATATATGCATGTACATGTGCATACATGCAAACTGTTTTTTTATCTCCCCGCCTCCCCCCCTTTTGTTTTGAATATCTTCTTTCTTTTAAATAGTGTTTGAATGGTGTGTGGTTTTGCATGATATATACATGTACATGCATGCAAACTGTTTTTTTATCTTTTTATTTTTTTTCTTGTTTTGTTTTGAATCTCTTCTTTTCTTTTAAATAGTGTTTGAATGGTGTGTGGTTGTGCATCTGATATATACATGTACATCTGAGTTTGGGAACATATATAACTCCAATTGCATCATTGGCCATGACTTCAATGCAGAAACATGTCAATTTCTCGGATTAAATATGTCACCTGCCATACCCTGCTTTACATGCCAAAAAATACCCCACTTTGACTGAAACTTGTCAGAAGTAATAAATGATCTGTACATGTTTGGGCTACACTGTCTGTTGTTTTTGACAGCTGTGCACTAGTCTGACAGTTTAGGCTGGATGGCTTAGAATCTTTAGTCACCCGCAACTGAGACCAGGGGCTGATGCTACGAACAAACTGTGGCAGTGAAATAACAAATTATCAATTAATATAACAAACAGTTTTAACAGTTCAATAGATTCTAAATCGGTCCTCCCAAAGCAACTTTTGCCAAACAAGAACTTAAGAAGACAAATAACAAGTTTCTGCTATCTTAAGTTTTAACTTAACCTTCAACTGAATTGCTTTTTAAACCAAAAATTATTTCAGAAAGATGAAATGTATAACCAATTTGACATAGAACCCTTGAATTTGTCCAGGGAACACATGTACATGTATTTTAATTTCCATGTAATGCGTTGTTTATGTTCCCTGTGACATGATACTTAATTGTTTATTACTGGTGTGATGTCAAGTGTGCTTTTAAATTTTTCCATGTACATTATTTTTTCCCCAGTATTGGGTGTGCTATAAACATTACTGTTATCATGATGCATGGACCAGTGACCACAATCCTCTCAACTTTTGTTTTGCTGGCATGTGGAGACCACATTGTCATAAATGCAATGGGTTTATTTTGATCCATTCTATCCCCTAGCATTGCATCAAAGTGAAACTGTCAGTCTGTTTATTTTGTCTCTAATTGAAATGGTATTTTATATACCAATAGTTGGTCTAATAGCTTTGCTGTCCATTATAGACGGCTAGGTCTGTCTAGGTTAGAAGGTTTACACACAGTGAAACCTCATTATAACAACACTCTGATATCAGACATATTCAATATAATGACACAAATTTTCATGGGAAAAAGTTTATTTTCATTGTTATTTGATTCATTTATCTGACATATTCAGTTATCTGACACATTTCATAGTGAACAGATGGTGCCATTATAACAAGTTTTCACTGTATCACATTGTCACATGAGACCTGGTTGAACAATTTACATACCTCACAAAATGTTAATTAGCAGATTAGGTGTACATGTACATACCACAAGATTCCTTAATTAGTGTAAATGTCTGATTAGCCTGTGTAAAAGGCCCATCATGATCACCACTTTGACCCTTGGGACAAGCATAGTTCCATATTTAATATACAATAATTTAAATTTCAAGTGCTTAAAAACCTATTGCCAGCATTCAAAATATTTGTTGGCACAGTACTCGCAACCTTGTTACCACAAGGGTTAGTGACTCCATTTGCATGACAGAGAAAGAGACAAAGACAGAAAGAAAGCAAGCAAGAAAGAAAAAGAATGAAAGATCAAAGAAAGGAAGAAAGAAGGCAGAATGAAAGTCTAAAGAAAGAATGAATGAAAGAAGGAAGGAAGAAAGTCTAAAGAAAGAAAGAAAGGAAGGAAGGAAGGATGGAAGGAAGGAAGGAAGGAGTGGGAATAGGCCTACTGTTGATACATGTATGAATTCATTGCTGCTTAGTGACAGTTGTGTTCATGTATTGATGTTTATTGCTGATTCCTGATAGTTGTGTTCATGTGTGTAAATTTGTTATTTGCCATAATATATTAGTTTGTGTATGGAATGTACTATTCTACATATTGCAACATGCTTCATTAAACAACATGGCATTAAATGCCAGTTTTAAACAAATCATCCCATTGTAGAGGCATTCTTTGTGTAAGTTTACTGACAAAAAGTAAATCTATTTAGACTCATTCATCAATACAATGCCATAAGATTATTATACAAGAAGCAGGGATACAATGAATGATCACATTTAGCAGGTTGCATGAAACTAAAACCAAGTACTCAGACTATCTAAGCTTTGTGAATAATGGGCCTATCCGTGCACCCTTAGCGCCACACACTTTTTGATGTTTTACATAAAATAAAACAAGTTGGTTTCAAGGTAATGCTGATGGAGCTACACAAAGTATTTTATATAAAAACACAGTAATCTACAGAACTACATTCATGTTAGATATATATTTACATTCGGTCCAAAGGTTATAACAGAGAGATAGGATTTTTCCTTCTCATCATTTCCTCATGAATGCAAGGTCATGAGCTACAATGGTGAATCACACTGTGCACTGTTATATCCATTGATGCGGCACTACTTTTGTCAACATGACATGACCATGGAAGGACGTAATGGTAAAGAGCAACATAAACATGACTTTAAACAAAAAATTACTACATTTACATGTTAGAACTCCCTGCCCAAACATTGAATAAAATATTACTCTCAAGAACTATATTTTATGTGTTAGTGTCTTTGATTACCGCTAGACGTCATCATTTGTTATGGTTGTTCTGTCCAACAAGTTTACTTCCACTACAACTAAATTGTTTGTGAGTAAATTTAATAAGATTTTAACAGTTTTTTTGGCAGATTTTAAACTGGTATTTATTCAGATAAATGTAAATAAAAGTAGTGAATGCTCACATTTTGGGGCACATGGATGAAATGACTGACGGGGCTAATGAGGCCATTCTGCGTGAGCCACGTCAGTGGCTTATGCAGAATGGCCTCAGCAGCCCCTACAGTCGTTTCATCCATGTGGCCCGGAATGCAGGAGTTCAATTCTTAAATGTTCACTGTTGCAACAGTGTCATGTACACATACACACATGTACCAGGGCTCATGAATTTGCATGTCTTCTAGCCCGGGATAAGTCAAATTTCAATCAGGGCAACTTAGAAAATTTTGCAAAACACCAGCACTGGGGGCAACCAAAATTTTTAGTTTTTCTAAATGATATTTGAATGGATGGACAAGCCTTCTTAGACGGGGGGGGGGGGGGGGGGGGGTATAGTTCAATGCCAGATTTACATTTTTACTAGCCCTGAGGACTGACGCATGTTGTGAAATATTTAGAGTAAATGCAGAATATCGAGGGTACCAGTCTACTAAAGGGTGCCTATAAGGAAACGCATAACATGCATAATCACAAGACTGACAGTAATACATATTTACATAGTGTAAATAAAGTTATGGATCAATATCATACCAAGGTTGAAAAACACAGCCGGTATGAATTATGGTGCTATGAAGCACAAATCTGAAGGAATGTTGCATGACATCATGATCCTGGACAAGAACAAAGAGAATGGGTTTACAGGTAGTATACTATGCATGGTTCTACGCAAAGCAAAGTTGAAATATGAGTATTATCTTTAGTATTTAACAAATCTGCAGCAGAAAAGTAATGCAGCAAGACTGAGAACTGGTGGAACAACACTTGACGCGAGAAAGTGTATTCAATACAATTTGAATCACATCGAGGAAGAGTATCACCCTATAATTTCTGAGTAAAAAAATTCACAATTTGTGAAAAGAATTCTACACCAGGAGTCAAAATGTAACCATGAACTCTAATTTTATGACCAAAGGAAAACTGGTGTGAAGTTTTGGATACAGAACTCAAACCCATGCTGATAAAATCCTTTCAGGATTCCTCCAAGCCTTCAACTATTAAGTAACTTGCTTTTATGATGTTTTTTAAATTAAATTATATACGAACATGTCTGAATACACGCATCGCGTCATTACCCGTTGTACTCAATCCATAGTTGAACTCTGAACTAAATGTTACGTCCAATCGGCCAGCGTGTCATACTATGATACACAACATTCATAATATATCCACAGGCATGGCCCATGGCATAGGCATGAGCCATGATGACAAATGGCAGGCATGATCCCAGAGTCAGTTCTTGTTATTATTGGGTTTAATGATTTTCTTCAAAAAATAACCACCAGTTTACCCCATTTTAACAGTATCCAAAATATACAACATGATTTAGGACAGCGTCATCAACGTAAATGCTGGGTAACCTCTGCATAGACATTGTACATGCACATGCCATGGTCACTATGCAGCCATGCTTCCTTCAGGGCAATGGTAGTCTATGACTATGGACGCCATACTCACGGTATTCATGTGAACTTCGGGATCTTCTGCGAAATGTTTGTTGTGCTTGATATGTTTGTGTAGAACATCGAAGTTTGGCAAGAACTTCAAGACATTTAGATTCCATCCTGACACACTGCCTAGCAGTATCCCTACCACCAGAACTCCTCCCTGCCAACCTATCGCCATCACGCCATACGAACTGTAAACAAGTGCGAACGGCACATGCAAGGGGGCGCAAGGAGGTCTTATGTTTTGCTGACGCGTGAACCGTGAATCAATCAGTCATTGACATTGTCTTTGTTCATTTTCTCTGCCGTGACATTGTAAAATAGTGTTTTTACATCGCATGATCAGCAAAACATATTACTGATGTCATGTCAACAAATATTATAATGCAAATATAAAATTAAAAGGATTTTGATATAACACGATGGACAAGTACAGACTTGAAGCGTATAACCCCCTCAATCATGTGATCCAGCTCTGACTAAAGCCAAGGAGCATCCAGTTTTGAGTGCGATGCACTTTGTTTTTGTATTTGCCACCAGAGGGCCTTTACCAGAAAACAAGAAGTGGCCGATTTCGCAAATCAATGCGCCTGTTGTTTCTATTTCCTCATTTTGTTTTGTTTCCGTTTCTTTTCTTTGTTTTCTTCCTTTGCATGTTTGTTTTTTGTTGTTTTGCTTGCATTAGTACAATTCAAACTCGCCTGCAACCAGACCTGTAGGTCTATAAGGGTCCCGGTCATAACGTACCCTCCTTCAAATGTACCCTGGGAACGTTTTGACTATCAAAAACGTATCCAGTAAATGTCAAAACGTACCCTGTAAATGTTTTTTTTTTTTTTTTTTGTTTGTTTTTTGGTTTGTTTTTGTTAGTTTGTTTTCTTTTTGTTTTTGTTTTTTTTCTTTTGTTTGTGTTTGTTTGTTTGTTTTTTTTACTACCTTTTCTTCAGTATTGTAATTTTTTTCCCGTTGCAGGGATTTCAAAATGCACCTATTCATTCAAAAACCAAATAAACAAACAAACTGCATGGGTCAACAGACAGGAAATGTCACGATTGAAATCGATGAAAAAAGCCCAGTTTAAAGATGTATGTTGCTACACTATGAAAAAATCGAATTTGCTCGTGCTATTTGTGTTTTTCTGTGTTAAAAATATGCCTAGGGTTATGGATCTCTAAAGTAACTTCATTGCAACTCGTGTAAATAGAATTGTATGTTATTGCGATATGCAGTGTTGGATGTATCTCTCAGTCTGGCTAAACACAACAGCAGGGTTTGCATATGTTTCTTCTCTCCATGTCACTGTACATTAAACATATTATGATTTATTGCTTTTTTGTAGAATTTGTTGACATTTTTTCGTGGAATTGATAAGATGTGATGAAGGAAAGCGGGGTGTTACCACCAGTGACATTGGCAGTCGGGGTAGGGGGCTAGGCGTTAATTCCCATGAAAGCAACCTTGTGCATGCAGACGCCAGCCTGTGTTAATTAATCCTAAAAACAAACTAAACTAAACTAAACTAAACTAAACTAAAATAAATAAATAAATAAATAAATAAATAAATCAATAAATAAATGAATGAATGAATGAATGAATGAATGAATGAATGAATAAATAAATAAATAAACATACACAAAGGTAGGACCAATGAATCACGGGTTAAAACACGTACACTAGAACTCTCGGCAGGATACGTCTAACTTCTCTCTCTCCCCCCCCCCCCCCCCCCATAACAGATTTCTTGGCAGGCCCATATTCTATATAAAGTCGCTGGTTTAAATTGAAGGCAAGATTGCCGTAAATTGTGTTGAGGCAACCGAAGCTACTACCTATGTCAAATTTTTGGAATAAATAAAAATAGGCCAGAGGCTACAAATGGGAATCCGTACATGGATGCTAACTACAGTCATTATTTAACAGGTGAAAAAAAAGGCTTTTCGCGTAATTTCTATTCTAAAAGGCACGAGTTCTAATGGGCTTTTTTGAAAAAAAAATCCTAAAATATTACAGTTTTTGTAACAAAAAAACCCCCATGAATCTGAAAACAGATCACTTGTATACACCAAGATGCCGGTTTAAGACAATAATTCCCGATGCAATAGTGAGCAACGAACTTTCCACCAGAAATGACAAATACGTAAACACAATACCACGTTAAAAGACGCATATGTATACACAATATTAATTTGAAAGCTTCATAAAAGTTACTATTGGCGGATTCATTCACAGTTTTATTACACACAGTATTAAGTATTGTTTTTAAATTGGCCTTATGGCCCTCATTAAGCTTCAACTTGATTTTGCCATTAAATGAAGAACAAGCGAAACAATGATGTCATTATAATTGTCAGACTGTTTTTTGTTTTATTTTATTTTCGGTTTTCATTTAGATAATGGCAAACCATTTTAGGTTTTAAGTTTCAAAATGGAGAATGGGAGTGGGGAAAACAACTCACCCCATCCCTCCCCCTAGTTGTCTCAGCTCATTTTTCGTCCAATTTATGGCCCAGTTAGGTAGCAGAAGGTACAAGTTACGGTGAGATATCATCATGGCCACTTCATTAAAGTTTTTGAGAACGATACTTTATTTGACTGAAGCCTGAAGGTTGCCGCCTCTGCGACTAGAGAAATTTAAAAGGGCGGGGGGGGGGGGCATCAAATATCAAGACTATATTAATAATAATTTTATCACCCCTTCCCCGCCATGCCCGGGAAATTCACAAAAAGTACACGAGAATCATACAAACTATCTTGCACAAGTACAATATCAAAAGTGAAAGTGTGACATTATAGCGATTGATCGGAAAAGTTGGGTTTGTTGGGATTCTTTGTATTTTCGTTAAAGATCACAAATCCACAGCTGTGCCACCTAGTGAACAACTTTGTTTCAACCTATCACATGGAACATATCCACCAAGTTTTTTCTTTATCTGAGTGAAGGTTCTGGAGAAGAAGTCAAAAGTGACACACACACACACACACACACACACACACACACACACACACACACACACACACACACACACACACACAAATCACAAAAATGTCCTGCCACCTGGTGAACAATTTAAGAACTAGGAGTCCTTAGGAGTGTTTGTCATATCAAAGCAATTGGGTGAGTGGTTTTAGAAAAGATTTTGAAGATTTGCCTAAGGAAAAAAACAACAACTATAAAATCCAAATTTACAATCCAATCGCCACCTGGTGAACAAATTAGGAATTAGGAGTCGCTTGGCGTGTTGGTTTAACCATATTTTATTCACAACAATTTACAATATAAATCCAATAAATGAGTAAGCAGTAAAGGAAAAAGGGCGAAGCCCTATACTGATCCCTCTTGCGGAAAGGGGACGAGCACACAGGACAAAACAAGACACACACGACCAAAGAGAAGGTGACAGTATCACATGACAAGACAGAAAGAGGGGCTGAATGTTTCATCTTTCATAGTTAAAATATGATTCCTCTTATGCTTCGTGTATAAATGGAGATTTAAAGGAGATTCATCCATATGCCGAAAAATGTACCTGTATATAGTGGAAATGGGCAGGCATTTTAGCCTATAGCAGATGGGCCGAAACGACCTGCAGCGGAAACAAAATTTTGAACAGCTGAAAAAATCTCAATATTTTTCAGTAAAAGTACAATCGAAGGAACCGTATAATATTGTTTGTGATGTAAAGGGGGCAAATTTTAAAATAATAGAGTGAAGAACAGATCTAGGGACAATATACTTTGGACAGAGAAGAAAATAATGACATGTGTCCTCATTGGGTAGACCGCATGCGCATTTTGGAGTGTCCTTCACACCAATTTTGAAAAGATGAGAGTTTAATTGACTTGCACCTAGACGGAGACGTGTGTGCATAACAGCAAAAAACCGATTGCCAAAATTGAGTAATTCGGGAAACTTGATGGGCTGGATAACAGGTACATCTATCCGTGATTTAAACTGTCGAATTGAGGCTAAATTACGGATTTCTAGAGGCAGCTGATTCCATAGTCTGATAGTTGAGACGAAGAACGTTTTGTCAAATATGTCAGTGCGAGCTCGGAAATGAGGAAGATCATACTGTTGACGGGTATTGAAATTACCATGCAATGTTTTCAGAGCATTGAAAGTGACAAGCCAGTCATTGGACCATTGATCAATATCTGAAAGCTCGGAGTTCAAACTTTCTGCGGCAGGAACTGGATTATTAATGGTAAGATATAGACACGTATCATCAGCAAACATTTTTATGTTGGATCCAACAAGGTCCACTATGTTGTTAATATAAATGAAAAACATGAGAGGTTTGAGTACTGAGCCTTGAGGTACACCTGCACAAATTTTGCCCCAGTTAGAAGACTGGCCTTGAAAACCTACCCGTTGATAGCGATTCGACAAATAATCCGAAAACCAATCATGAAGAGATCGTGTAATACCACTTTTCCTTAATTTATGCAACAGGCCGGCATGCCAAACTTTATCAAATGCTTTACTTGGAGTGTTTCTGTGTGATATCAAGGCAATCAGGTGAGCCGTTTTAGACAAGTTTTTTTAAGGCTTGACCCCCCCTCCCCCCCACCCCCAAACAAAAAATAAATAAATAAATAAATAAACAAGAGGGCTGTGTGGACAGCCCATGCTCCGCTATCCTAGAAATTCATCACACTTGTGGCTCTCTGAACTTGGGATAGGATCAAGGCCTCCCATGTACTGAGTAAGTCTGACCTTTATGGAAGAACACTAACATGTGCAACCGCATGGTTCCGGTCAAGTTACCGTAGTTTTCAAGTTATAGTGAAGGGTAAAATTCATGTATGTGGCACTATGATTCAAAAAATGAGGTGAAGGTCATTCATGTACTGTCTGTGTGTGACCTTCAAAGACAAAGATTAACATATGCAACATCAAGGTCCTAACTCAAACAGATTTCAAGTTATCAAGTGAACAGTACATGTCATGTCAGCTGCCCTGTGACCTTGGGAAGGAGATCAAGGTCCTAATATCATTGGAACATGACCACTTGCGCAAAATAGGTAGACACATCCCTACCAAGTTTGACACAAATATGGCAAAAAATTACTGAAGTTATAACCATTACAAGAAATTCCCATGTTAAATTTTCCTACTAAAACTTTTTAAAGGGTTTCGAAAAAAAAAAAAAAATCGTCAGAACATGACCATTTGAACAAACCTAGTAGGGACCCACCCAAGGTACGTTGTACTAAGATTGAAGTCAATCTGACGGACAGTTTCTTCAGAGAAGTCCAAAATATCAACCACAAAAAAAAAAAAAAATTTTTAACAGCAAATCTGTCAGGGTGCATTCACAATGAGAGCAGTTTGAAATGCTACACTTTCTCATTGTTCAACATAATCCAAATTTTGTGTATCAGCCTAATTTGCATAAATTAAAATGATACAACTTTGGTTCAGGTTTATTGCATGTGGCCATATCACAAACTTATGAACTGAAGTATGAATGGGACCAATATCTATAATAGTTTTGAAGCTGTTTAACATTTTAATTTTGTGTATTTGCATAAATTAAAACTATACAATTTTGGATCGCGGTTCATTGGATGTGGCTTTGTCAACTTGGTTGTAAAGAAAAACAGGAAGAAAGGAAGAAAGAAAGAATTCTTGGAAAAACAAAATGTCTGGGTTTACACCCAGACACACAATTCCAGTGTTTACTTATACAGTGAAACATCTCTACACTGGGCACCTTGGGACAAGAGTAAATTCACCCATGGGACCAGAGAAAAGTGCCCTACTCCTAACAGGGTCAGCCCTTCTGGGCAGAATGGATGAGTGTATATGCATGGACATGTACATTATTTATACATGCATATACACATGGACAACGTATATTATAATTCAAGGGGACGTGTATACATGCAATGCAATACTGTGTTTGTTCCTTTATTACATCAGCAAATTTTAATAGATGCCATCACAAAACTACTAGTACCTGTGAACTGAAACAAGCACTATAATGTCTCAGTATTTCTAGTCTTGGTGATGAAGAACAGGCTTCATGATAACAGGCTTCATCTCACTGGTTACAAGAAAACAAAGACATGAAAGTGTCCACTGAGATGACACAAACCCACACACTGTTTCAAAATCCACAAAGCTGTGAAAACAGTCATAGAGCACCAGAAGACCATACTTTGATGGGTCTAGCCAACTCAGCACTGTATGTAGTCTATTGTTAACAGAGGGTACACTCAGGCTTGTTCTGCCTAGAAGTCCAGTGCCTCTTATCCCTTGGGACTGATAAGCCCAGCAGACGTATAGCCTCACGCAAAAACACACCAGCTAGGACACCAGTCACAGTCATGGTGCACTGACACCTCTGTCTAGCACTAGTGGGACCATGGAGCAGATATATTCTTGCATGAGCAGAAAGAGATTCTCTGTATTTTATTGAGAACCTCATTACACAGTTGTTGGGAGTTCCCTCACCCCCATCCCACTTGTTACAAGACCCAAACCTTCCAAACCACACACCTAGCATGCATGGCTAGAAAGCTGCCTGTGACACAGGTTCAAGCTTATTTATTATGAATGCAATTAAATGGTTGCCGAGCACCATGGAGGTCCATTTAGCTTGTAACAAGCAGTAGAAGCCCCTGGCTGTGTATTGTTGGGAAATTCAGTGAATTTAGCATGCCTTGAGATTTCCCAACTTTTGTTTGCATGCTATTGGATTTTCCAGATGTCTTAAACCTATATGTGTAAGTTAGAACTTTATGTCTATCTATGATACTTTTGAAGATATGGAGCTTTTAAAATTTTAACTGCCCCTAATTTGCATAATTTTAAACATCACAGGCTATTCCAAACCAGGCGCTCAATTTTTCCAGTAGGTCAGTCACCATCATGGCAAGCTTGGGGATTTTCGGAATAAAAGTGTCCGATGAAAAATCCGGACAAATTTGGTTGTAAAGAAGAACGAAAGAACAAGAAAACGAAGCCCACAACGAATCAAACAATCTTTCACAGCAGATAAAGGAGAAAGACAAACCATGTACAGCTCTCCAAAACAAGCTTCATGGAGCAGAAAACATTGGCTCATTCCTTCAGTTTAAGCTGACTGAGGACGATAAAAAGGTGTAGGGCCAATGTCTGTCCAAGAAAAGTTGGCCACATCAGAGAATAGTTGTTCTACTTTACAAGATAAAGTAGCTATGCTAGAGAAGACACTTGCCAACAAAGAGGCTGAACCTGTTCATAAAGTGGCAAACACTGACTCCACTCTTCAAAATAAGCTGACTGAAGCCGAAAGAAGATGTTTATCTGTCCAAGACAAGTTGGGCACATCATTTATACATGCTCTACTTTACAAGATAAATTAGCTATGTTAGAGAAGACAATTATTAACAAAGACGCTGAAATTGAGTAGGTAAGAAAATGTAAATCTGAGTTGGCTGACCTATGTGCTACTACGACAGTGGAGCTGGAAAGTCTTCAGACCCTACACGAAGATGTAAATACAGATAGAGACAATGCGTACAAATGAATACTGGAATTACAAGATGAAGTGCTGAGCTGGCAAATTAGATTTGAAGATGTAAATAAGGACGTTAAATCCGACTCCCCCGGCAAGCGCAGTTAGATTATCATGCGGAAATGCATCCCAGTATTCCAGTCTCAATCGATTTAGCAGTCTTACACAGGAGAACTCTGATACTGAAACATGTCTGAAGTCCAGACCTACTCCCCTATCCACTTCACAAATCGTGGGTGACAAACTTCATGCCTTTAAGGAAAGTAGTGCTTCAGTAGATGTGTCCCTCCAAACAACAAACTCTTGAAAGTGTGGACTCACTGCTGATCAGAAATTCAAACTCAAGAGACAATGATCCGCAGAAAATGTATAAGAACAAAAAGTGCTTTGTACACGCCATTCCATACAGTTAAAGACAATTCAAGGTGCATCAGAGTTTGTAAGTTCCTGTGACGTCAAGTCTGGCTGGTAGTACTAATGGCGGCTAGCGAGTCTTGCATAGAATATAATACAAAAGAGCTTGGATGATATGACAGCACTGGTGACAAAATGCCAGAGACAGCTCCCAGACTCCGATATTTGCATATCGCAAGCTCGTCCAAGGTTTTATGACAATGACTATGATTTTAAGGCATACAAAAACAAAGCACAGATGTTCAATGAACACCTTGATTCTCTCCCGGTGAGAAGAATCTCAGAAGGTAATCTACGAAAAGAGCACTTGTTCAGAGATGATGGAGTACATCTGACTCAAGATGGGATGGCCGCAATGGTGCGCAACATACAGAAAGCTGTAAATCCAATTATGGGATTAATAAACTATGATGATTATCAAAAGGAATTCTCCAGTTCCAGAGGGTGGGGCACTGCCTTGTCCAGGAAAGAATGGGATCCTCCCAGGAGAAAATCAATAAACGATTCTCACTCACGACAAAGGCATCATGGTGTTTTAGATGGTGATTGCCATGGTCGGAAGGTCCCAACAGCTGGTCCCACAAGAGACACTTCTGTCCATAGGGACTTGCACGAGAAACTCAACAATAAACAGGACAAGGAGTCTTTATAACATGGGATACTTACCCGTCTGGTGACTGACTTGCAATCTGTCCTTGCCCATTGTAAAATGTATTATGGGTTTATGAGTGCATTTACTTTTACACTCTATCAAACACATTCCTTACTCACTTGCAATAACTGACTGACCTAAATATTATTATTATTATTATTATTATTATTATTATTATTATTATTATTATTATTATTATTATTATTATTATTATTATTATTATTATATTCTCTCTTTCTCTCTCTCTCTATATATATATATGTATATATATATATATATATATATATATATATATATATATATATATATATATATATGTATATATATATATATATATATATATATATATATATATATATAATTATATATAATTTCTTTTAAATAAATATACATGCATCACGGTGCTACCAATGTTAAGATACAAGTGGTGTTTCTTCTTTTTTTCTTTTTTTTTTTTAAGTATGTGGTCATTGATCAGTCATGACACCTCTCGTTTCACATCTTCCACGTGGACAATAGATTAATTCATAAATTATCACACACAAACGTGCATAAGATGGATTAAAACTTACACAGGACTAGGTTTCGGGACTTGTGTCCTGTATTAAGGTTGTACCTAATGCATAGATCTCAAATTTGAAAGGTCTTTCTTGAATGCCTAGTATAAGCAGATCATTGCATTGCCCAGCAGGCATTTACACACTTAGCCTGCGACTTCGAAGCCAGATACGGTAAAAGCTCAAGTGTCATTCAATCGGCTTCAGCATGGACTATTATGAAAGTACCTGTAAACTCCTATAGGAGTCCGAGTCTCGTTATCTGCTATAATTTTGCATGTATTTTAATATTCAAATTTTATTCATGTCATTTCACATACATTTGTAAAAAGCAACTCTTTTTAGTCATATCATTATGTATTATGTTTCTCTCCCTGTACAAAAGGATGGGTAAAATTTTCAAGTACAAAAAGAACCTACGTATAGGTCACTGTAGACTGACAAGTCCTCGTTTGCATGTTGTTGTTTCCCACTAGTCAGAAAAAAATATACACATATATTATAGAATCATTGATTGGACCGCGAAATACTGACACACCGCGCGAGTTTGCTTGCAAACTGGCGCGGTGTGTCAGTATTAATATATGTGTATATTTTTTCCAACTAGTGGGAAACAACAACATGCAAACAAGGACTTGCCAGTCTAAGGTCACTGGAACAGATGGGTTATTCTCTAAAAATGGAAATCAGCGGACTTGCAAATTGAATGATCCTGAAATGCGTGCTCTATTACAAAAATGATTTAATTTGTCTAGTGGAGACATACTGTGGATATGCTGACTATGTTAACTTACCTGGATACCAAATTGTACATAACATCCAGACCAAAAAAGCGGTAATGCCACCAGACATTATGGTGGTCTTGCCCTTTTGGTACATGAGGAATTTAGACCAGGGCTAAAATTTATGCCCGTCAATAGCAGTAAAATCATGTGGATAAACTTGTGTAAAGAATTTGTCCACAGGGAAGAAGATGTATATTTGTAAGTAGTATATGCTAGTCCATTATCGTCCTTGCTTACTCAAACAAAAGTGACAATTTTTTTTGAACTTCTCGAAAATGATTTGGCATACTTCAGCACTAAACGGGCATGCCTTATAACGGGAGATTTCAATGCCCGCACAGCAACTGAACCACATTACTGCCTACATGATGAAAGTATGCGATTTCTTGATTTACCTGTTCACATGAAATAGGACATTCCACTACCCAGATGCAATGGTGATAAGCACCCACCTGACAATCCTGGTGAACAGTTATTTCAGCTTTGCATGTCTGCTAGTATCCGAATACCGAATGGCGAGTTCTGGGCGATTATTTAGGCTGTGGTACCTGCTTTAGTTACAATGGGAGCCGCAATGTGATAGATTATATGACGACATCAGAAAGACTACTGCCTTGTGTGGAAACTTTTTATGTCTGCGACAGGTCATGTGCATCAATTAGTTGTTTACTTTCAGCTGTCCTGCGCACCCAACCATACAGTGCAACTATGACCCAGACTACATATCGTAACCCCAAACCTCACAAATACAAATGGTAGCACAGGGATAATGAAAAATCCCAGGCCGCTATGGACTCTGAAGGAAAACAAAACGGTATATCTAAATTTATGAACTCCAAAAGTGATAGAATAGATTTAGAATCAATAAATAACTGTGTTAAATCTGTAAATTAAATTTTTCATCAAAGTGCCAACTTGGCCGAAATAACCTTCACTGGTAGTAACATGGACATTAAAATCAAAATGCAGCAAGAAAACTCGCAACAACAAAAAAAAAAAAAAATGGTTCGACAATGATTGTATTTCATGTCTGAAAACTTTAAAATATATGGCCCAAACGTATAGAAATTTCCCCCATTATCAACTCTATCGACCTCAAGTTTACTTTTATCGGCGGCGTAACAGGACTCTGGTGAAAAGAAAAGGCATTGAATTCCAAAACGATATTGTCCTGCAGCTTGAAACTTTTAATGAGAAAAAAATCCTAGTGTACTTTAGAGTTTTTTTCAAAAATGAACTGACTTGGACAAAGAACACAGGGTTAACCCTATTTCCCCTGATGTTGGGACATCACATTTTACAAACTTAATGCGCGAATTCGACTGGATTCAACATTTAGACAAATATTTAAATGACCACACAAAAACACTTTTAATGAACCGAGCTTTAAAATTTCTGATTCTGAAATTATGTCGGCTATTTACAAAATGAAAAATGGTAAAGCTGCAGGTTCCGATCCGATACTGGTAGAAATGATAAAAGCAGGATATGAATGGTCTGGTGTCTGTGCTGACAAAACTTTTCAATCTGACACTGTCAGTAGGACAATTTCCAGATGAATGGCGCTTCAACTATATAGCCCTCTTGCATAAGGAAGGAAGGTGATGCACAAAAACCTGAAAGTTATTTGGGAATTGCAGTTTCGAGCAACTGGTGCAAATTATTCTGTAAAATTCTGAAAGGCAGACTCACTAAATATTTAGATAGTAACAATTTAATTCCGGCAAATCAAGTTGGATTAAAAAAGAACATTTGAACCAGTGATCACACACTTACTTTGAAAAATGCGATTGATAATCATCTAAGTAAACAAACACGGAAATATTTATTTGCTTGTTCTGTCGGTTTTAAAGCTGCCTTCGATTTCATCTGGCGAAAAGCTAGGATTTATAAACTTGTTCAAGCTGGCATTGGTGGCCCTTTCTCGAATATCATAGCTGACATGTATAGCTGTATAAGTTTTTTACTGTCTGCAGTTGGAAGACTAGATGACGGACTATTTAACGTCAGAAAAGGGTGTAAAGCAAAGATGTGTGCTTGGTCCTGTTTTATTTAAAATCTTTTCACGAGATCTGCCCGATGAACTTGAAAGCACATATGACCCCTTGGATTATGGGACACCAAAATCAGCTGCCTCATGTGCGCTGATGACCCAAGTACTTCTATCTAGTTCAGTGTGGATTGTAGCTGTCCCTTACTAACCTACATACACACTGCAAAAAGAGGAATTTGGAGGTGAATATACAGAAAATTAAAACCATAATTTTTAACAGGGGGGTCGGGGATTACTGTTACTTAGGTTTTACTTTTACTGCATCACATGTCAGGAAGCATGAAAAAAAAGCCATTCAGAATTTGACTGATAAAGCCCAGCTTTTGAGGACAGTTGGCTTGTAGCCATTAACTCTGGCTGAGGAAATAAACTGCACACATATTGTCAAGTCAAAACCCAGTTTTGTACAGAAAACTATATGCTATGTATTCCAAATCTTCAAAGGAGACGGAACTTTATTAAACTAAGAATAAGTGCCCACCAGTTACAAAGTGAGGTGGGCAGACACACCCGCCCTGAAACACCGTGGTATGACAGGGTGTGTCAATACCGTAACTCTAGACTACGTCTAGTGGAAGATGAACGCCATTTCCCAACTGCGTGTTCGAAATTTATAACGGAACGAAATGAATTCTATGATAAAGTGGACTTCCCACTAGTTAACAGCCTTCCTCCACCAGAACTATTGTTGACTATCATGCACTATAACAGTTGTGACACTGAATTCTTATCTCATATTATCAATTTTATTAATAAATTATTGTTACACAGGTACCCCAATCAGTGATACATTGATAGAGATGCTGAACACACTTTAATTTGTACACTGACTTTCTCCTTTCATAATTATGGCGCCATCTAACCTTGAACATGTTCATGCAGTGTAGTAGGGGACACTGGGCCTCCCCGACATTTGAAGGTTTTTTTTTTTGTTTTTTTTTGCATTTGGTTCTTTTCTCTTGTGTAATGTAACAGTGTATAGATTTGATCCTGTTCTACTTTTTGTAAAGTGTCCTGGTCAATAAAATCCATATTTATATATTCATCACAAGCCTACAAATTGAAGTTGGAATGTCACATCTATGTATAATAGTTTTCAAGTTACTCAAGATTTAAATTTTGTGTATTCACCTAATTTGCATAAATTACAACTTTGCAATTTTGGATCACTGAATGCGGCGATGTCAAAAACCTACAAATTTAAGTTGGAACAGCACCTCTATCTATAACAGTTTTGAAGCTATTCAAGATTAAAAGTTTGCATATTCACCTAATTTGTATCAATTAAAATCCTACAACTTTGGATCATGGTTCATTAGATGCAGCTTTGTCATAAACCTATAAATTGAAGTTGGAATGACATCTTTATCTATAATAGTTTTGGAGATATTCAACTTTTAAATTTTTGAGTGCCCCTGACTCACATAACTTAAAAAGTTTACAACTTTCATTTACTGTCCATTATATTGGCAGGTTTGGCACCCAGACATAATTACTCAGACACACAATTCCAGTGTTTACTTACACAGTGAAACCTCTCTACAGTGGGCACCCTCGGGACCCCCCCCCCCAAAAAAAAGCCCACTCCTGAGAGGGTCAGCCCTCCTGGGCAGTATGGATGAGTATATGTGCATGTACATGTACACGTAAATTTTTAATACATGTACAATGTACGTACATATTATAATTCAAGGGAATGTGTATACATGCAGTACAATACTTTGTTCCTTTATTACATAAACAAGTTTTAACAGCAAATGTCAGGAAACTACATGCACATGTACCTGTGAACTAAGACAAGCACTTGAAATTGAAAATATCGTTAAATTATCAGGAATCCACAGCAGTGCCACATAGTGAACAACTTTGTCCTTTTCACAAGGAATATATTCAAGTTTCAGCTAGATATGAGTGGCGGTTCTTCTGGAGAAGTCGAAAATTGCAAAAACACACAAAAAATCCTACAAAATAGAAAATGGAGCGCCACCTGGTGAACAAATTAAGAACAAGGAGCCTCTAATACATCAGGGCGTCCTTAACATTCTAGTAAAAGTATGGACCAACATCGCTGCAAGGTTGACCCAATTGGTTGACCTTGGCTTGAATGCCACACACAATCACATACTGACACAGTCACAAGAACACGTCAGGCACACCCCCCCCCCCCGGGGGGGGAGGGGGGCACATACTCAACATCAGGGTGTATGTGTGCCTCGGACATTTTTATACAATACCCTATCTTAATCTTACACCAGATGTAAACAGGTACCCTTCCTTAATCCTCTAATGTGTTGAAAGGATTGGTGCATCCTGGTGCATTTTGGAGACCAACATTCCAATTTTAAACAAGTTTTAGCATATTCTTACTTCCCACAAAAATTCCCCCCAAAGAACTTACTAAGTTACTTACCGCAAGCGGATACACCACAGTTTTTTTCCTAGGCCCGATTGTTTTCAATTATGTACGCGACACTAAGGACCCTGGGTACAATGTACTGTGTAACCCCTGAGCCATGTGTAGCAGTACTAGTTTTCGAAAGTGGGAGTATCAGAGTGGCATAATTTATCAAAAAGAGAAACTGTCTGTTGGTTAATCAAACTATGAACAGAAGGCAACTTTAATGCATGTAATAAATTTGAGTGATGTGAACGTTTACCAAGTCCAAAAGATTGCTTTAGGAAATTAGCTTGAGTCAAATCCCCATTATTAACATCAGATTTTGAAACATGGGGACAGTCAGTTCCATAAAGCAGTATAGGAAAGCACAATTTTCCAAAGGTACATTTTAGCATCCGTGTGAACACCGGAATTTTTCATTCCAGCATTGTTAAGACCAAAATATGCACGAGGACAGTTTTGTATCCGTTACTCCACATGGGATGTGCTGCACCAAGATGAAGTGAAAACTGTTCCGAGGATTTCAAGCGATGTGGTTGTTTCAATAGTTAAACCCGTGAGGTTCCATGTGGGGAGTTTGTGAAATATATTTCCACCAACTACCATACATTTAGACTTTTTAATTCCAAAACTGAACCTTCGCTTATCCGCATAATTGGTGCATGTATTGATCTCCGCCTGCAGATCTGGTTCTGAGGACTGAGAAGGGTGACATCATCTGCATACTAGGCTACACAGCTGATGCATTCTCTTTTAAAATACAAACCGCGACGTGATGCATGCAGCTCTTCGAGTAATCCATTGATGAATACATCGAAGAAAAGGGGAGAGAGGCAACTACACCGACGAGTGCCTATTGTGATATTGAAACAATGACTATGTTTCTTATTCCATTTCTCTATACCCAGTATAATTTTTATACCAATTATGTATGGTATTTCCAGTGTATGACAGGGAGAACATCTTGAAATTTGTAGAATAAACCGGCGTGCCAAACAGAATCAAAACAGCGTTCGGCGTCGAGTGAACAGATAAACACAGGTGATTTTTCGGCTTTAAAATGGTGGGACCATTTCATTTACAACTGCACATGTCATTAGGGTACATGTTCCATGTCCCCAAGGGAAGCCAAACTGGCTGTGAGACACCTAAGTAGGAGGAAGTATACACTGTTCTATGATTTTTGCATGGACTGAGCTGATTGTAATACTACTAGTAGGTCTGCAGTTACTCCCATGATTAGGATTCAATGATGGCTGTTTCAGGATGGGTATGATGACACCCAAACGAAGTATATAAGGAATCACATTATGAAGTATTATCAGATTATAGAAGTTGGCAAGATGAGGACACAATATTTCTGATTTGACGAAGAATAGGTGCTCGGAAGATATTCCGTCGCAAGCAGGCGAGGTATTTCGCTTTATAGAATCAATAGTATGGCTTATTGTATCAGTAGCGATTGGTGTAAAAGTGTCACTATAGTCTCTGGAGTAAGAAGACTCGACGGTATCATGAATTGCCTGGTGATAAATGTTTTATCTTGCGGACATATACCCGTTCGTTCAGGCCAGTTGAAAAAGGCGTTCGACCTCACAGCAATAGCAAACAGCTCAAATGACGAACCAGCCAAATGACAGTCTAAGAATTCTACAGTTTTTCGTTCAATATACACGCAGACTGAAAGCTCTTTACAAATATGTAATTTAAATGGTCATAACATGCTGAAAGTAATCTAAACTTTAACTTGGACCTCAATCTTTGTATGTATGTTGAGGGATGTGGAAAGAGACTTTCAACATCCGTGGTATATATATGTATGCAAGGTGAGCCTGTCGGCCGTTATTTGATAAAATATGTACGTTTGCAATCAGGTGGGGATTTGAAAACTGGCTGCAACCTAACATTTAACATGCTTTCACAAAATAGAGCTAAATTGTGGAAAATAGATGACACCCAGAAACGAATTAAACACCAAACTTTAAAGATATACATGAAGATAAATTCAATTTTCTCATGACTGTTGACAACGGCGGCAAATATGTGATAAGACATGTCATAAATTATGTTGTCATATTGGCTGGTAGGAATTAGCCAATCATAAGGCTAAAAAAGTGCTGATTATATTCCATAACCATTGATTATGAAAAAGAATGTATTATGAAACTTGATAATGCATCTTTTTTTGGGCCGACCTTCACCCTCAATAATCGCAAAAAGGGCCCGCAAAAAGAGTGAATTAAGTAAAACCTATATCTCTCTCTTTCCGAATTAACCCTTTCAATGTCTAACAATAAAATTTGAAATGATTTACCTGAATCTCCATGATAAAAACTTTCCATTCAAGTACCGACAAATGTGTTATAACATGAAAGGAGACGATTATGGCTATTACAACTGTCTCGTGGCTTCGCCACTCGACAGTTATAAGCCATAAAAGTCTCCTTTCATGTTATAACTCTCACTTAATGCATCATTGCTGCCAGAAAATAATGTACATGACTGTGCACATGCATACTCGAGAAGAGCCTCAGGTGTGGCATCTGTTACTTGTGATACAATATCTAGTCATGTATATGTATAGTGAGTGTACACGGATGGAATAGCTTCTTAATTCCCCTTTCACTGCTGCAATCGATGATATTTTGTGCACTCCTAGATTGAATCGGCACATCCATAGGTGGTAGTGGTTAATAGCAAGCGCAATCGAGCTCTCATGGTTACGTACATTGATGAACTGTGTTTCTACCATGGTGGAGAGTGCATAGTGTCGATTACAAATCACGGTCTGCCTCTCGCAGAAGAAAGAACGCCCGAGATTTTCGCCGTGGGAAGTGCCATTGCGTATCACGCAATTTTTTTTTTATGCATCCCGGGAAATTCCCCCAGTTTTATTTACACCAAAATCTCAAACCTACGGGGCAATATGGAAATTATGTCAATAATACATGTCTATTCAGAAAACGTCGACCAAGTGTGATAAATGTTAACGATTCACGAACTTGCATTGTTGAAACCTCGCTGGAACCCGGGCTTGGCAAACACGCTTCTGGGGCTGCAAACTTCCCCGTGAGCTAGAAAAAGTTTACAGGTGTGAGGATGAGCTAAATAAACAACACAAAGGATGTAACATTTGTTGCGCATGTTGCGTTTTAGCTTAGGATAGAGCAGTCACTTCTGGAGGCCTTCCAGATCGCAACTCATATTATATCCCGTAGCGGCCCCAAACGGCAGATTTCAGATTCAGATTTTTATTAGCATAGGATCCCGTACAAGTGGACAATGCCGTAGGACAATACAATGCAAAGACCTTTATAAAACGGCCATAAGAAACATGAGCAAATGAGTACCGGTATATACAATGAGACAGGTGAGATGAATAATGCATAAAAAATGAGGTAAAGATCAGCTAATAAATATAATAATGAAATAGACTAATGGTTGTATTCCAAGAACTCCGGGCAAAATTGTCACCAAAGTTCCTGTATGTATCTCCATCTGACGAATATAGGCCAAACTAAAAAAAAAAAAAAAAAAAAAACTAAAAACATGTTAGATTGTTACTCAAGTGTGCAGATTGAGTGTATAAATTGGGTTTGGCATTTTCGCATTTTATCGTGTTGGCAAGTACTGGAGTTACTGAAAGGAAGAATATGTTTCAAAATTTCGATGTCCCGATCCTTGTATGACATGATGAAAATAAACTTATCTTGGTCACTTAAATTGGCAAAAGTTTTAATTTCTTCTAATTCACACATAGGCCCCCTAGCGCGAAACTGTCCGGTAAATCTCCAGTGTTAGAGGTAGGAAAACCACAAAAATATTCACTTCCGGCAACAAAGAACGATAACTTTGCGCATGTAAACTTGCCTAAATATATATCAAAATTAGCGTGTATTGTCACAAAATATGTGATAAATGACAGATAATTCATAAATTAATAGATATCTAGGTTAGAAACAGGTTTAAGGAAAATACCAACATGCACCTCCAACACAAGAGAGTGCCGAACAATGTAGCATTAGGGGGCGCATGTGTGATTAATTAAACAGTGTGTTACGCCCATCAGATAAGTGCATTTCGTCTTCTACTGCACCACTTGTGCAAATTTTGCAGAATCGTTTATTTGAAGGTACTTTGGGCACTGCATATTGGCTAAGTTCAATTTGTAGCGTGTGAGCACTTATTCTTTGTTCTGTGAATTGGCGCCGTTTTTCCCAATTTGTTTCCATCAAGTTATTTTCCATTACAAAATCTTGCTGAATGTTTTAGGTCCTCCGTTTAGGGCCTTGATTTATGATGGTAAATTCTTGGTTAATTATTTGAGATCAAGTTTCAATAAAGTTATTATGAATTCCTGTCTTCAGTATTTTTATAATTCTTGAGAGGTTGGGCGTGTCCTGGCTTCGGTTCACATTTAAAATCAAGTCCAAAAGTGTGCCATATTCCGTCCATGTGGAGGATCCAGTTTAGTGTTGTTTGAGTTCGGGCCTCTAGGTATGCTTTATATACAAGTTTTGTATGGTCAGTATCCTTCACATGTAGCCACTATTTCGCTGCATGGGGAATAAGGTTTGTGCGCGCAGGGGACTGGCCGAATTCACCTTTCACAGCTGCATTGCAGGCTTTCCTTTTCAAACCCAAAATGTATTTACAAAATTTCAGCAAGGCTTTTTCATCTGGAACCTTATCACTCAGTGTCAGGAGGTTCGAGGAGTTTAACCCGCATACAAAGAAAGGACTTCAGACTTCACTACCATAATTCGGTATTGGTAAAATGAGATACTGAAATACTTTAAAGGTTAGTGCAACGTTGTCACGTACATAACATTGCTTCAGCTTAAAGACAGCCTTTTGGGCTTGGTTAGCTAATTTATCTGCGGCTGCTTTGAAATTTTACCAGAGACATTCAAGATAAATCTAAGAAGCAGTATTCATCTACCACTTTGTATTTTTTTAGGAGATGACCGCTTTTATTGGGAATTAACACTTTTGTTTTCATTAGATTAACTTTTAAGCCCCATTTTTCGCAGTGGTTGGATAGTGGATGACGGGAACTCTGCAAACCTGTGTGAGATTCTGACAGTAAGATCAAGTCACCTGCATGCAGGAGGCAGCTTATTTTAGTATCATGTAGAGACACTGGGTGGCATGTTGAGTCAAAGATTTCTGGCAGATCATGTATATAAATATCAAAGAACGTTGGGCTGAGCACACATCCCTGTTTGACACCGAAAGATGATTGGAAAGGGTCATTACAGCCCGAGTTATTTTTGACAGAATAAAACACTGAGGAGTACATATTCTGCATTACATTGAAGATATGCCAGTTTTAAGTAGCTTGTACAGTAAGCCTTTTTTAGGAACAGAGTCAAAAGCTGCATTGAAGTCAACAAAGCAGCTGTATAAATGCTGTTTGCCAATGGATAACTTGTTAACATATTTATCTATGATACAGTTCAGGGTTACATTATGCTCGGCTGTTCTTGACTTCTTTCTGAAGCCAATCTAATTGGGGGGGGGGTGGAATTGTGTGCTTCCACAAAGCGATCCCTCTGTAGTTTTCAGGGTTATTAGTGTTACCCTTTTTATGGATGAGGGTGAGCAGAAAAATCTCCAATTATCAGGAAGGCACAAAATATTAGGATGGCATTAAAGATTTTGTTAAGTGCAGGAAGGAGAATGTGTTGACCAAATTTAATCATTTCATTTAGAATACAACCAAGGCCACTAGCCTTGCCATTCTGAATATTTGCAATAGCTTTACATATTTCGGCTTCTGTGATTTTTAAAGTTTATTCCATTAAAGATTGTGTCATGGTTAGTACTTCTGCTTTCGTTTGTGGAAGTTCCGAGCTCTTTGTCCAGGGAGGATGAATTATTGACCAATTTTGTGAAGTAATTTACCCAATCAAATTTTGAGATTGAGTTAGAAGCATACAGTTTTTCAAAATTTCTAAGTTTGTCGAACAAATTCCAGAATTTCTGGGTGTCTCTATCACGTAAATGTCAAGTTGGTCCATGATTTGATGGCGATAGATTTTATTTTTCTGCTGATGTATTGCTTGCAGATCAGAGAGATCTGAATTCGCCTAGGACTGTTTTACTGAAACTGTCTGTTCTTATCTTGGCCCTTGTCTGTTTAAGGTCTTTCGGGAAGTTTTTGCATTCAGCATCAAGACTTTTTTCCGGGCTTCTTTGGACTAGGCTCCGTTTTGGTTTAGAAGTTGGACGCGTTTATCTGGCATACTTTCTGCTTTGATTCCAGCTTTGTCTGCGGTGGATGTTATGATGTTAGAAAGTTTATCAGCAATGTCACTTATGGACGTAGTATGATTTAACAGGTCCATGTTCACTATCTGTTGTAGGCGTTTTACAGATTCCGGGGAGGAAATCGCAGCCACATATTTTTGACTGGCATTTTTGTGCCATTTATATTTGCTGGGAACCACGGTAGTGTGTTCAAGGTTTCATCCGGGGCTCTTAGGAATGGGCCTGTACCCAACGTGCAAGACATTTAACAATGAATGGAAATTTCACAAGGGTCATGTGCATATATATATATATATATATATATATATATATATATATATATATATATATATATATATATATATATATATGCACATGACCCTTGTGAAATTTCCATATATATATATAGGCTATGACGTTCCGGACTACGTCAACAGCAGACAACATGTAATCGGATCGTCGATCCACACTCACCGCTACGCATGATTTCAAAGTTGCTTACAAGTACTGAATTCACTCCACATAAGAAGCCAAAATATGGTATACCACAAGAACAAAGAGCAAACTCTGTACTCTGTTTGTGTCTTTCTTAATAAAATTACTTTTTTAGGATAGATTTCGGGGGAACCTAAGCCTAGGACAGCCTGGAAGGCTGGAGGAACGTCGGCCCGGCCAGGCTGGGGTTTCCCGGGGAATGTCGTCACACAGACCGCAGACAATACACACACACACTCAAAAAAAAACCACAAAAAAACAAAACAAAACAAAACAAAAAAAAACCCAGGGTGTAGCAGTGCCATTAATAACCCGTCTTTTTGCTGAGATTCGTTGATAGTTAATACTAAAAATTAGCGTCATTATTCAAGGGAGTGTCTGGTGTCTTCCTTATGATTTTATGGAAAAGGAAGTAGACGCTTGAATTTATAAAGTTTCGATTTACCAAGTTAGGCCTACAAATTACATTCACGATCACTATATTCCAAACGAATGCTTAGAGTAATTAATTGTTGTGGCACTTTAAACTTTTCGAGAAATATAAAGAAGTGTGTGTTTATACCTTCCACATGCATATAGGCCTACCTCATTTTAAATATTGCAGTGACACCAATGTCAACGTCTGAAAGTTTTCACAGTTCACAGAGAAAAGATAAACACTCTTTCAGTTCATAAGTATTGAATAATGACGAACATGCCTCACTGGGGCCCTGTTAGGAGGGCGAGTACCAATAATCCATATATTTTCTCTTAAATAATCCACCAAACCCTAACAATTACCAACACTACTTCCTAATTCTTTAGCTTTATAATAATCCAAATAATCCTTTAATCAGGTGAAGTAATCCAATAATGCATAATTCCAATAAGCCAGATAAGCATGTTTTATTATTATTGCCTGTTATTTCAGAGTTTCAGACTGTCAGCTGTCACAAAACCTTGACAATACCACGTAATAATGCAGCCAATGATATAAGTTGTTCAAATACCTTAGACCACAATACACATCAATGCAGGCAAGAAAGAAACATTGAGTATCCAATGTTTGTAAAATACACAAAACTTTATTTGTGCATGTAACTATGTGGATGTGAGGGAGGTATACTGAAATCTAAAACTCGTAAATACACAACTGCATTCTGCCTAGAAGAAAAAAACAACAAAAAAACAAAAACAAAAACAAAAAACCAAGAACAATCAAAAACAAAAAACACACCAAAAAACAAAACAAAACAAAAACAAAAAACAAAAAAGAAAAAACAAACAAAAAAAAAAACAAAAAACAAAAAAAAACAAAGACAAAAAACCAAGAACAAACAAAAACAAAAAACACAAAAAAACCAAAACAAAAAACAAACCCCCCCCCCCAAAACCCCCAAAACAACCAAAAACAAAAACAAAAACAAAAAACACAAAACAAAACAAAAACAAAAACCAAAAACAAAAACAAAAACAAACTAAAAAAAAAAACAAGAAAAAAACCAACCAAACAAACAAACAAACAAACAAACAAAAAAAAGAAAAAAAAAAAACCATCACAAATGCCATGTAGGAATGGTGAGGAGGTATTAAAGTATGTAAATAAATTCCCATATACCAACATGGCACTGCGCAGTACTGGCCAGCACACAATCCCACATTTCAGTCTGGCACTGCAGGTATCCCACTGAGCATTACTGTCTCTACGCATTGCATGCAATATTTCACTGGTTCATATTTTAATGCATGGGGAGGTCTACTTTAATCCCCTTATGTCAGTACTGTCTGTATGCCTAAAAAAATCCATTTGTTATGTAAGACTTCACTAGTATCTTCAGTATACAAGATTCCGAATTGCCATGTGAGAATGCAAGGGGAGGTGTATATATATATATATATATATATATATATATATATATATGTGTGTGTGTGTGTGTGTGTGTGTGTGTGTGTGTAGAGAGAGAGAGAGAGAGAGAGAAATAGTACGCACTGTCTGTAAAGAATACTCTACAATGTCCTGTGATGAATAAAGATATACACATACTTACATCCCCTAATCCAGCACTGTCTGTACAGTGTCACGAAATAAATGGGGAGGTAAACTTACAAACAGCTACGCAGGTACATGTACCTGTAATGCTATACCATCAGTCTGTTCACGATATTCCACAGCATCATGTAATAATACAGATTAAGAAGGCAGTGAATCTAAATGCAGATCGCTCAATGCATGGTCTTCCATACCAGCACTGTGCAAACAACATCCCAGTGTCATATAATGCATGATGGATACACTTATATATGTATCCCCGTGTACCATTACTGCCTGTAAACAAATTTCCACAATGTCATATTGAATAAAACTTTCGAGCAGTCTTTACTATTGGCCACTTTTATACTTGACATATACTAGGTGTACATGATATTCAACAAGCCCTTGTAGGAATGCATACAAAACGACACTTAAATCTTCATGTCATATAGTGTGCACAGTTCAGTTTTCACATGGCATCACCCTCGCCACCTGGTGACAAGTATGTAACGTTATTGAAAGTGTAGTAATTTTGGGGCTACCATGCATGCCCATTGATCAGAGACAAGAGACTGTTTTACAGTTTGTCAGTGCTTGTGTGCCACTGTCTGGTGCACACTGCTAGGAAATCAGTTGAGTCCTGGAAACCAAACTGAGAAGACCGTGTGTATTGTTACATTTTACTTGGCTGCTTATTGTGTGTATATATCTTTGCATCATATTACATGTTATTTCAATAGTTGTATCTTGCATTTTCGCTTCATTGGTACCAGAAGTGGGGTCGCTCACGTGGAAGAGATTTTGGCCATGTCTTTAACATTTTGAATTGTCACTTTTAATTTTGACAGTTGTATTTCAGTCTGTGTGTTCATGGTCGGATGACTTTGATTTCATGCAAGCTAATGTTTAGACTAAATATGTGGTACCAGATTCACGAAACTGTAATTTCTTTCTGGTCTGATCTGAATCCGACTTGAATGAATTGAAGTGCTATACGGTGTATAGACTTCAGGGAAAATACATTAAACATACATGATCATTTCAACATACAACGTACCTGGCAGTTCCAAGGTGCGTAGCAAGAATAGGCACAAGAAATCAAGCAATCACAATGAAGGCAATGAATGTAGATAAACGTCTGGGCGATCCCAAGGTCCGAGGCTAGAGTGTTGCTCCTGTGCAAGCCCGGTGGTTTTCTGGCTCCTTGGGTCCTGACTTCATATCTGGGATCATACAGAGGTTCTGCACAACACTTTCCCCTGTTTTATTAGTTTAATCCAGGGAATAAAGTTTGTGGGGGCCGAAAGTAATTTGGAAGGGGAATACCTATAGGGTGCGTCATGTAATGCTGTGTGCCACCTTAAGTAGAGGAAAGAAAATATGAAAAAATGTTAGTAACACTCCCCCAGGGCACTTGTAACACAGAATGCCCAAGTTTTAAGACACATCTATAGGAAAACATTATCTCCCCTTCAGTTGTGATCTGGAAGTACACATCTATAAAAAAGTTAAGCGTTAGTGAAATTAGTGACATTCACACCATACTCCCATATACACTCAGTAATCAGGAGATCTTGCACATGCATGCCATCTCCAGTCATGGAATTCTCAAATTCATCTTTCTGTTCTTATTGTATCAGGTTAGCCCAGATCCAACCCGAAAGTCGAACATGCAAAAGGTACATGTTGGGTTAGGAATATCCAACCCAAATTCAAAGGTATTGAAGTATATGTTGGATTAGAACATATCCAACCCGCAATTTAAATATGTACATATGGGTAATATACTGTCGGATAAACTTTCCGACAATACAGGTTTGATAATTGCTCTTGGACGGATAATATACGACCAAACAACCAAGGAAAACTGGTAGGGAACTACAGACGGTAGAACTCCTTCGCTGCTATGCTTGTTGCCTGGCAGACCAAGGAAAGGGGCACATTTTTGGCTGAGGCCACTAACTTTGCTACCTCCAGGATCATCCCAGGATTGGCACACCTGCTTCTCTTAAATTTTTCTGGTATGCCCACAGGGTATGGCGAGTCTGTTTCCAGCACGATTTTAGTTAATGGAATCTGCCTGATGACCCTCTCTCTCCCCCTCATCGACTTGATGGTGACCCCGAACACCGTGTTGGGGTACTTCTTGAGCCACCTGTCTGTATCCTGGGCACTTCCTTCATAACAGTGCAGATGCACTTTTTGTGTGGATGTCAAAATACCCTCCATGGAACTTAAACACTGATTTAAGCTCCCCTCCTCCTTGCTGTCCCTACAGTGCAGCACAACCGGCAGGTTGCTCTTGGCAACAAGGGAAAGCACTGCCTCGTAAGCCCATCTCTGGTGCTGAACCATGTCCTTGGAGATCCCGTCCACTGTGTAGTCCAGCCCCACCTCACCATAGCCTATCACCCTCGGATGGTGGGCCAAGTCTTCCAGCCGAGAAACCATTTTCTCCACCTCAGCCCTACTATGACCCCCAAGGAAACGTGGGTGAATGCCTACAGTCAAATACACCTTGGGGTCCTCCAGGAGGCTCTCCATACCTTGTTCAGACTTCCATTTATTTTCGAAAACTTGATTGGAGACCAGATACTCCAGCTCGAACTCCTCCTGGCAGACTTGATGATACTTGAATACTGCCTCCAGATCAGGCAAGTTACATCTATACAGTAATTCACCCAAATGGCAATGGGAATCCACCAACATGTACTTCAGATGGACGCCAAGAATCATCCGACACTCCTCCCCCTCCATACTGATGGTGTGTACCATTCTCATGATACTTCTTACTGTATCTTGATGCTCCTTATCCTGAACACTTACCATGGCTGCTAGCACTCTCCAGTGCAGGAGCGCAGGAATGCAGTTGGGAGGCTCTACACTGATAATGTCGGGCAGCGGCCAAAAGTGCTCCGTCACCCTCCTGCTATATTCCCTTAGCAGCAGCAACTCCTGATCTGTGACCACAGCTCCCTCTGCGTACAAACCATCTTCCTGGACTTTCACCAGCAACTCGGTGATGGTCTGACAACCCAGGTTTTCTGCTAATGTGATAAGCAGGCCTGTCATCAGAGAGGCCCACGCCTGCAGGTACCCATCCTAAAATTCTCCAATTTCTGGTTGGTGGGACTTCAAATGCTCCATAAGGCCGGTCACTTGAGTGGAGACGAACCCGCACTCCCAGCAAGAGGTGGTGGGAGACACGTACCAGGGTAGATGGCTTTTTAACATGTGACGCTTCACATGCGTAACCCTACCATGGCACACAACGCACGGATAACATTTCTTTTTAGGTGCTTGTGTCAAGTCATCAGACTGTCTCTTAACTCCTTGGGCCACCAGGGGACTTCTTGAGGGCTTCAAAAGATAACCGGGCAGCGGCTGGTCCTTCTGAATAGTGACCTGGAGATTCCCATTGACCTCCTGAACTTCCCGTTCTTCAGTTCCTACCTCCTCATCCGTATTTTCATCGGTCAACTCTCCCTCTTCTTTTTCATCCTCCCAGACATCTAGGAGAAGCCACTCCTCTGGCCAGTCTTCTGGACCCTGTGTTGGCTCTTCCATCCTTGTTAAAAAATAAAGAGGACAAAAACTATTTACAGTCAGAGCAATCAGACTATGTCAGACCACCCTGAAAAACACAGAGCGACAATGCTTAATCAAAGCCGTTCTATTCACAGCAGAATGTATTTACATGTACGTATACAGATAGACAGAGTAACTCCGACTTACAGCTAGCATGCCTAGAGCAATTTATCCAAGATCATATTGGTGCAAATAAGCAGGAGGACAAATAGCCCTGCCTCGTCTAGTCCTCCTTGGAGAGGGCGGGATAGGTGTCTGCACCATTTCAGCCTCCCTTGAGATAGGAGTACTGGTGATAAAATCACTCGGGTCAACAGATATATCCACTTTGGCAGAAGATAGAGCATCCTCCGCTGATATATCTGAAACAGGTAGCTGATCCTCCACCTCAGTAGAAGATTGGGTACCTGCTATGACTTCACCTTGTCCATTGGTATTCTCTGCTCCGGGATCCGGTTCTGCAAACAGTTCTCTGAAGATATCTGCAAGGAGAGATTCTTCCTGTTCTTCCTCATCGTATGGAATGGTAATATCCAAATCTAGGAGATTATGCCGCATTCTTCTCATCCACATAGGGATGAAACGATCTTTACATGGCTTTAACCGATCATGATGAGCCACGTATTCCTTCCTGCGCCCCTTGATCTTATAAAGGACAGCAGACAGGACCTTGGTCACCACATACAGACCACTCCATACTTTGTTCAATTTCCGGGACTGACCGGCTTTGCTAGCAGTCTCCAGCTTGTAGACAAGGTCTCCCACCTCAAAGGACCTTTCACACAGTTTGAGGTCGTAGGTTTTCTTTTGTCTGCACTGTGCGTCACGCAGATGTTGTCGCGCAATGTCATGAGTCCTGGAGAGTAAGTCCAGGAGCTGCTTGACATAAGCTGGGGGTTCCAGTTTTCCATTTTCCTCTGCGAGTCTGAAAATCAGATCCCTTGGAAGAAAAACTTCCCTACCCAACATCATAAGGTTGGCAGAGAATCCGGTGCTTCTGTTTGGCATAGCACGGATGGCAGCTGCTAGCTGGGGCAAGGATTTGTCCCAGTTCTTGTTGGAACCTTGGACACAACACCTGATCATTCGAAGGAGCAGACGATTGTACCGCTCCACCTGGCCATTCGCCCTAGGTCTATACGGCATTGTCCGGGTTTTGGTAACTTCCAGCAAATCACAGATGGCACGGATCAAATTTCCGTCCACGTTTCTACCCTGATCACTGTGTATTTGCAATGGACAACCAAATCTCGAGATGTATTCATCCACTATCTTCTTTATGATAGATTCTGCGGTCTGATCTGGAAGTGGATAACACTCAAGCCATTTCGTGAATTGATCCACAAGCATCAAAATATACACGCTACCACTTGAGCTGACAGTGAATGGGCCTAGAATATCAATATGGAGCCTGTCCAGAGGAGCACCAGCATGGTACTTACCCAATCCTGCCTTGGGCTATGTCTTGGGCTTCTTGTTTAAGCTACATGTGGAACAGGATTATCGTACTGTCAAGCTGCATCGTGTGCCAAAAGAAACTTTGCTTTAGTAGTTCTAGGGTCTTTTTCTGTCCTAAATGTCCAGCCAACCGAACATCGTGACAATGTTTCAAAACCTCCTGTTTTAAACTTCGAGGAACAACAAGGCACTTCCTGAGTATCACATCTTCCCATTTGTAGTACAACACTCCATTCTCCATAAGGAGTTGAGACTTGCACATCCACAGATGTTTGGTGGAGGGACTATGGAGATGAAGCACATCTGATGCTGGGACTTCGTTGTTTTCCAACCAGGAAAGAATGGGTGCGACATCTGGATCCTTCAGCTGGTGATCACGCAGTTCCTGGTAAGAGTATCTATCCAACCAGTCTGCCTGGACATTACTAATTTGGGGTGCGTTAGGTGGATCCCTTACTGTGAGGGTTTTGACTGTCGAAGGGACCACATCATCCACGTCTTCTTTGAACCGACGCCACTGAGTATGTGCACGTGTGCAATATTTGCAGCCGCCACATGGGAGCTGATCTAGTGAGACTCCTGCTTGATAGCAGTCACAGAAAGCTTCCCGATCAGGAATTCTGCTGAGGGCATCGGCGTTCACGTGAATAACTTCCATGTCATACTGGCTCAGTTCTTTCGAGCCATCTAGCCAACTGGCCTTCGATAAACTTAAATCACATCAGCCAGGAGAGACTACTGTGATCACTACGGACCACAAATTTCCTACCCAGCAAATAATGCCTATATTGTCTAGTGAATCTCACTATAGCCAACAGCTCTTTCCTCGTGGTGCAGTACTTCCGTTGCGCTGGAGTCAATGAAAAGCTACCATAAGATATCACGCGCAACTTTTCCCCCTGCAACTGTGAAAGTTCAGCAGAGATCGCCGAATCTGAGGCATCTGTGTCTAACAGGAAAGTTCCATCCTTCTCTGGAAACCCCAGAAGAGGAGCTGCGACTAAAATTGATTTTGATGTCTTAAATGCTTCTTGGTGTTCCTCTTGCCAGATGAACTTGTTTTTTTGGTCCTGTCAGTCCATACAGGCAGCTGGCAATCCGGGCAAAGTCTGGAACATGTTCGTGATGGTAATTTACGAACCCTAAGAATGATTCCACCTCCTTGGTGTTCTGAGGTACCGGCCAGTCTTGTACAGCCTTGACCTTCTCGGGATCCACGCCAATACCATCACTGGAAACAATCTTTCCTAGGAATTTGACTTCCTTTTGGAAAAGTGTGCATTTCGTGGGTTTCAGCTTGATCTTGTTAGCGCAAAACCTCTGGAACACTTCTCTCAGATTTTCAAGATGGTTCATGAAAGAATTTCCCAGTATAAGCACGTCATCAAGAAACGCCAAAACCGTAATCCAGGTTAAACCACGCAATACCAGGTTCATCGCTCGCATGAATGTCGCGGGCGCATTACAAAGACCGAAAGCCATACGGCGATGTTCAAATAGACCCTACTTAGTGATAAATGCGGTCTTATGTCGGTCACATGGTTCAATGGGAATTTGCTAATAAGAACTGGCCATATCGAGGGACGAGTAGAAGACATTGCCCCCTCGAGTGTCCAGACACTCTTCAATTAATGGCAAAGGGTAGGCGTCCTTCACTGTCACCTTATTGAGTTCTCTGTAATCAATGCACCAGGGAACACCCCCGTCTTTCTTTCTGATGAGAACTGGAGCTGCTGCCCAGTCAGATGAAGAGGGTTGTATGACACCGATGTCAAGCATTTGTTGGAGATGCTTCTCTTCCTCTTTCTCGAAACCCAAAGGAACTCGCCTCATATGCTGTTTAATTGGTGTAGCTCCCTGAGTGTCAATTCTGTGAGTCACTCCAGAGAAACAACCTAGATCCAGGTCATCCTTGGAGAAAATGTCGGAGTATTCACAGAGTAATCTCGCTACAGAGTTCCTTTCCTCCATAGTCAAGTGATCGCCAGACTTGTCGAGCAGAGGTGTCATGTAATCTGGTAAATCAGAGAAATTATCCAACTTACAACCAGAACTCAAACTCTTTATGGCGTAAGACTGTGGGGAAAGTGTATCAGTCATAGTGGACCGACACAGACTATCCTCATCCTGTCCCGCAGGTAAGTTGCTGTGAGTCATAGCTGACTGTCTGTCAGTCGCCACTGGATCTGAGCTGGACAAAACTTGATCCAGCTGCATCGCGCTGCCAACCAAACTACCGGCCTTCAGGATGATGTATCTGTTGCTCAAGTTAACCAACACCATTGGAACCTGTCCCTGACTCTGGACCAAGATAGTGGGAGAAATTAAATCAGGCTTAACTGGTATTGGTGTGATGACATACCCTTCACCTTGTACATCCTCTATGGACACTGAGCCATGCATCCGACTGTTTGGTGGAATAACCAGCCTCCGTTCCAGAATCACTTTCCTCACCACATGTTGCGACTCTCCATTCTGACAAAGTATTGCCAGGATAATGCGGTCTCCTATCATAACAGTATCGTTTTTTAAATTTACAACACCATCATGTGATAACAGAAAATCCAGTCCAATGATGAGCTGATCTGTTATTGGTGCCACAAAAACATCCCAAGGGTAGGTCTTATTCCCTATAGTGATCCGCACATCCTTTGCATAATATGCAGATATGTTGCTTCCTTTAGCAGCACCCCTGAGTGGGACTTCCTCCAGACTCTTGAAGTCTAGATTTATCTTTTTGGCCAAGTCCTCACTTATCACTGAAACTTGAGCTGCAGTGTCCACAACTGCATTGATTCAAATGAAGTTCACAGCAGCTGGCACAATAATATTGTAGCCTTATGTCTCTTTAGAAACAACTTCTCTCAGCAGAGAACTATTTACAATATTTACACCAATTTTCTGGCCCGCTCTCTCTGGTGGGGTTGATGGGTGGCCAGAGCCTACAACCCTTTCCGGTTTAACTTCTCGGGAGAGGACCCAGGAGAAGCTGTGATTGGGGAACCAGGTGATTTCTTAAGGCACTCCCTAGCAAAGTGTCCAGGACTCCCGCACTTGAAGCATGTAACCCGTTACTTGGGTGGTGTTCCTGTTTTGTCAGGTTTGATCTTATCCTTACCGGACTTCCGGGACTACCAGGCCCCTTTCCTGAAGTTGCGCTCAAAAATCCCTTGAGTATGGTAGCCATACTCTTCATTCCTTCCTCTATGCCAGCCTTCACGGCCACAGAGATAGGCTTCTCCATAAGAGTGGCTACTCTCTCCTCCACAGGCTTCCTGTCCAACACAGCAGTTGCTGTTGCCCTGACAGAAAATTCCTCCACTAATTCCCCAAAAGATACACTTTTCACTGCCTTTCTCCCGAACATGATTTCATAGTTCTGTTCGTGTATCTTCATTTGGTGAAGGGCAGTTTCTAAGTCCTCTGGTTCCTTGTTCAGGACTTGTAGGGCCGCTCTCTGGTGAGTACAGCCTTTTAGGAACGCCTCCATGGCCATGTTCTTTAAGATACCAATAGCCGCCCCATCAGCGTTGGGGTAGCTGTCCTGTGCCAACTTCTGAGCCCTCTCAGCAAACTCTTCCAATGACACGTCGCCCCTCTGTTTTAGGGTAGACAGTTGGCGCCTAATGCTAGCGGGAGGGTCGTTTCTTCCGAACCTGCGGTCCAGTTTGTCCTTTAATTCGTGATAGTCATCCCTGACCTCTTGGCCCAAACTGCCAAAGAAGTCTAGAGCACGACCACGTAAGCTGTCGGTAAGCCTATCCAACTTATCCAAGTTATCCCAACCATAACGTTGAGCTCTTTTTTCAAATTGGAGGATAAAGGGCCTCCAAACTTGCTTTCTGTCGAAAGTGGCCATCTTGGGAGCTGGAGGTTCACGCTCTCCCTTGCCATATGATTCCGTCCTGGCAGAGCACTAAGCTGCCCCGGAACTGGACAGAGAAAATTTTCAACGGGTTGCCTCCCTACATGCTGCTGCTGCGGTGCAACCATCTGTGGAGCCACATTCCACTGCAACCCTGCCACTGGAACATTGGGTTCATTCCTGTATTGAGGGTGAACTCCTTGTAGTCGCTGATTTACATTATTAGGCCTCATAGTATGTGAGGGTAATCTTGTAGGCCCAACGTTGTCTTGCTCTCCTACCGCAGAAACGTTCAATTGCAGATGAGGGCGCACTGCGGTCAACTGCAAATTGGGGGTGTTGGGTACAGTGGTCATCTGTGTATGAGGTGTACCCATTGGTGCCCCATAAAAGTAAGGCTGGGTTATATGGGTACCCTGCCCATTGGCCGACCCTGTTTGTCCTTGACCCATTAGGTCTTGAAACATGGCCTGACCCTGATTTGCAGCCACTGAATATGGATATCCAAGTTGACTTTGAACTTGCCCAGCCAAAGGCTGAAACCCAGGTTGGGGTACATTAAATCTCTGTGGTGGCAAAGCAACACCAGGGGGCACTGGTGGTATGGTAGGATACTGTGTGCCCAATGTGGATGGTGCTTGGGAAGTCGCCAAGGTATAAGCTGGTAAGCTGGTTGTTGTCGAGGGAAGTGAGGCTGGTTGCCCTCCTGCAACAATGGTATTGTTACCACGTTGAGCAGTGACCACACCTGTGGACTGACAGAGTAACTGCCCAGTACTTACCATTGTATGATTTCCTTAGTCTTGGTTAACTCCTACCTGTCGTGCATCCGGAAAGGAAATACGTGTCACTGTAGGTGGAGGGATCATAACTCCTTCAGCTGCACTGTGGACTGGAGTAGACGTATGAACGGCTGTCATAGATGGTGGCTGGATACGACTCTCCACCTCATCCATCCTACGAGTTACCTGACTGAGGGACTGCAGTACTTGCTGAGAAAACTGTTGTTGTTGCTGCTGTTGTTGTTCAGCAAACTGCTGTTGCTGTTGTGTGAATTGTTGAAACATCTGCATCATGGCTTGCATTGAGAATGCGCCACCATCTTGGCATTGTTGAGCCCCTCTCTCTTCCCATTCAAAGCAGATGTCGCCCGAATCCAACATCCTCTGCCACTTATCAGCAGGTAAAATGTTAGCAGCAACCAGTTGATCCAGTGAAAACACCTCTCCTTCAGCATTTACTTTTTCCCGTAATTGCACAATCTCATCAGCCTTGGATGCACCAATTCCAGACAATGTAACTAACTTCTTTACGGAAGCTGTGCACAAGTTTACAATTGGAGCCATAATGAGAACTTGTAATTTCGAAATCCAAATTGTAACAAAAATGAACTTCACTTGAGTATAGCTTTCAAACTGAATAAATGTTATTCCAGAATTTACATAAAAATTCTAGATAATTTCAGAATGAAATATCAGACCAGGAAATAATTTCCAAGTAACTGACTTGTGAAATAAAGACAAAATGAATAATGGCAATTAACTTTGACTCCTAAAAATATGATAATCCGCCTTCCAAAATAGAAGTTGAGCAGATATGAATATTCTTTCGAAGTGCACATATATATATATATATATATATATATATATATATATATATATATATATATATATATATATATATATATATCCCTATGTATATTTCCTAGCAAAATATCCAGCCAGGGAATAACTGAAACACAGGGCAAACACAGTGTATGCTAACAAATGTGTAAGTATGCATATACCTGTGGGCCGGGAAGTAAATGTGACACGGGACTAACACCAAGTGTGTGTGTATGTCTCAAGCATACCTCCCAATCATGCACTTAATCCTTGCGATTAAATTCCAAACTTTGTTGTTTTTTGTTTTAAATTTGGAATAACATCTCCACTGAATACTCTGATGACAATCAAATGACCCAATTTGCAGGTTCTCTCAATTCCCACAATTTCAGAAAAAAAAACTGAATAGAATATTCAAAAAAGTATCTAATATAGAATCCAATCACAAATACATGTAACTGGTAAGTGGCTGATTTAGATACTCATGAAAAAGTAGCCCACTGCTAACAAACAAAGTCTGTTGAAAATGGCGGGAAATTTAAAAAGTAGACAAAGAACCATGCAATGTCATCAAGTGCAAAAGCAGCAGATCTATTTGCTCTTTTCAAATAAAGTGCCAAACTGATTAAAAAAATTTGGAAAATCCAATAGCCACTTAAATTAGTAAGACAGAACCAAAATCCGTCCCAAAAATATGTACTGAATGGTCAAGCACACATTCACAAGCAAATATCACAACACAGTGGAGATCACAATCCCTACTATGTAAATCAAACAATCAACCCAAGTTCAATCATCCAATCTTGACATCACAAAATACAGCAAATCATTCAATATGGGAATACACAGCAAGTGATTCAAAATGCAAGGCAGTATCCACACAATGTGAAGTAAATATCAGTTCAAAATCAGACACAGTTTAGATCAAATCCTAACAGTGTCAGATATCAAAAATACATTCAATCAATAGGTTCAAATTACGAATGCAAAATCATCAAAAAACTGTTCCAATTTTCAAGATAAAAAATCATCCGATTTTGTCAGCAAAGATATAAATCCTACTAACAAAAATCAGCAAAAATCTGTGATACCAAACCAAAAATGCAGTTTAGAACAAATCCGAACTGATTTCTAGTTAAAAGTCACATGATCCAGGATGGCGGCAATCTTCAGAAAGAATCTCCACGCAGACGACTTATTCTGGTACTAAATGAAGTGCTATACGGTGTATAGACTTCAGAGAAAATACATTAAACATACATGATCATTTCAACATACAACGTACCTGGCAGTTCCAAGGTGCGTAGCAAGAATAGGCACAAGAAATCAAGCAATCACAATGAAGGCAATGAATGTAGATAAACGTCTGGGCGATCCCAAGGTCCGAGGTTAGAGTGTTGCTCCTGTGCAAGCCCGGTGGTTTTCTGGCTCCTTGGGTCCTGACGTCATATCCGGGATCATACAGAGGTTCTGCACAACAGAATCATTAAGTACAGGTACAAGATTCAGGAAATTCTAAATTATTTCTGGTTGGATCTAAATCGGACTTGAATTAATTATGGAAATGTAGGTATCGACCTATATCGTTTTTATTCATTATGGTCGGACCCAAGTCTGACTTGATTGTATTTTTAAATTTGACTGTAAAATGCAGTGGCTGATTTCTCTGACAAAATGATAGAAACTTGGGGACAGTGATTTACTGTTTTGCACAGGAATGCATGACCTGCTTGGTTTCTTTGTTTGAGAGTTGAACTTCCCGCCATTTGTAACTTTCAAATCATACATTTCCTCTAGTAAAATTATTTGTAGATTCTGCCTGCAAGTGATTTTGGTCAGCCCATAGGCTGATTTAATTACTCCAGAACAGCATGGATCCTTGATGCATGTATGTACACTGCATATGCTGAATAAATTATGGCTTACACAGTCCACACTTACCACGCAACCTGCGATGAGATTTGGTGTAACCTGGCAGCAATTTCGCCACAAGAAGCAGCCCTTATTTTGAGGACAAGGGAGGAAGTTGGAGGCACGTTGAACCCTCAGAGTCTATTTTCCATTCCCGGTTCCAGGCTGGAGATCATTCAACATTACTTGTATGCAGGAAGACTATCATTTGAAAGGCCATGGTGTGAGCAATGGCTGCCTACTCATACAATTCAGCGCTTTGTCTCAGTCCACAAACAGGAATTTAGCACTCATAATCACCATCTGCTGGTAAATATTTTCCAAAATATATCAACGGATGAATATCAAAACTTGAGAATGGTCCTGCAGGAATGGTGTGATACTAGGTACCAAGAGATGCAAGCTATATATAAGTGTCAGGGATAGAATAGCAATCGAAGTTGAACTATTGGGGCTATTTGCAGGATGTAGGAGAAGACAGGTGGTGCAGAAAGGTGTATCTTGAGGCAGTTAGGGAGAAGACAAAGTGGATGACAGATATAAATAAGTTGGCAGAGAAGTATGATCTGAAGGGGCCAGATGAGATTGAAATGTGGTGGAAAACGTACGTGGGATAGTTGATTACTGAGAAGCATGTTGTTGAATGGAAGAGAGGGGTGGAGGAAAAGAGCACACTCATTGCATACAGAGGGCTTGATAAACCAGTCAGAGGAAAGTGTTGGGATTGTAGCAAGGGTTCCAAGTTGTTGTTTCAAGGAAGAGGAGGAGTGATTAATCTTGAGAAACGGACACAGAAGTGGACCAGTGGGAGCGATGGGAAGTGCAAGATATGCAGGGAGGATGAGGATGAGACAATAGATCATTTTCTTGTGTGGTGTTCAGAGTATCAAGGATTGAGAGATAGTCTGTTTGAAGGGTGGAAAGAGAAGGATGAATTATGTAGAAGTCTAGAACAAGTTCAGAGCATGGCAGAGGGTGATAAGTTAGCCTGGATGTTGGGGTTGAAAGGAGATACGCCAGGAAGTGGAGTAGGGATTGAGTTAGTTAAGGGCTTTCTGGTGAAGTGCTGGGAAAGGAGAAGTAACGTGTTAGGTTTGAGGGAGTCTGAAGCCAGAGTAGGGAACTGAGAGAGGGGAAGGGAGAAGGTAGCCCTTATAAGGGCTCCCACGGCTCTGTCTATGGCAACATAGACAGGGACTGTGGGCATGCCGAGCGCAAGATGCGATTGTGGGATAGGTGTTGATTTCTTGGCCTCCTTTTCAGGACCACGGCAAACAAGTGGCGCGCCAAAGACAATTATATTTCTGCAGCAACCTATAACCATGCCGCACCTACAGAATAGATATCTTACATATAGGTGACTCTACTTGGACCAATGCTAACAAACGCTGGAACATATGCTGCAGGAAAAACATCAAAAACAGGCTGAGGGCCTGAGAATCAAACAATTGGAAAAACGAGTGCATTAAATCAAAGCTTTAAGAAAGAGAAAAATTTAAGAGGAAAGAGAAAAAAGGAGACAGATAGAAGCAAACATGCTACATTAATTACAGAAAGAAAAAGAAGAGAAATTGGTGAAAGAGAGGCAGCGTCTTCCAGTACAAGATACAACAGTGAGACAGTTTGAGGAGAATCTTAAAAAGAGTTTCAATGAAATTAAACATTTAATATGTGTGAAAGATAAAGATACGAAAAAGTGTAAGGTCTAGAAATGCTCAAGAAATTTTGTCATGCACTGAGACTAAAGCCTTAAAAATGAGTGCATATGAGAAGAAAGGTGTCAAAAAAGTTGATGCGCAAGCAGTTGATGTACAAATATCTGGATCATCACTACCTTTTCAAGACAACCCACAGGATATAACAACACCTCAAAAAGTGAAACAGCAGGATACAGCAAAGTGCGACACAGTCGGTGTGGTATGTGACAAAATGTCCAGAGAAATAAACAACAGAGAAAAATGTGGTCCTGCCCAGTCACTCTGTCCCACACAATTCACATTAGATGTTAACACATACCTCAGATGGTACCAAAGATTTGGGGGCAATCATTCATGCCCATTGACCAGAAACAATGGACTGTTTAACAGTTTGTCAGTGTTTGTTTGCCACTGTCTGGTGCACACTGCCAGGAAAGTCAGTTGAGCCCTCGAAACCGAACTGAGAAGACTGTTTTGTGTGTATTGTTACATTTTACTTGGCTGCTTATTGTATGTATATATTTTTGCATTATATTACATGCTATTTCACTAGTGGTATCTTGCATTTTCACTTCAAAAGACGCATAACACTGTAACAGTTAGGTCTCACAGCAACTTGTCTTGACTTGTCCACTGGCCGTCACACACTTTTTACTCTTCTGGTGGCCATGTCGCCACCATAGTATGACCGGATACGAATACGAACACGAATATATATTGATCAAATCACTTACAACAAGTAGAGCATGATCAAAATACAGATTTTCAGACGAGTCAAACATTTGAAATGTAAACGGACTGCGACGACGACGGACGCCAGACAGAAAAGAATATCGGAAAGAACTACTGGCAAAACGCTATGAACAACTCAAAAAGAATTCTGGTTTGTTTCAATAATGTACGAATTTAAAGCAAAGACTTACATATGACTAAATGTCAGAAGTCGGAAAAGTGGCAGTCCGTTACTTCAGGCTCCATTCAAGGCTATGCTCTTTTCAACGGTTAAGGTGGACTCAGATGACTGCAAAACCAACAATATGGACCCCTTAGTAGAAGTTCAAATGGCATCTCTCTCTATAACAGTTTTGAAGATATTCAAGTTTTAAAATTTCAAATGCTGCTAATTAGCATAACTTAAAATGCTACAACTTTTGTTTAAAATCCATTACATGCGTAATGGTCAATAACCCTCTAGTAGAAGCTGGAATGACATCTCTATTATGCTGTCGAAGATATTCAAGATTTAAAATTTCAAATGCCCCTAATTTGCACAATTTTAAACATCTTCATTCTTCTGCATAGAAACGTCAAACACCTTTTATGGAGGTACAATCATGCCAAGTTTGTAGTTTCTATGTAGAATAGTGTCAGAGAAAAGTGTGGGACAAATCCATGAATAAATAAATAAATAAATAAATAAATAAATGAATGAATGAATGAATGAATGAATGAATAAATAAATAAATAAACGAATGAATGAATGAATGAATGAAATAAATAATTTAAGGAAAAGCAGAAAAGTGTGTGTTGACACACACACTTTAAAAATGCAGCGCCACCTGGTTAAAAAATAAAAACTCAGTGTTACTAGTAGACTAAGTGTGCCTGTGTGATATCAAAGCAATTGGGTTAGTGGTTTTGGATGGAAAGATTTTTTTGAAGAGTTTCCCCCAAAAAGTTAAAATATATTCATAGAAAATAAAAAAATCAATGAAGCATGACTATTTGAACAAACTTGGTAGAACTCCCCCCCCCCCCCCCCCCGGTAGATTCCCACCAATTTTGAAGAGGATCCAACCAGCGACGAATGAGAAGTCTTAAATATGAACTGTGGACGGAAAAAAGAGCCTCCTAAAAGCTCAGCTGATCTAAAAATAGATACGTTAATATAACCACGTGACAAGGGATTCTTAAACGTTCAGACATTTCAATTTTGTGTCATGCCTGCCACAACAAGAATCTAACGGACAGCCAAAATACATACCCAACCGCACATCGCTAAGAAACGATTTTTACAATTTCTTGGTACCAGTACGGGAAAGAATATTTTACCATAAACCAAAAAAATCTCTAAATCTGCTGTTTTAAACAAAATTCCCTAACACACAATACTATCACACCTGTATTACATGTACATACTAGCATATTTCTCTAGTCTTCACCTGCTAAATATAGAGTCTGCGTCGTTTTCTTTTACAGAATAACAAAATACTTACACCTTTGTAGCAAAACTTTCCTGCGAAGTGGAGACTGAATTCTGTTTCCCATATCTGAATCTTAAGTACAAAGTCTTCGGATATAACATTATCATATACACCGTCTTATTATAGAAAGAATGTCAACTTTCATGTCATGCAGGGAATATGCAGGCTGTTTTCCTATATAATTCTTGAACATAACCTACACATACATCATAATACAGATTTAATGGTACAGCCACAAAGCTGATTATCCATATCTTAGCACTATATATCCCCGGCAGACCTAACCCAGCTGTGGTACAAGAGTATACAGGGTTTAAAAGGTAGGGGCGCACTCTGCTCTCATGTTATGTACAGATAATTTATTTAGGATAATAGGTAAAATGTTTATGGTTTATCCACTGCAACATGTGTTTTCTCTGGATAAATGCTTTCTTTATCTGATTACCTGTGTCCCAGAAGGATCTAGATGCTTCGCGTATAATGTGCTTGCCAGAAAAGTTATTCACGTTACGGGGGGACGTAGTGCATCCTGGTACATCTTGTGAGGCCCCAGTAAGTGGTCATTTGTGGGATGGTAATGTCATAGCAACTGATTCTGCCAAACTTTATTGATCCTGAAATTTTCTCCACCCTTTTACGTCGCGAAAAGAAGTCACAAAAAAGTTTGGTATTTGATTGGTTCAAATAGGTCGAGAAGTTGTCACTTTTCTGTGGTGTAACTATCTGTACGACTTTTGCTCCTCCGGCATCACAAGTGAAATACAGCAGTCCTTCCTTTGAGAGACCATCCCCAGGGCCATCCAAGAAGTGATTAGACTCCATTCCATCTTGCAGTCTTGTGCTAACTCATTTATTTGTATTATAAACATCTTGAATGTGTAAACTGGCTTTTGGCCAGTTGCAGACGTCTGTGTTAAGTCAATGTTTAGTTAACTCTGGTTTAACCTGCGGTTGAATTTTTCTCCATTTGCGCACGTCAGGTGTTGTGTTAACCTGAGGCTGAACCCTGAATTAACACTGAACCGCCTTCTGCTTGTCACTACTAAGATTCAGCATGTGATCTCCTAAAAGCGGTAAATTTTCCATTGAAGGTGCTTTTGCACACTAAAAATGGTGTCAAAAGGGAGGTGGGTTCCCAAAAGAGGGGTCTTTCAAAAAGGGTCCATTATATAGAAGGTTGAGAAATGTGGATGTCACTTTGTAAAGTATACCTGCGTGTGGGAAAAGAATACTTGGCATGGAAGAATCACTGGGAATTGGACGTTTTCTCCAGATGAGAGCACTAATTCCCCTATAACACTCAACTGATTCACGCAGTCACATTTGACTAGATACTGAATACTTAAACCATTCGCACCCCTTTGACAAAACAAGAGGACATCGAGAGTCCTATGCTCAGGTGAATTTACATGTACAAACTGAAGTGGTCCTGTGAACTTCAGAAAGTTACTAAGCTTACGTTTGTTTAAGACCATAATCACTGTTGCTAACATGTATATAGCCCTTTACAATTTTTTCTTAATTTCAGTATTTTGTTAAAAATCACAAAAGACAGCACCACCATAAGTGAAAAAGAATTGGTGGAGATCAAGTTTTGAAGGGTATCAAGCTTACGGTCTTGGATAAAAAGTAAAAAAAAAAGTGAAAATGCAAAAACAATCTTTAAAAAGCAAGAAATAATCACAGCGTCATCTGTTGCATCAATTAAGGTTCAGAGGTCCCGGAACTGGTACCGTGCAATTCCCAAGCAATTTTGCTTGGCGGTTTTGGAGAAAAACATGTTAAAAGATTTTACTGGAAAATGAAAAAGAAAATTCGTAAAATAATCTGAAAATTATTGAAGCGTAGCCATTTAAACAACCTGGTAAAGACCCACCTAAGGTACATCGCCACCAAATTTAAAGTGAATCTGGCTGACAGTTTTGGAAAAAAGTCCGAAATGTAAATTTTCATTGTAATCCCCATTTACTGACATAGTAATCAATAGTGGTATATGCATTAGCCGACAGGTACCCGAATAGCAAACAAATCAATAAAACTCAGGGATTCACAGTATCACAATTTAGTTAATACTACTACTTAATCCTCTCACAGGCTAAGATTCCACTAATTTCCAAAACAATCTCAGTGAAGGATTTGGCAAACAAGTCCAAAATAGAGAAACACAAACAGTTGTTTAAATTCAGGGATATGATCCGAGCCCTGACAAGAGGTTGTAAAATGTGTACTTGTAATGCATATTTTGGCCTCAAATTTGGCATCTAGGTAGCTATTTTTGTGCCGCATAGGCTGAATTATCTCAAAATATTTCAGTGGTTTTAGGTTGGGAAGAAGGGTAATGTTAAGAGATAGACCAGGCTCTGAAGGCCTTGCATTTAGCAGAGGAAGGTAGGTGTGCAGTGGGGGAACATCAAAACATTGATGTCACAGGTATTGTGTCTACCCGTGCAAGCTATAGGCTGTTCACAAAACATATAAAAATGTGAGATTTAGTGTAATAGTTGCGGCAAAAAATAGCTATATGCAAATCAAACTAGAGGCCAAAGTATGCATTGCAAGTGCACCTTTCACGAATTTTTGTCACAGCTCAAATCATATCCCTGAATTTAGTAAATACATTTGCATGGATTGTAATAGAAGTCAATTATGTTACCGTGTCACAGATGTAGGTGCTTACTTCCTACCCTTTCGCGTGGTGGATGAATTTATAAAGATAAATAAAAATGAAGGAAATAAAACAAAACACTCCTAATTCGGGTAAGGTCACATAGGGATTGCATTTAAAGAAATATTTGTTTTGTGATAGTGATCTGATAAAACTGCAACACAGTATTGGGACTATGAGCCTCTTGTTTTCCAATTTTCCCTCTTTGTAACTGACTGGTGTTTGCAGATGCATGTTAAAATAAAATTACATTGTCGCGTACCCGAAGGTAATGGGCCTATATAATCCAGTTAAACTAACCGAAATAGGGCCCAACCCGGAACAAATTGCAGCAAAAATTATTTTCCATGGCTTTAAATACTTTGAAGAGTCCAATTATAACAAAGCAAAAGTCCTTAGAAATCTAAGGCCGGAAGAGGTGTGAAATATGCAACTTAAATTGTGTGATTATTTCAGGCAGAATATCTTCGAAACCGTTTGGCCAATTGCCCCAGAATTGCAATTATACAGTTTTTAATATTTATACATACTATGTTATAGGCCACTACAATTTTAAATACATATATATATTTTAAAAATGCATTGTTATCGGCCAAGCGGCAAGCAGGATTGACCTGAAATTTAGTGGGATTGTTTCTTAACTTGGGGCAATATAAATATTTACATTATATTTTTTTAGTGTCATTGCCATTGATCTCCGATTTTTTCACTGTCTTCGAAATGTGGATAGTTTTCAACTTTTGGCTGTGATTCACTTTTCACATGTTAGCATGAACGAGCTATGGGTGTCAGGTTTATTCTATTTGTTGAAAGGAGTTACAGTCCATGAACTGTAGATATTGCAGAATACATCCCTTGAAGAGCGACACATTCCTCGCAAAAAGTTAAATCTCATTGGTAAATATGTCATTTCAGTGTGTTTGCGACCTATGTTGTATTTGTGCAGAGCTACTTCAGAAAGCGTTCAGTGACAGAAGAACAGATGTGTGGTGTGCTGAACACATCGTTGATTTGTCTTCTTTTGGGATCACTCAATTTGAAATACGCACATACCTGGTGCTTTTGAACCATGAACCAAAGTTGTAGCATTTTAATTCATGCGAATAAGGGGAACACACAAAATCTGAATCGTGAATAACTTTAAAAGTATTATGCATAGAAGTAGCATTGCAACTTCATGTTGTAGGTCTGTGACACAACCACATTCGATGAACCATGAAAAAAAGTTGTAGGCTTTATTTTATGCAAATGAAGCAAAACACTAAATTAAAATCTCGAATAGCTTCAAACTACTGTAGATAGTTCAAACTTCAGTTTAGAAGTTTGCGACATAACATCATCCAATTAACCAAGAAATAAAGTTGCAGCATTTTAATTTGTGCAAATTAGGCTAATACACAAAATCTAGATTATGTTGAACAATGGCAAAGGGCAACATTTCAAATTGTTCTCACTTTGAAGGCACCCAGACAGATTTTCTGTGAGGCAAATCTTCTTTTCTAGTTTTATAATATTTGCTCATAACGGGACAGGCAGTATGGTGAAGTGCCTTGCTAGGTTTCTGGGTCTGGAATAAAAAAATTATGGATATTGTCAAACGCCATCTGTGAACATGTGGGGGTACTTACTCTTATTTTCAGAATAATTAGATAAATAGTATATTGATATCTACTAAGCTGTCCTGCACTTGGTAATTCTGTGATGCCAACTCATAGTATCTGCACTTTTTGTCTGAGCTGGTGGCATTTTATTTCCACTTATGTTTATTTTGGGGATGAGTATTTCGCATTCATTCATTATTTTGTCATTGTTATTTGGTGCTCCATCTGAATTATTAAGAATAGATGAAATCATCCTTGTCTTACAATTGCTTTCTCTGTAATGGCATTCAACATGTTGGTGAAAATGCAATAGTAACCCTAACAGCTAATGGTAGGGCTTACGTTAATAGAGCCGATAATGAGAGAGGTGATGCCCTCCAAACTGTTCCACATTAGCAGGTACACAAAGACTGTCGGTAGGACTATTGTATGCCACAATCTACACTAAAAACTAAGAAAAGACCCCTAATAGGTCGGGAGCATTAGACAACAGTAAAAAAAAAACCATTAGTTAAAAGCTGCTTTTTCAGGATAGATGCAGAAACCCTCCTTGATAACCCCCATGTAAGGTTCACCAATACAACCCCGAGGCATTTCCAAAATTCAAGTTGGCTGCCAGATCAACAACCGAAAATTGATATAATTAAAAATCATCATTACATCTCGCCGAGAGACTTTTAAACTTTTACTCGTGTCTTTAAGTCCATGCTTAAAGGGATGGTAAATCAAGTAAAGGCATAAAAATCAATTAGAGTGTAACTTATTTGCAAAAAACGTAAGATGGATACCGCCATAATCTACCACAGACAGACTTCTCTGTGTGCCAATAATAATTTCGCCAGTGAAGGGCCTAGTAGTTGTATCATTTTAAATATTTATTGACATATCTTAGAAAATTAAGGATTTATTTTGGCTGTATGAGTGGCCATTTAACAGCACTTTCCAATTTTTTCCTCTGGATAGCTTGTATGGCAAAGAACACAAAGTGGCAGTCCCTTGCAAAAATGAATTGAAAACAAAATTGTTCCAAACAGAACGAGATTATGATATGAATATTGTATAAGTTTATTTTTTTTTCTGTGTGCATTCCATTTTATTTCACTCACAATCTCCAAGATGGCCACCATCACATTTGAAAAGCTTACAAATGAAAAAAAAAAAAAATGGTCAAAACACCCTGCCTAACATGTAAACAACTGGCAGACCTCAGGTTCTAGGCTTGCAGGTACATCTGCACTTGTCTGCACGTCCATGCCATGTATACCATGTTTCATAAACTCTCAAATGTGTTTTATTGCAATTCGTTACACCAGTACCACTCAATATATGACAGTTACATATTATTTATTCTGCATGTCAACTTGGCGAGCATTTTTATATATAAAACAGCCGCAAACAGTGCACAGAAGAGAACACGCCAAGCCAGCCTTGACACATCAAGATGATCTTCCACAGCCTGCGTTGAATCCACAAGGCACCACCCTTAATACTTTCATGGGAGCAACAGGCTTGTCACTTTAACTAGAACTAGTAGTCCCTCCCTGTGTTGCCAACCCCGGTCTGTTGGAGGCAGCTCATTCCCTTGCCATTGCTGCACTGTACATGGTATGCACTGACAACTATGGAATTTTGCAGCTGAGGACGTGGGTGGGAGAGATTCTTATTTGAAAGTGGAAGATAAAGAAAATCTATGAACAGATAGGAAATACATTGTGTACCGTTGATTTGCTAGGACTTTGCTTCAGTAGCTCCATACAGTTTAAGGAGAAACAGCTCACCAGCATGTGCAACTTGATCATGTGTACTATTTGGCAAAGAGAAGGCATCTAGGCAATCCCAGTTGCCACTATTGCCTAACAGAGCAACGGCTTTTTTCTTATCCTGATTGTAGAGAGCTGATACAGTGTCACAGCTTGTGATTGCATGTGCAAACATTAAGTGATGCTTTATGTCATGGAAGGCTGTCTGAATTTCAGCAATGTTGTAAAGGGGTTCCAGCCAAAGAGCATATACAGGTCCATTTCTGGGCTGGGCTGGGCAACCATCATGACCAATAAATCAGTATCAGTGCCTACTACAACATCAGGTACCCGCTGTTTTTGAGCAGTGTGGATGGCAGATTATGTGATTAGCCAGTCTGCATCTGCAGTGCTCTGCGTCACATTTACACCTTTGCTTTCATTTTGAATCATTTTGTCAGTCAGACGGGCCTTGTTCTTGGTATTGGCCAGAAAAGCCTTCTTGGGTACATTGGCTTTCATTTCCAACTAAAGTAGGATGTCAACTGATCTTTTCTGTTGTGCACACCACTGTTGTTCAGCTGCTTTTGTTTAGGAACTAATTCCATATCCGTCAAATACCACAGTTGCTTCATGCCCATAATGCTTCAATACATATGACACATAATGGTCACAAACATTGTCATGTGTGGCAGTAACAAGCCAGGGCAAAGTATGGAGGAGGTTGCCCCCATCAAGTATAAAATGAGCACCAGTGGGAATTTGTATATGCATCTTGACTTTTGACTTGAGGGTGGTTGCCAGAACACTCTTTGTGGTTTTCCTCATAATACCTTTATTTAACAATGATGATGGCTTCTTAGCAAATTCATGACAGAGGTATGCTTCCATCTCAGAACATTAATGGATCACACATGTCGCTTCAACTCCATGCAAAGTTATGTAACTTTGTCATCACTGACACCAGAAACTCGACCAATTGGCTTCAACTTTATTTCACCATTTGTCTTACCTGTGATATGCTGATCTGCTTGGGTACCAATAGAAAATGCAGAGTCTGCATTGACACCTTTTCCAGCTGTGACATCATTTGCTACACAACTCAGGGAGTCCTGATCTTCATATGAAAATGGAGAGTGTGCCTCTAGCCAATGGAAAAATGTCTGGTAAACTTCTGTATACCTTGTTGTGCTACCAGAACGCAAGTCTATGTGCTGCTCAGACATGTGACTTTGAATCCCTGTCAAACTTTCAAGAGCATCATATATAGGGACACAACGAGGCATGGCATTCACCCACCCAGCCACAGTGCTGTCGGTTATACCTCTACCATGAGCTAGACCTCCTGAACTTTTAAGCATTCATATCAAATCCAGTTCAATTGTCTGATCACTAAAATTTTTGCCCCAAAATTGTATTGGGAGCATAAACTTTCTTCCAAAAGTCGTCTAAGCCACTGCCGCCTATTATATGTTTAATTGACACCATGTATGACATAAGCAAGTGGACCCCCCCCCCAGTCTCACAACAATGTTCTTTAGGTCTATATAAGATGATTCCACAATTTCAGCTGCCTTGATATAGAAGGGCTGGTCAAATGTGACAGGACAAATTGCAGGTCCATTTTCTCAGCCAACTTCTGTGAAAAACACAAGGCAGAACAGATGGTATCTGGTTGTGATGGATTTTGGTTTACAAATGGCAGAATATGGATCCTACTTTTCTCATGATTGTCACCCCTGACAGCACATTTTATAAGACACTCCATGATGGGCACTGTGGCACAGGAACATCAAGAAAAACAACTTGCAAACCAGACAGCATCCAAACATTTTGCCACTTTTAGGAGGGGTGGGTTTGGTTTTGGGATGCAAAGCGCCCAATTGTTATGGACTTGAATTGTAGAGAGCTAGGGGTAGACTTTCTCTACACTTTGATTAGCACTTTAAGTAACCTGACTAGGTTGAATAGCTCTCTAACTAGATCATGGCAGGGCAGCCTCATTACCACGTAGGGTAATACATGCAATACCACCATAAGCAAGCCAGGTACCATGTCCCATAAGGATTCTGACATTGTTGTCAGCATTGTCAAATACAAAATTGACAAGGTCACCTTTAAGATCATACAGCTGTTCATTTGTTAGCAAGGCACCATACAAATGCTGAACCTCTCATTAATCATCTGCCAATGATTAGTTACTCAGTATATCTACCAACTCACGAGATTCATACATTGAAGTAAATTGACTTTGACAATAGTATGTAGGACACCAAAGATTGAGCTTGACAAGACGATATAATAATGTGAGCAACTGCATTGTGGCACCATTCACAGACAATGAGGTTGTCTGATTTAAATTTTATGATACCACTTAGTATTTGATACAAAGAATCATGCGCCATTTTGTCACTATGCTGTAGGTTTTGCAGTGCTGGATACACAGGAGTATCATATGTTTTAGGCCTGATGCCATCTTGTATGAATGCCACTGCCAATTCCATGATTGGTTCTTTGGTCATGGTACATGTACATGACTCATTATTCTGTCTTAGAATGCAGTTGCTTTCAACTAAGAAGGTGTATACTGTTGGCTTCCCAATGTGAGAGGTTCTTACCATATTCCAGCCAAAATATTCCTTCCATTTCTGCCCTAGTTTCTTTGGGTCATACCCTCCGTTCCATCTAAATACCTAGACATTATTGATACAAGCTCTGTGAGTGAATACTGGCATTCATCATTATTAATTATGTGCTGGCACAACTTTCAAATGTGCATTTGTTTGTGGCATCGACTGGTTTGCTTGGTTATTTCCCATCACAAATATATTTATTTGGCATTGGTTTGCCAGAATAAAAGATTACTTGACAATTTTGGTGATACTTCACCCCAGCAGCAATTAGATCAATCTCATTTGAGATACGCAATTTAGCAGCATCTCCCTAATCATCATTTCTCTTAGGCTTTGGAGACATGTAGTTGTTATAACAGCATGTGACCACACTCTGCTACCATAGGGCATTCGGTTTTCCTCAACAGTATAGTCTATGATTTTTTTATTGCAATACCGAGAGTCCTCTTTTATGTTAAACATAGGAGGCTGAGAACACAAAATTTAGGACAAAAAGACTCATTCTCTGATTACTCTTATACTCTTTCCCTTTTGTCAAGCGTAGTGCTAATACTTTTGCCTTTAATATACTCTCTCGATGTTTTCCATGGACCAATATTTGCAACTGTGACCTTTTACTTTCAAACAGGGACTGAAATCAATCCATCTTCTCTTGATAGGCATGCCTTTATAAGTCCCTCAAGACCATTTTCACGAACCTCTACATGGTCTGATGTGATCTGGCCACCACAGCTAGGAATACTTCAAATGTCTGTCATTGTACTGAGGGGACCTTCAACAAACTTTAACTTTTCAAGATGATAATATAAATGACAGTTTCAACAACACTAATGGACTCAGTATGACAGAGGAACATCAAATGATTATTTCACCACAACAGCTCGACTGCTGACGCACTTGAACCTTTCAAAGAAGAAATGACAGTGAGTTCAAACTGTGGCAGGCACCTAGCTAAGAGGATTCACCTAACATTGTGACAGGTGTGGTGTTTGTTGAATGGGTGCACATGATCAATGCCAAAAAATGGATGACTTATTGGCTTAACAAAGTCTGACACAACAGAAGATGAAATATCCATTGTGTAACATTTGTACCGAGACTTTTGAATGACGAAACGCAAGTGTTTTCACATTTCATTGAAAACAACTGTCTGGCAATAACCAATACTGTCGCACATACATATCCATGGTTTAATGCATGTGTACCCCCCCCCCCCCCACACACACACATGATCTTGGCTCCGTAAAAATACATGGGTGGACTCAGAAGAAAGCTTTTTATGATGACATTTGTTGACAGCTTAAAGACAGAAGGTTTCAGATCTTTGAAAACCTCTGCAGCCATGCAATACAGTATTGACTACATGGTCATAAAATTATTTGAAATGGAATATTTAACTGCTTAATTTTGAGTAGCATGCCGCTCCCCCCAAACAAAATCACAGAACAAATGAACAACTGATATCGCAAATGTTGGTTGAAAAGGGCCATGACTGCAAAGCCACAATAATAAATATTTTCCGCATTCATAATGAATGCTGATGGCTGCCATATTATATTGGCGCTAACAAGCTGGGGTAACAGAGATTTTTATAGCTTCGTTAGACTCCACACATATCAAAGTACAAAATTGCATAAAGAAATCCGTTATAATGTCTGTATTTGACAAATAAGCAAAACATTCAAGCATTTCCGATGTTGGCTGTTGCTGTGGCGGCCATTTGCAATTTCACAAATGCCTCAGGGGTAAACTTGGTGAACTTTGCATAGGGGTTATCAGGATCGCTTTCTTCACCTAACTTGAAAATAAATAAGCTTTATATAATTTTTTTCTGGTTACCTGCCTACTTTTGTCTTTTCTGGGTACCTGCCTACTTTTGTCTAATACTCCTGTACTATAAGATCAGCTGAATGAAATATTTCCCCATTGCATTCAGCTGTCGATGCATTCACCTACAAAACTGACCATTTGTTTTGTGGCACCTTGATCAATAATGATTCCCATACTCCAAATGAGCACGTGTGAAAAGTATTAACCACTGATTTCCAGTCTACAATGCTTAACATGCAATGGCTATATTGAGACAAATGATGATTGGTCATTGAGAGTACAGGTAAAAATTATTACATGTACTTGATCTTCGAGCAGCTGATGCTGTATACCATCAAAGGTGCAGCGTCAACCTTTGTACCAGATGCCAATACCATCTATATATTCTTCACAACATGATTGTACGAAATACAAAGTTGGCAGGCCGCAAGAAAGAGAGGGAGAGGATGCATTCTAAACGGGCGAAGATGTTTTGAAAATGATGATGAAACTGTCATACCTGATGATCTGGTTGCCTTCATAGAAGACATCCTTGAGGGGTCTGGTAAAAAAGCAAAGAGTGAAAAGTATGTGATGAGCAAGATGCTTGACAACTGCTTATCCGGAGAGACCATGGTCAACAACATCATAAAAAAAATCCAATGCAAGATTGAATTTTTTATGCAGAAATTCATCTTCGAAAAACTCGTTAAACACTAACTACAGCACTAATCCAATGTCATTTAGATTATTCTTGTTCTTCTTGGCTTTCTGGACTCACTCAAAATCTGAAAATCGATACAAATCATTCAAAATAAAATGGCAAGTTTGGTTTTAAACAAGGACTCTCGGGATCACTTTTGTCAGATGGAGTTGGACATCATGGGTACACTAAATGTCTCTGACCGAGTGAAACAGCTGAAGATAAATCACGTTTTTCAAATTTTTAATGACTCCGCTGCAGCTTGTATGCATTTACATTTCAACAGATTAAACGGACAACACGGTTATAACACAAGAAAGCCAAACTGCGACTTTTTTTTTTATAACAAAAGTGTTATGTCTGGTTCCACCCACGTTTCTTTCTTCTTAACAGCCATACAGGAGTGGAACAGTCTACCTGTTAAAATACCCCCCCCCCCCAGTAACTTCAGTGTTTTTAGAAAGGAAGTAAAAGGATACATGTCAAACAGAGCAAAACAGGTTTAGCAGGTAGAATATGATTTTAGTTTATCGTTTAATTCGTTTTATCATACAGTCATGATATGAGAGATCATAATAAGAATATATTAAACTAATTTTTCAAATGGGATTTTTTTTTTAGGTATTTATTCAGCATTTTTTTACCCTGGACCCGAATGGAAATAAGCCGAGTAATCAGCTTTCTTGGGTTATCCTGGTCCTAGTCATTTTTATTATTATCATATACTCCATCATGTCATCGATTCATGTATTTATTAGCTTTTTAGCCCAGAACTTGTGCGATGTACAGCAACCAGTTTATTTTTTCATCTTTTAATGTGATTAGTATGTATTATTATCTGTGACTGTGATACCATTATAATTTCCTGTACCAATATTTGATACTTGATATCTAGCATTACAAAGTGCCTTATTTATTTGTTTATTTATATCATGTTTACTTTATGATTTGCCTTATCATTATTTATCATTTCATTACTGTATTTATCATCCGTTATGTATGACTTGCACCGAATAAAATCAATCATTCAAACAACTATGATATAAAGTTCATGCTATGAATATGGTTTAAAGTTTCTGAGGTTAAGACTTGCAAATGTTGCCATAGTTTGGAAGTTTTTAGGTTCATTTATTGAAGTTTTATGCATTGTCGACAAAATATATTCTGGTTATACTCTTATGCGGTATTAAAGATACACACTTATAACATATCAGTGGTAAAATTACACAGTATTGATTCATATGAAGTTTATATGCAACTTAAACTCAAAGGTATAAATTGTACTCAAAATTGTGGTTTAAATACTGAAAAGTTATATAATTACGTGGTCAAACATAAAGGTGAATATTTAGTAAGTTTCAAAGGTAATGGAATATTATAGCCAATTTGCAGTTGGTATCTGCTATTTGGTTATCAGCTACTTGGCTGTCAGTTACTTGGGGTTACAGCTGATTGTATAGCAGTTTCTGACATAAAAGTAGAAAATTGGAGAGGCGCGCGGGGTGTGTCCGTCAACTTTCAAAGTTGTCCATAAAATTATGAGGTGATGTGTGAGGGGCACGTGGTGGGTGTCCGTCTACGTGCAATGTATCAATCTAGCTGCATTACTATGGAATAAATCATCATTCCTGCAGATGTGTTTTTCCGTGTTTATTCGACCCCGACCTACCATGTCTAAAAAACTGAACGTTTACCCGAGTGCTTCTGCTTCTGATGTTTTAGACGAGATCGTTCTCAATCACTAACGAAGTCTACCGTTGCAGTGCATGATAGCAGTTTTTTTTTTAACATTTAAATATAAAAAAAAATGGTTCCAATTCTATTTTACAGCCAATTCCAGTGCATTCTCTGGAACTTTAATTTCTGGCCAATGAAATTTTACATACGTTCGCAAACAATGTAACATGCCAGTTTCGGGAATACCATTATTCACTTTCAAACAAAAACTAACCATTTTCGTCTGACCGTTTATGAAATTTCTACTGTCATGTCAAAATTGAAATAAGTTGAACTAAACAAACAAACAAACAAATAAATGAATGAATAAATAAACGAACAAACAGCCTATCACGTTTTTGTGGAAGATATGGCAGCAAGTCAATATATTCCAAAAAACGTATGCTAAATTTACAAAAATAAAAACAATGATATTGCCATTTGATGTTTTAGTGCACGTATTGGATGCATGTCATAATTCGATTTGCATTGCAGCGTTGATCTGTTCAGCTAACTTTTAAGTCTCCTTGTCTCTTCGTGGAATTGGTCGTCCGTCACCTGTATGTCTGTCCATCCGTCCCAAATCACATTTTGACTCCTCAAAACGTTGAACAGACCATTTTCAATCTCAGTAGAGACGTACCATTGCAACGTGTTGACTAAGTTTAATTACAAGGTAACTGGCCAGTGATTTGTACGTTTTTGGCATATTTACGTGAAAAACATACAAACTCTCCCCCCGAAAGCACTTGATCAAGTACTTGGAAAGTACAAACAAGCACTTTTGCGTAATCCACACCTTGATTTGTTTAACAGATATTGATCTGATTTTTTCTGTTGTTTTATGAATTTGTGTTTGTTTATATGTTTTTTTTATTCGTTTGTTAATTTCCGTCTGTTTATTGTTGACTTTTATGAAAACGCTTGCCAGATTCTTTCCAAATGCGGTAGAGAGTCTTTAATTTCCGTTGTACCTTGGGTGAATCTCTACCGTTTTTGTTGAATAGGTCACATAACTGATTTTATTTAATTATTTCATTTTGATCTGTATGTTATTATTATTATTATTATTATTATTATTATTATTATTATTATTATTATTATTATTATTATTATTATTATTATTATTATTATTGTTGTTGTTGTTGTTGATAGTAGTATTAATTTTATTTTTATTATTATTATCATTATTATTATTATTATTATTATTATTATTATTATTATTATTATTATTATTATTATTATTATTATTATTATTTTATTATTATTATGTGAATAACGCTGAAAATTTTCTCTAAAGCTGAAGTTGCTTCGAAACTGTAAAATACACATTTGAGTACCTTTATATTTTAATTTTGTCAAAAAGGTGACTCTGCGATGCTTTTCGGCTTTTTTTTTTTTTTTTTGAAATTCCTTTTCAAATTTTTGTGTGCTTTTCTAATTTGATTCTTCTCCAAAACGACTTATTGGTTCGCCTTCAAACTTGGCATGGATATGCTTTGATTTATTCTCCGCCAGTAGCAACTCTCATTTCGGATTTTCGCGTTTACATAAAATCATAATTTAGTTTAAGCTGGATCACGGTACAAAAGGACTAATCTGGAACTGCGTCCGTAACATCACGTAAAATTGGACAAGAGTGCACTTCAGCAGCACAAAAGTATAGTGATTCTTGAGTAAAATGCATACTATGCAGTATTATCAGTATTATCAAAAGCAGTTGGCCAGATTATGAACAATGTACCTTAGGTAAGTTTATATCTAAGTTATTTACTACGACACGCTCCATTGAATTTTGTATATCAATAAATTTTTTTGTTCATTTTATTTGGCAACATGCTTTGGAATCGTAAGCGAACATGTGTGGGTATAGCTGCGCCTAGTTTGCTCAACAGATGGCACTGTCATTTCCTTTTATTAAATTTCGGTTTTCCAAAATGTCTGGCCGCAATAACCTTAAACTTGATGGGAATGCATCTTTATCTGGTTTCGATACAATGAGTTCACTGGGTGGCATTGCTGTCAATAGTTTGGTTTCCATTGCCACTGTTATCAATAATTTTTGTTTAAAAGGCAAATTAACTTGTGTGTGTTCAAAGCACAGATAAATTATAATCCTACAATAATAATTGACTTTGTGTGTCCATAAGCTGCAGCAAAATACATGAGAATTTAAGGATGGCATCAGTGGTCCTTTAAATGTTGAATTCATGCACACAACTCCACTTGAAACAAAGCATTAATTGGGCGTTGCTCAATAAACTAATGTGCGGTAAGCACTAAGCAGGCATTCAAAATACAAGTATGACTAAATCCATAGCACAAACGTAAGAATTGAGGGAATGACGGACACCTCTACTCGATTTCAATTGTTCAAGTATCCCCAATTATCATAAATTAAATTCTACAGCTTTTACTTGTAGTCCTTTGGATGTGCCCATAGCACAAAACAATGAATCGAAGTTTGAATTGCACCCCAATTCTCAATAGATTTGAAGATATCTAAAATTCAAATTTTTCCAAATGTCCCTAATTTGGGTAAATTAAAATTCTACAACTTTCGGTTGTGGTTTAGTGGATGCTCCTATGGCGCAAACCCATAAATTGAAGTTGGAATGGTAACCCTGTTTTTAATAGTTTCGAAGATTGTATAAATTTAAAGTTTTCAAGTGCCTTTATTTAGCATAAATCAAAATTCTACGGCTTTTGTTTGTCGTTCATCGGATGCTACAGTAAAGGCATGTGCATTAAAGCGGGAATGGTATTTCTGCCTTTAATAGTTTTGAAGATATTCAACATTTAACTTTTCAGATGTCCCTAATTTGCATAATTTTCAACACGTGACTATTCCAAACCAGGGATTCATTTCACTACTGGGTCAATCACCATGCCAAGTTTAGTAGTTTTCAGAACAATGGTGTGCGAGAAACACCGAGAACAAAATTTTACATGTAAATAACTAATTATCTGAACTAATCGATATGATAAAATATGTGTTGGGACACAGACCTAATGAGGATCCTACATACCAGAGCCTTGAAATATATCAGTCACACACAAATATATGAACGAAAACATTTTGGTTACCTTGAAAAAAATGTTATAAACTGGGTCATCAAAGTATACTTAAAAAGATACGATCCCCTAATTGTCTAACTTGCTCAGAAAGATGTTGCAATGGTCAAATTTACACTGCCCTTCGTTTGTCATCATTATTTATACAAGTAATGTGATCAGGTATTTTGTTTCTTGAGATCAATAAACAGTCCCACTGACCTAAGCACTTGATAAATCATGAACGGCCAGATAGCTACATAGGCTTACATACTTAACAAACAGTTATCGATATATGCTTATCAAAGTGTGGTTAGAGTTGTGTATGAAAGGACCAAAAAAGACAACGCAAATCTGCTCTCTCAATCTTGAAGTCAAACAGGGACTTCCTCATTGAAATATACGTGTTTGGATATGTATGTCTGTACCTTACCGGTATTTTTGACGTTTCAAACATGAGCGAACTGGACAACCGGGTGAATATACCTTACATATATACAAAGGGTGATTATCTGTGTTGATAATTTCTAACCTTTTTCAGGGAGCTTGAGGTATTTCATTCCGGGCAGATCTTATGCAGGAACACTTTTTTCCCGTCTGAAGCCTGACGAGAGACACGCCAGTTTTTAAACCGCAGTTTTGTCTTCACCATGCCAAGTTACGTGGCGCAGCAAGCCAGTGGCGCTCTCTTGCGAATGATCTACACTACAGAAGGTACAACAAAACCATCGACCACCCACAACATTTTCATCGATGACAGTTGTGGGCCACTGCCCTGCATTACTGTGTACATTCTTATAGGCACAGTTGGGGTGTTCATACTGGCTGTGGTTGTTAGACTAGCGGTGTACGAAATCAGGGTTAGAAGAGAAAACCGGTATCGGCGCATGTCTGAGGAAGACGCAGACAGTCAATCAACACAAGGTGCGGATGATGCGAACTCGAACGAGCCGTCGACAGTAGCACCGTGCGGGTCACCAACGGGCGACACGCTCACTCAAAGTTTGCCGTATGGAGAACCTCCACCTGTGTATACCGTGGAGGGCGATTCAGGTACAAGTGACGAGAGCTGGGCACAGATCAGTGACCCGGAGCCACCACCTCCCTATCCCAGATGAAACGGGAAATGCTGATGGAATTAAAAGGTTGACAAATAACAAATGTTAATTTTTGTCCAACTTTAGTTGTTCAGTAGTAGCCGCAGGGTCTGAGCTCGGGAAACTGATGTAGAGCGCCCACAGAATTCTCGTATGTTTGTCCCAGAGCGAAACAACGGCAATGTTGTGAACGGAATGATGAAGCTTGTTCTCATTATGCCCCCAAATCATATTATGCAAGGGTCAAAACTTGAATATGGTCCTGTGTTTAATGTATGAGACACAGCTATAACTGATGTGTATTTTATTGTAAATGATTGGTTCGAAGTTCAGAAAGAGCTCGCCAAATTGTGGGTTAAGCAAAATTCCTTTTGAAGTAAGAAAAACGACATTGTTGCAGGTCATGCTCAGTATAAATGGCCTATTTCATCAGCATATGGAGCTGAAATGACTCCCCTTGAACACGGCTGCAGGGAACTAATTACTGTAAGGAAACGATTTGACAGAAGCTGCATTGAAACATAGATACTGTGATGTGTGGCCAAAACCGTTAAAGTAATGCTGTTCAGCAGTGCACAGGCTGATATAGATGAGCCTCAGCATTTGTAGGTTCAGGGCTCTTATTTGTGGTATACATATATATGTACCAAAGCTGCAAAAGCAAATGTCTTTAATAACAACTTTTTTTTCAACTATAACTGTCGACTAACCCAAAGTATACTACATACAAAATACCCATCACATTCCTAAAACATAAAAGTGGAGATAAGTATGGCATATTTGCTGAAAAAGGGGATCAAAATGTCGGAGATCAAAGATCTGAAAAAAATGCAGGATGAGTCATTTCCACAAAGACCCTGCCATGTCATGATCATGTTCCTACCATTATATTTTTCCCTTTTCAAGTTTCTGTTACCAAGCGTAGCCGAAAAAATGGTGATCCTGAACAAGGGAAGCCATTTATGTCCTTTACAGCTAACAGATTGGTGGATGGTTGTTCCAGTTGACTCGTGTTAACCAATCCATAGAACAGGATTTGTTTAACTCTCCAGGTGCCATCTGTAGTACCCACCCGTCCGAAACGATACGCGAAAAGTGATTCTTGTTCTTGCATGTTTGCGTTCAAAACTACAAAATAAACACCATACTTATATAATTTACGCACTTTTAATCTACGACTAAGCCATGTTTGACATTTCTTATGTTTGAAGTCATCGATTACGCTTAGTCGATGTAGTTTTCGTGTGGATTTATAATAAACTATTGCGACTTCGTGAAATTTTTCACAGTCACACATTCACATTAATAACTGACATGAAATAAAGCCACCGTAAATGTTTCTATTGTCCTTCGTATAGTGCAAATTTGAAATGTTATCCCCGTTGCTTTTTCCAGCTGGTGACCACATTGCCCTTTTAATCAGATAAGAATTTAGAATAATTGATAAACTGAAGGAAAGTATACTGTCAATATGTAGATGTTGCGGTAAATTGACATAAACGTGAAATTTTGGTTATCTGGGTTTTTTTTCTTTTTTGATGAAAAAATCCAATTACACTGGCAAGATTGCTGTTTTGTTCCACCGGTAAGAATTTACCGACAGAAACTACACGAGTTACTATTACGTTATTGTGTTCCGCCGTAAAATAATTGTAATGACTGCTTACGTTCTATTGTGTCCTATCGTAAATTACTGTGACTAGACACATTGTCATTGTGTGTTGCGGTAAAGTATCTGGTTACATAGACTGGATAAATTGATAGTGTTCACGAAACCCGAGTTCCCAACCAGTAGGCATACGTACTGTCTCTGAATTGACCAGGTTGGCATACATACCATAACCGATACCAACATAGCTTTTCTGCATTGCAAAATCAACAAGTGGTACAGTATTCAAAATTGTGACCTCTGCTGCACATGTATATATATATATATATATATATATATATATATATATATATATATATATATATATATATATATATATATATATATATGCCCATTTCTTAAACTCACAGTCATTTTCTGTCAAATTACTTATCATTAATTTATCATAAATTTCAGAGTATATCTTACATTGATGTGTTTCATGTTTTATGTGCGGCAATGCATAGACTTGGCGCTAATTTTTGGCAAGAGGGATTGTCGTGTTCAACGCCTAAAATGATGCAAATATTTGAAGAACAGCGAAAACGAATCCTCAAAACAAATGCACAAACACAACAAAAAGAATGTGATTTGAGCAAAAGAACTTTATATATATATGTATATATATATATATATATATATATATATATATATATATATATATATATACATATATACATACATACATATATCAAGGCAAGTGCAACATCCACTTATTTTCTTCATATTGTTTTTTTTTCTCTGTTACATTAATTGTGATCGCGGTCTGTTAGGTGTGAATGTTTGCCTCATCATACGGCATTTATTAAATTTGTTGGTGTTTGTATGGCGGACACCAAAAGTCAATAAATCTCCACACCTTGATTTATGTTGGGCATTTAATGACAACCAGTAAAGAACAAGCTATTATTGTTTCATGTTATTAATGGTTTATCAACTGAGGTCCGTATGCAGCAGTTCTCAGTCAAATCCTACCAGACAGACCGATTGGGGGAAGGAATGTGGTCGCTATGAACTCAGCCGGACCGATGTTTGGTAGGCCGACATGCTTGTGGTTACTAAAAATCTAGGGTGTGCAAAATGGCATACCTATTAAGCTTAGAGCACTTGTGGATCCCCGGGGAAAAGCACTACATACTTCTTGATCTTCTGATAGGATTCCCAAATGAAATAATGTTAATTAGATTACGAAAATGACACACCTTCTAGAAGAAAGTAGTTCTTGGCTCTGATAGTTTACCGACAACAGAAGGAGACGGAGAGGGAAAAAGACACAGCAGTAGGAGTAGTAGTAGTACCAGTAAGAGTGATAGTAATAGCAGTAGTAGCTGTAGTGGCAGTTGTAGCCGTGAGAAAGACATTCACTTCAAATGTACAAAGCCTTTCTTTTTCGATTTTCTTCCATTTCGTGTTCTGTGCTGTCCTTTATTTTTCTTTCCCTCCCTTTTCCATCCCCTCCCGTCCCCTTTTGTATAAATGCGTAAAATTTTAAATACCCCCTATCGCCAGTGGTCACTGACGATAAGTCTTCCACCACGTCCACATTTAGAAATTGGGAACCTATCGTTTACACTCATAAAACTAAATCTCACCATGGGACAACACATACGACAGTGCAACCCTCATGAAAAGTCCTTTAAAATGATAGTGGGAAATGCCGAAAGATCAAAGCATGGTTGCTATTCCAGGCACTGTTGTATGTGGCGAGACAGTGTAATTGAGGCAAAGTCACAAGTCCAGCTGTCCGTCCAGTTAGCTGTCTGCCATATTGCTTGGTAATTTTTAGCGTTATGGCCCAAAACGTATTTTCTACTGATCAAGTATTTGGTGATGAACATGAGTGCACAAGGCCCCGCGCAGTGCGAAATCCTGGACGGCCTTATGGCGTGTGAGATTTTATGTTATATTATCATTTTTCTCTTAAAAAAAAAAAAACCTGCATATTCTCCAAGCAGCCATGACTTAAACCTCTCGCTCTTGTTGGGGAGTAAAGTAAATAAGACAAAGATGCACATAGGGTTAAGCTACCCCTAGAGGTCAAGATAGCACAAAGCAGGTAGAAACTTTTCTTCGATTTCCGAACGGAAACACATTTTAAATGGATTACGATGGGCAAAAGGTTACATCTTAAATCTTCAATCCGCTGGGCATTCGCTAGCATTGACACGTTGCGTATGGCCATGCTGCATTTTAAATTTCATGTTAAAAATAATTTAATCCGAAAAAAAAAACATGTTACCTGCTGATGAATCCGTATCACAGTCATGTTACTTGGATAGTAAAGACTCAAAACCTACAATGTAAAAGAAAAACCTATCCAGAGTGACACGTAAGCTTCTCATATTTGTCTTTTGGCGCCTATCAGCTCATGATTTGTGAGTTCCATGACGGCACCAGAAATTTTATAATATTCCATATCTATCAAAGACTATGTCTATTTCCTGAACGACTTAGAATTTGTCTGTCCCGCTCAGGAGAGGAAAAATTACAGTGTGTGTGTGTGTGTGTGTGTGTGTGTATGTGTGTGTGTCGGTGCGTGTGTCGGTGTCAAGAAAGATAGGAAAGAAAGATATGCAAAAGATCCACGTGCAAAGCTCAGAAAAAAAGATTACTAGTCAGGGCAACTATCATAGAAAGATCCTTACAATTAAAAATAAGTCTCCAAAATCGGCTTAATTGGTACGCATTAGACCAAAACATGATGTTTTTTTTGTACAAGGTGTCTCTCGGGAACGGAGCTGTTGAGCATGTTAATTGAGCTTGGCCGATTTCTCCTTTTCACATGTTTGTTGCATTGAATGATCTTACACACATGACATATCATTCCAAACGCACAACAAAGGAAAGATTTTCCCCCAATTTTATGCGATTTAGATTTAGTCAGACCCACTTGGTAGGAATAAAAATCCCATGACTCACCAAAGACACATTTTCAACGAACTGTAATTACTGACAGTACTACTACATTGATAGTTGTCGCCATATCAATAAATGAAATTGGCACAGAAGTAGTTTTCTTTAACCTGATTTATTTATGTTGTCAATGAACTGTGCGTTCTTCTCGGCTTCATGTAACTTTGTAACCAAGGACGTAAAATATACTCAGGCTAATTAAAGTTCCTTGATGCAAAAGGTTGCATAGATGGAAGAATCCGATCTTGGTTAAAACTTCATTTGTTCGTGACTTGTTTAACGTGTTTTGTGGTTAGCTGAAAAGTGGACATGTACCCCTGGACTGTGGCAGCTTAAAACGTTTGTGAATCGGAAAACCTATAGCCCCACTGAATAAGGAATAAGAACGTACCAGATGTCAGGACCACTTCCTTTTCTATATTTTGTACTGTAGAAGGTCAAGAACATGCGCTGATAACCTAGTTGCCACAACATGTTTTCTTAGTTGAAAGCTTTGCAGCCACATGTTATTTTCTTAATTGACAATTTGGCAGGCACAAGATGTTTTCTCACATGAGAACCTGGCAGCCACAAAATATTTTCTTGATTGACAACTTCACACCCACATGATATTTTCTTAATTGACAACTTAGCAACCACAGATAAATGTCTTTATTGACAACTTAGCAACCACAACATGTTTTCTTCATTGACAACTTTGCAACCACAAAATGTTTTATTGATTGACAACTAAGCAACCACGGATTTTTTTTTTGATAGACAACTTACCAGCCTCATGTTTTCTTAGTTGACAGGTTGGCAGCCACAAGATGCTTTGTTAATTGACTACTTAGCAACCACAAAATGTTTTTTAATTGACAACTTAGCAACCACAAAATGTTTTCTTAATTGATAATTTAGTAACCACAAGATTTTTTCTTAATTGTCAACTTAGCAGCCACAAGATATTTTCTGAATTGACAACTTGGCAACCACAAGATGGTTTCTTAATTGACAACTTGGCAACCACAAGATGTGCTCTCAATTGACAATTTAGCAACCACAAGATGGTTTCGTAATAGACAACTTCGCAACCACAACATGTTTTCTTAATTGACAACTTTGCAACCACAAGATATTTCATTAATTGACAGCTAAGTAACCGCGGATTTTTCTTTTTTGATTGAACACTTACCAGCCATATGTTTTCGTAATTGATAACTTCACAACCACAAGTTGTTTTCTTATTTGACAGTTTAGCAGACAGAAGATGTTTTTAGTTGACAACTTGGTAACCACAATATGTGTACCCAATGGACAACTTAGTAACCACAAAATATTTTATTAATTGACAACTTGGCACCCTTGGTATGTTTCCTTAATTGACAACTTACCAGCCACAACATGTTTTCTAACGTCACAGCTAGGCAGCCACAAGATGTTTTCTTTATTGAAAACTTTGCAGCCAAAAGATGTTTTATTACGTTTTCATTGTTGTCTCTTGTCGAAAGTGTCAGCTCCAATCACACACACATTTTATTGTGTCATTAAGGGGTTCGTGTGGTGCCAGAATTGACTCCTTTCACAGAACCAGCAAAGCATAGCATTTTCTCACGTCCAGCTGACTGGAGAGGGCATCGCGGGGGTGGACACGTGTGGGCATAGGATAATGCATGTTAAAAGTTCCAATTTTCGAAGAAAATTTGAGGTCAATTATAGCAACATTAACATAAATTGTGAAATTTTCTGAATTGTATACCTGCTAATACAGTATCCGTGTACTGACCACACCACATGCATAGGTGGCAATCAGTTTCTGACCCCTTGGGGGTTAATCAGCGGAATAGTTTGTGAAACCTTTAAACTGAGTACGTTCTGGCAGCATGTGCTGATGGTGGCACAGAATATGGCTCTGTGGGATATAACCATTCATACAAGTGTGGTGTTTAAAGGGCAAAATGCCATTGTTTCAGTTATGGCAGACACTTCACCGATTAGGCAAGCTTTACTGCCCTAAAATAGTCTTAACCTATTGTTATAAGTTTAACATTTTACGAAAATTTAATTGATAGTTTAGATGCCATTTTCCTTCCATACTTTAACTTGGTCAGCTGAGATATTCATGTTATTTGACTCGGCAAACCTTGCTCTGTGGCAAGCGCCTATGTTATAACTATACAATAAGGTGGTCTTGCCCCAACAAAGGGGTTTTCTCTAGGCAATGGAGGTGGTAATTCAGTGGGCACACTGTAGGGAAAAGTCCTGAATTGTGAAGAAAAACTAAGAGATAAACACCGACATATTTGGGTGGGTATTGTTGGCCATTGTGGTTAACTTCACCACGAGAGGGAGGATTGTGGATATGTCTTGCTTCTGTGTTCTTGTGATATATGTGCAGTCAATAGATGACATGTTTTGATTTTGCACTGAATCAATGAAGTATATTCTTGACCTATGTACTTAATGTAATCACGCAAGTCGAGCGATGTGTTTAGACTATACGGTTCCCTGCTTATCAAACCTTTGAACCTGGTGAAAACATGCATGATTATTAAATAAAAGACAACACGGGTCAAGACCTGTCCTTTAAGATACATGCATAGAGAACAGGAAAGGATGATTTCACAAATATGATGTAAACCTCAGGTCTTTTGTGGTTTGTTAAATACCCAACAATTTGCGTATAAATGAAGAGAACTTTGTCCAGAAGAATGATATGACAGACACTTGTTTTGTAAGAAGGCTTGGGGCATAGGTACAGCGATACGTATTTTTCATTGTGCATTGTAATGTCAGTCTCCGTAATGGCGTATTAGTTCTTTTATTTTTGCAGTGATGTATGTCATCTTTAATACTAGTGATGATCTGCACACTTATTTGGTGTAGCACAAGTCTAACTTAAGTTGAATGTAGCGATTTTTGTTTGCGTTTTTTGGGGGGGAACGCAAGCATCATTGTAAATTTTGCGGTAATTGTGATAAGCCACATAAAACATCTAACCACTGGAGCCCGCTGGCGGATGACGACAACAAATGGCAGCAGTGTTGGGCATTTTGTAACACCGTTCGTAGCACCGAAGTACGTGCTACCAGAGTGCAGCTAAGTGCTACAGAGAGATATATTGTTCCATTGTGAAGACAGGAAACTCAGAGTACTGTCTGTGCTACAAGAATAAATTTTGATGCTACCAGCATTCTGACAGGTGCTCCGTCCTGAGTGGAAGTGTGTCAATCCAAAAAATGTCCGGGGTAACGACCATGAAGGGTTTTCCTGAACAAAAATTAGTGCCATTGAAAGAGAAAGTTTATACTTTCTCATGATTATAAATTAACTCTGAAATCGTGCATGAAATCATAGTACAGCCGGTGTCCTTCCTAATAAAAGTCTCTTTTCAGACACAATACTTGAAACACCAACAGAAACCTTGCCCAACACATTCCCAACCACTTTATGGGTCAATTGTATTGTATTTGCGGGCAACCTCCTGGAAAAGCAAAAACATCGATGACTTGACATTTGTTATAACTTAATTAGGTGTCACGTGGGAGGGTTTCTGAAAGGTGGGCAAGGTTCAGGAAGTGCCTCGATATATTTTCAACCGTCATGTGAGTGCTGCGAATGGTTATCACAAGGATGGATATCAGCACGTGATCCTGTGCGTTAACCCGGTACCTTTGCACGTAGTCTAGTTCTTGAATGCTCAGTGTACCTTTCTAAGTTTGAACCTCATTTATTTCTGGACATCTGTCCCATATCAGTCAGACTTGATATTTTTATTGAATCGTTCTAAAACTACAGATGTGGTTACATTTCGATTCCATACTACTTTACCTCTCAGACATCTTTCAGAAACTTCTCTGCCAGATCATTAGCAAAGGTTGCCGGGTTAGTATTGGTTTTGGCTAGTTAGCTTGATATTGGCGCTCAGTTGACACTGTAAAACCTTTTGATTTAAATTGTAAACAGCTAGACAACTTTTGAATATTTGTGTAAATTTATTTCTTTTTCAAAACACATTCAGCTCGGGTCCCGCGCATGTGCGGACACAGAAAAGCAAACTTTGACATAGGGGTACCCGTTTACGCGTGTGACTGCCTTTCAAATATAAAAAATCATTATTGCAGTGAATATTGGGCTCCGAAGGTGCCATAAGAAAAGTAACTTAATTTTGATGAGTTTTTTTTTATAGAGAGAATGAATCTAAAATATGTTAATACTAAGTGTTTCGCTTTTAACAATCACCATCTTTGTATTCAAGATAAATGATTGTATAAACGAAATCTGTTGCCAGGACAAAATTAAGGCTAAAGTGATTCACCATAAGATAAAGGCAATTACACGTAATGCCAAGAAAGGTACAAGAAATACCAGAGCGTACTAGAATATGCTGAAAAGGCTAAATGGTAGAAATTACTACCATTTTAAAATATTGGACCCTAACGACAGTTCTCGTCTCATAGACAATCCTAAGGAGATTGCTCACCTCCAGGGAGAATACTGGCGTAATTTGGGAAATACGAAAAAATAATCCAAATTGTTCTGATCAAAAGTCGCCTAAAGAAAAGGTGATCGATTCACAGAATTTCACAGGTGATGTGAATGGCTTTTTAGATATCATAATTGATCACAATAGTGTCGAACGTTCCATTAAAAAGTTAAAATGCGGAAAAGCCTGTGGAATGGATAACATACCTAATGAGTTTCAGAAATATGGTGGTCACATACTTATCAGTTCCTTGGTTGATTTGTTCGAACTTTGTAAAATTACTGAACGTGTTCCGGATCAATGTTTCCAAGGCTATATGTGAAACCTACACATAAAGAAGGTTCTCGAGCAGAACTCGGAAACTACAGGTGTATGACAGTGACATCTTGTGTTTATAAACTAGTCACGTCTCTAATTGAATATCACCTTTTCTAGAAGGACACGGTATCCCTGGTGAAGTTCATAGGCTCTATGGTAAGAGACAACTTGAGGACCAGTATTTTAATCTTAAAGGTCTGTGCGCTATAAGAAAACATAAAAAACTCAGACTTGGCTTTCCTTCCTTGATATTTGTAAAGTGTTTGACACAGTTAATCGAGATTTATTATCTGTAGAACTTTGGGAAAAAGGCGTCAATGGGAAAGCATCGAGAATTATTAAAATTCTTTATAATCGTGGGGACAGTAAAGTTATATTCGGCCCTTTTGAATCCTCCTGGTTTGAAGTACTAACAGGTGTAAAACAAAGCAGCATTCTATCACCTTCCTTGTTTTAAATAGTAATGACTGACCTTGTGCATATGTTGAATGAAAAACATTTAGGTATTTCAGTTAATGGTGTTAAAATTCCAGGTTTACTGTTTGCTGACGATGTGGTGCTAACAGGTGATAATGAAGAGGCAATGGTTAAAATGTTAAATGTATCCAATGTATTGGCAACCAAATGGGGTATGCAGTTTAATCATGATAACTCTAATGTTATGGTCATTGGCAAAAGTCACAATAGCACTAATAAATGGATGCTTGGTAACACTCCACTTTATGAATGCACAACTTATAAATACCTAGGGATACTTTTCACAAAGTCATTAAATGAATCAGCACATATCAAGACATTATTTAGGCCAAAGGCTAAACGCTTACGTGCATATCTTTGTAGTATTTTATCCAGACATGAAAATGGTAATACAGTCTCATTGGAAAACAGCGTATGGAAAAGAGTCATACTACCTACCCTCACCCAGGGCTCTCCTGTGTGGTGAATTAACACTGCAGAAAGTAAAACATTTATCAGATCCCTTGAATACGCTATAGCGAAAGCGGTAATGTGTGTAAAAAGTGACCCCTGTAGTTACAGCAACTCTGAGAGAACTAGGGTGGCTCCCAATAAGATTAATCT
>OZ026614.1:82609601-82627101 GCA_964020975.1 Hermodice carunculata | reverse complement strand
CAGTTTCAGTATAGTGCATTGACAGGTCTGTTCTGCACTAGTGGAAACTATAGCCTGCCTAGTACATATGGCAGTATGGAGTCAATGTGTTCCTGCATGACCATAGAGAGATACTCTGTATTTTATTGAGAGCCTCATTACACACTCGTTGGGAGTCCCCCCCCCCCCCAATTTGCTGCAGGATCCAAACCTTCCAAAGCATACACCTAGCATGCATGGATAGACAACTTCCTGTGAGACAGGTTCAAGCTAATTAATTATAAATGCAAAATGGTTGACTGTCACCATGGAGGTCAAGCAATAGGTCATACAGCAAGCAGCCTGTATGAGGATTGGGGAGAAATTTGGTGAATTTAGCATGCATTAAAATTCCCCAAGTTTTGTTTGTTTGATATTGGATTTGCCAGTTGTCTCAAACCTATATGTGTAAGTTAGAACTTTGTATGTATCTCCAATAGTTTAGAAGACATGAAGCTTATAAAATTTTAATTGCCCCTCATTTGCATAATTTTAATCATCATGACTATTCCAAGTCAGGTGCTTAATTGGTAGGTCATTTACCATGGCTAGTTTTTTGGGGGTTTTTTTCGGAATAGTAGGGTCCGAGAAAAAAATCTGGTCGTAAAAAAGAAAGAAAGACAGAAAGAAAGAAAAAGAAAAAAAAAGAATTCTTGGAAAAACCAAATGTCTGGGTTGGCATTCAGACATAAATATGTTTATCGTGGGTGACCCCATATATATCACAGCTATGTTTTCCCAAAGGCCCCACAATTGAAGATCATGCAATACGCGGACTTCCGCACCCAGGCATGCCCATTATCAGACTCATAGTATCTTCAACCAGCATACATGATTGTAGGTGCGGCTCGTATGAAAACTGGTTGACTCACAAATCAGTGGTGTGAATATTGGGGTGGTTATTTTTATACGTTTCCGAATTTCATTTCATTAAGCTCATTTAGGTTCAAGCTAATAAAGATCACGCAAAATGGCCCAATTTATTCCAGTTAATTGATGTGCACACGTCAGCTGTGTCATATACTTAAAAGGGGATTGCATATGTTGGTATAAAGCATCCGAGATTCCTCAAGCAGATCCCTTCCCTCAAAAATATATGTGTATATAATAGAAAACGAGAAAAAATAATACGCTTTCATTGCTACAGGTAAGAACGTCAGGACGTAATCAGAACAAAGTGGTACTGACGTTAAGGTTTTACTGTTTTGTTACGGACCATTAAGGGTATGGCAAGCAATCACTCCCCGGGGCCCCGTCATTTTGTAATCGGCTTCTTCTCTCCATGTTCAGTGTCACAGGAGATCATTACTTGATGCCTGAAATAGCGTATCAGCATCACTTTATCTTCACAAAGCAGTCCGCAAATAATCCAACTGGAGAGGGAAAATATATAAGCATATCGAAGTAATTCATCAAACGGATTACGGTATTGTCAAAGTGCCAGTAACAAATATACGCTGTGCCCTGCATTTGGGGAAAATTGATAGCATCAAATGTATAGCAGAGAGTTCGGATTCGCGTTTGATTTCAAGGGTAAGACCTTAATGGAAAAAGATGACCCCGGAAAGCAGGCAGATGTCAGTGTATCTGGTTATTAATACTATTTTATAAATCCTGACCGGGAACTCGTGATTGTGGCAAAAGCCAGATTAGTCCGCACCTAAGTAGACTTAACGACCTCAATCGTTATAAATCTACCCGCTGTGGGACAGGACACTATCAACATGCAGAAGCCTTTTAGTTGTACCAACGTACTTACAATGGGCCATGCAAGGGGGCGGTTATTGGGCCTTAACAAGCTGAAGTTTAATTATAGCCTTTTATAATGACATGCAGGTTGAATTTGTCTTGGATGTGGGCGATAGGTAATTCATTCCATTCATTCCAAATGTGATCATTTACGCAGGATAAAGCGGATAAATTCGTGGAACGCTTTTCATGAAGCTAAACCAATACAAATAGTTTCGCGAAAATATTCACGACAATTTGCTTACAATACATGATGTATGACACATGAAGTCCACAGGTGCAATTAAGTACTCGTATATTGCTTAAATGTCCGCGCGGCACCATAGCGATGCACAAATACAAACTGATTGCTCGACGACAATAGACGGAACTGTGACAACATACGTCAGCAGTCAATCATAATTCAAATATAATATATATATATATATATATATATAAATATAATATATATATATATATATATATATATATATATATATATATATATATATATATATATATATATATATATATATATATATTTGGGCTTTTCTGTTTCAGCTGGGCGACTGGTGCCAAAGGTTGCAAGTTCGAGTCTCATTCGTTCTGAACATGGAAAATATATTTTCGGCATTTCCTTAATGCTGGTGGATTCAAGTCCCCGATTCTGGAAATAAATGCCGACTAAATATACTGCATAACCGTGTTTACATGGCACTCGCACATAACTAGCTCCATCGAAACACTCTTTTTAAGAATGGGGATTTGGTCGCATGGATATGTGCATTTCCCATTTCAGCTAGGCGACTGGTGCCAATGGTTGCAAGTTGGACTCTCTCTCTCTCTCTCTCTCTCTCTCTCTCTCTCTCTCTCTCTCTCTCTCTCTCTCTCTCTCTCTCTCTCTCTCTCTCATCTTCTGAAAGGTAACAAACTGTAAATATTTTGCATTTCATTATGTCAGTCGGTTGCAGCGAACAAATAAGGTTAATCATCATTATCTGACACCAATACCGGATTCAAGTCACTCCGTCTCTATAGAATGACATGGGATTTGAGTTGATGTTTTGATTTTATCTGACAAAGTGTCCAAGATTTTCCAAATCTGTATCGGTTTGTCCCTAGAGTCGACTACTTTCTCAACTGCAAACTTCATCGCTGAAAGTTACAGGACATGTTCAAGTCATAAACTTTCATGTCATGTAGCCAACTATTTATCTCCAGTTTCTTTTCATCGAGGGGGGGGGGGGGTGTACTCTCAGGCGAAAGTCACTTTAAAAAAAAAAACTGGGAAAAATACTGAGTGACCAAATTGATTTACAGCATGTGAACCACAGAGATTTTAAGGTGCCCCCACCAGGGGGGCACAGGCAGACAACACTTGTTCAGCTCTGCTTTGTTTGCCACTTTCCAGTTATTTTCCATGGTATTGTTTGATTTCTGAGGCAACACATATACCGGTAAAGGTGATTCAGCACTTGTAACAACCAGTGTCGTTTAGAAAGAAACATCTTCTTTTTGAAAGGGAGTAATTTCATATTATGAGAAAATGTGGATTATTTCTAACTTTTAATTTTGTTAAACCTTTCAGAAAATCTTTAGCACCTTTCCTCTTTGTTGATATTCTTAACAACGCGTCTATATGTTTCGTTATCTAAGGAAAGGGAACACAATTTAGAGACAATTCAATGGATTTGGACAAGAACTACACGAATCTTCTCTACTGATGCGAAAATCTGAAGCTTTTCTCTTTATAAGAATTATTTCTAATATCAAATAAAACTTTCTTGATGACGATCTGTGACCTTACGCCTATCAGCTGCCAATGCTTCGCAGCATAATCCCTAAAACATATATCAACATCGTTCTCTCTACTGTCAAAAAATAGGAACTCATTACTCTTAAAACAAATACGTGCTCAGTCATCACCACTGTAAAATTATTTATTGTCGCCAGAGCTCAATTTCACGGATTTTTTTTGGGGGGGGGGGGGGGGGGGCGAGGGTGTTTAATTTCGTTGATAGGCTCTAGACAAATATTGACTGCTGAACTAAAACAATGAATTCAACTTGGCGCAAGTAATTGACCGTAGGTAACTAAGCACCAGACATAAGCAACAATGTCGCTTTTTGCGTGTTATGCGTCCCTGAAGTACCATTAAAAACAGCTCAAACAACGGAAGATAAACACGACGCCATAATATAAAAAAAAACGACCATCAACATATCTAGTCTTTTGTTGTCTTATTTTTTGTGATTTATATTCTTCATGTTCGATGATCCTGGGTGAGATTACAGCAATCCATACGTCATGCACAGAATGAGAAATTTGTTAAAATTTGATTGATTACTTCTTGGTTTGCATTATGGATAGTATTCACTTATTTAGGTGATTTATATTCGGAATGTGGACATATTTATCACCACTGTTTATCGGTACGTGATAATTAGCTATTCGCCTGGTGTAAGAATGACGGATGCACAAAGATATCTTATGTATAAAGATGATCCCCGCGGAATGCTCTGAATAATTGTCTTTTTCAGCAGTCATCCCGTAAACCATTTTTAACAATGAAAAGGAACACAGAACTTTGGTTACTTTGAAACTGTTACTCTGGGTAAGATGGAAAGTTAGTGTACCGCATAGATGCTCAGGAAATTTTATACATTAGGATGACACGCCGTGATTGCAGATACAATAGCCAGTAAACCGTCTTACTGTTCGCATGTTTTACCATAAATCGGCCATTTTTTTTTTTTTTCAGCTTTATGTACGCAAATTTAGCTACAGGGACAACCTTTTCTTTCACAAGTGGAAACAGCATTCACAGTCTTATTTTCCTTTATAAAAAAATGCCTCTGTCTTGTGAATTATGTTCACATGCTACTGAGAATATTTTGTCTTAATTTCGTCTTTGTGTCAAAATGCATTAATTCTCTGTGGTAAATCTGCGCTCATATGCCGTCCGTTCTCAATTCGTAAATTACGAACATGGTTTATTGTTGGCTGAGTGGTAACACGCTCGCCCTGAGTCTGTGACCCAGGTTCGATTCTTGGCATGGGAAGCAAGTGGAAGGTGTTCCTACCACCGTGACTATGCACCGTGGTTTTCTCCAAAGTTTTTTTCGGTTTCCTCCACAACCCAATCAGGTAGAAAGTATACATCAAATAACTGTGCCATGGAAAGTGAGTAAGGTGGGCATATTGCATTAATTACTTTCGAGGCTTGTTTCCATATATGTTAAAAACATAATATTCCAAGATTTTAACGATTCAGTCCAAAGATACTTTATTAGGAAATGTTAAACAAAACATCAAAGTCATTTTCAGCTCCCATCGGTTTTCTTCACAATGTCGTTTCAAGTCCGCCTATACACAAAAATTTAAATTTGACTTTGTTCTTCATTCATCTTTGTCATCTGTAATTAAGAAACGTGTTGTTATTCGAGATTTGTAAGGAAGTTAGATTCAGATTAAAGACTAATGAACCAGGGACGCTATTGTCAAGGAGATCTGCGATAGTTATGCCCGTGATGCCTGACTGTGTGTAATAAGGCGGACGGGGGGGGGGGGGGGGGGGGCGCACATTTTTCATACAGAACGCCATCAAGTATAATTAAGTTGAAGGTTATATTGACACTAGGGTGGAGTGCGAATATATATGCTAATTAAGCTAAGATGAATTGTGGTCTTAAAACAACGCTTACAATGAGCCCCTAACCCACGTATAAATTCAGAACTACGCACACAAACCATGTCTCGCTGTAAATATTAGCATGCCAGTTTGACGTGACTCTCAGTGAATTTGCCCATGTAATGTGATGTACTGTAGTCTCTGTTTAGGAAGCCATTCATAGCTTTAGCTCTTCCAGTGATGTCAATGACGAACACCGCTCTCATCTGAATAATTCTAAGGATTCCAGATTTAATTCCTCGCAAAAAGACGACTCATTCAAGGTAACCTAGAGTTCAACAAAGAAAAAAGAATGTAGATTGTGCAAAGATCTAAGTATCCGTCTTCAAAGGTACGTTAACAGTTATTTAAGCCACAAAAATTGACGTCACGGACTCACGGACTCACGTGGTAACATCCAAAACAATAAGTCGAAGTAGCATTACAGGCTTTTCCACCTGGTCTGATTGTAGTGAAATACATTCTGAAAATTCATATTTTTGACGCATCAAAAACATTTCCAGAGTTCTTTTCATACTTAATAGGCATGTACCTTGAGTATGTGTGTACCAAGATTGCTCACTTGCTTACCAACATTTTTTTTATGATTGCTGCGAATATTCCGTGACAAAATATATTTGTAAATAATCCTCTATGAATCTGATGATCAATTCCGTTTAATCACAGAGAGGCACTTCTGGGTAGGCCTACATCTAAATCTTAGTTTGTGTGGCAGGTTGTGCTTCCAGTCAATTTGGTAAAGAGCACCTTAAAATGCGTTACCTCTGATTGCAGTTGATCACAATGTAGATACGTAGAATAATTTACCCTTCACTTTGCATCTCGTGGAATAAACTGGACCAGCAGCGCTAACCCCGGTCTTGATGTGTAAGCCCTAAAGAAGTTCCACAGACCGGATGGAACCAAATGGTGAACAATTTTGTAAAATCGGCAGCAACGACCGGTGGCATTCCTTTAGAGCGCACACATTCGCGTAGGTCTATTGTGATGTACCTTTGCCACAAATAAATTTGCTTGAAGGTAACGCACGTTTAAGTCTACAGCGCATGCATCTACGTTAGTCTCAGGTGTCGTGGCCTCAGGGCTACAGCACATACATTTACATTAGTCGAAGGTGATGCAGCTTTACAGCACACACTTTACTTTAGTCAAAGGTGACACACCCTTGCAGCATACACATTTACTGGACGTCAGCAGATCATTGCGCAATAAGGCTCTATGCCGACAATGTTACTTTGTACATCACCATTGACGATCCCACTGGCTCTGCTGTCACCATGAATGATGATCTTAAACACATCGAGAATTGGTCTAAGCAATGGCTAGTTACATTCAATAGCTCCAAAACCAAGTCAATGATTATTAGTAAGAAGCGACAGCCTCCACATCATCCCCATGCTCTATTTCAGGGTACTACACTTGAAGATGTAAAACAACACAAACATTTAGGTCTTATTTTTAGTGCAGATTTGTTATAGTCATCTCATATAAATTATGTTGTCTGCAAAGCAAGGAATTTAATTGGAGTAATGAAATTTTTGCAACATAAGCTCAGTAGACGCACATTAGAATTGATTTATTTCACCTACATTAGGCCTATTTTAGAGTATGGTGATGTTGTGTGGGGAGGGTGCACGAAATTTGATGCAGACCTTCTAGAAGATGTTCAACTGGCTGCAGCCCGCGCAGTGACGGGCGCGTCTTGTCGAACAAGTCATGCATTCCTGTACAATGAAACTGGATGGGAGACTCTCTCTAAGCGTAGAGAAAAACACCGACTCATACTTCTTTATAAAATTATTAATGGACATACACCTGCATATTTACACGATTTGATTCCGGAAAATGTATCCAACAGAAATGCATATAATGTGAGATCCAGACAGAACATAAGCCAGGTTCGTACAAAAACTAATACTTATAATAATTCTTTTTTTTCCCGCAACGATTCGCCAATGGAACTTACTCCCATCCAGTGTTCGAAATTCTGAAGATATAGATACTTTTAAGCGTAAATTGGATAAAGGGAGACCAAAGACAAATGAGTTGTTTTACATTGGTAATAGGAAAGCCAATATTCTACATGCAAAAATTGGGATGGGCTGCAGTCAGTTGAACCACGATATGCATAAAATTGGTATAGTAACTTCTCCTGCTTGTTCTTGTGGTGCCGAAATAGAAAATTCATTTCATTACTTTTTTGAGTGTACCAAATACACGACTGAGCGGAATTTATTGCACCAAAATATCATAGTATTGGCTCCTTTCACACTACAAACTCTTATGTTTGGAAATCCCAAGTGTTCAAAGGCAGTAAACAAAATTATTTTTGACAGTACCCACACATATATCTTAAATTCTGGCAGATTCAACTGAGGCCCGTACGTTTTCCACCCAGGTTGACGAACAAGCTTTGCTTGTGACTCCTGGTGGTTCACGTGCGGGCCGGTACTTTTTTTTTCCGCGAGCAGTATTCATGTGAACAGTGTTGGCTGGCCTCGACAGTATTGTATTCTAATAATGCATACTTCTGTCTGTCCTGTAATTGTGATGTCTGATCTTTTTGTATGTACGTCCATGTCGATGTTACGTCAATGTGGTGTCCTGTGGCCCGTCTTTATCTTTTGTACAGCATTTGTATTGTTCTTTTATTTCTTTTTTTTTTCACGAGAGGGATTTATATAGGCAGAGCCTGTTTCCCGATCGCTTTTTTGAATTAAATATGTTTAAACCAAAGGGTGCATATCAATAAAGCAAAGACGTGCCGCCCCGTGGGATTATACTCCAGTGTAACCACCGAATCCGAAAGTTAGCAAGTGTGTCCATTTCAACTCTCAGTCTGTTTGTATCATCTTTGCAGTCATGCCGTTCTGATCCAACGTAACTATTGCTACGTGGCTTTGCTTCTTAAGTGTCCAAAGAATACCTCTTGCAGTAGCTCTAAACTGGCTTAGGTTCTGACATGTGAATGGTCGTACAATTTACCCTTGATTTCCTAATTAATATCATCCCAAAAATGTCGAATGACAAGGGACCTGTGATGGATGGCTGTGGTGCCTATATGCATGTGTTTCCAAGGGCAACTATCTTTCATTAGGGACCAACAGAATATTGCACGGAGAAGTATTCGCGGGCACGTTGGTGACGCCATTTGGACAATTTTACCGGTTTTCGCGAGGTAAGACTGAGCGAAAACCGAAAAAATGTGTCAGTGAGTGTCACCGACGCTATCCCATACAAAAGTCTTGCAACGTTTTCTTTGTCACATATCTCTTAAAGCACTTTGATAGCACAGACTGAATAGGTCCAAAGCAAGGATTCTGAACTTTGGCCGCCTTTTTAAAAACAGAATTCCGAAATATGATAGCATTCGAGTGACAACTACAGTTTTACTATTGAAAGTAGTCCCACAGACGTAAAATGTAATTTGATGTTACTTTAAAGAAAAAGTCAGTCAGACTGCATAAAAAAACGCCTCCAGAACTAGATATGTACATAGGCTTGTCCGCTTGCATTTTTCTTCGGCAAAATCTTGCAATTATGCCCATTAAGCATTCATTCTGTAATTAATGAACTTCCATGTTGCTTTTTAATTAACAGAAGCTTCGGACTAGCGAATTATTACCATCGATAAAGCTTAGCACGAGCGGCTGCAAAACAGACTGAAGAAAAAGAGAATCTCTCAATGCGTTGTGGGCGGAGTTCCCGATTATTCGACAAATAAACGTTGTTGAAGCAGCAGCTCACTAAAAGCAGGTGTTTATCAGGCCTAAGTATGCACCTTTCCAATTTACATTATTGACATTAGCATCATCTCGAATCAATCATGCCATTGCTAGCAGATGATGTCTCGTTGTTTCTCGACCCTTGCCAACACGAACACGATAGCAGAACAACCAAACAAGGATTTATCGAGAATTAGTAACCGAGCTGATACCGGATAGTTGCCCTCAATAACAAAAACTATGCCAATTTCCGAGAATAACATATAAAGAAATAACCGTTTCCTATATTTTTACAATAAAGGAGTGGTATCTGCTACGGAGCACAAACATTTGGGCTCAAAGATGTAGAGTGATAAAAGCTGCTATTTCAAATTGGAGCAATGGTGGTTAAAAATTCAAAAAATGGTCAAAAATACCTGTAGTCACTTGATCCTTTTCTGTAAAAATTTCAACATACAAAAGGTGTTAATATGTTATACTTTTTATTCACAGAGCTACTAAAGTCTTTCGTCTTCAAATTTCTCTTTACGTGCCTAAAGTATCACCCGAAACAGATTTACAAAACTGTCGTAAAATGTGCAAACTTTACACTTAGAACAATACAGTATGACCCGGATGATTATTGCAATCTTGAAAACGCTAATATATTGTATCTATAAATTTACAAGAAAAACAAAAAACAAAAAATCTAATCCTATAGGGACCGTATCTTTGACTTTTGCGACCTTTTTCTGGCCGCCCTACACCGTGACGTATCTTTCTTTTTCTCTTTCCTGTGTGTGGTATCTCACCTTGTCCTAGCTTTCGTTTTTTTTTTTTTTTATTTAATTTTCACTTTTTCCTGTTGACGTTCGTTTTTTTTTAAATTCTCACTTTTCCCTGTTGACGTATTTTAATTTGTTAGTGCAGTCCTGCTGCCTAATTCCCGGATAGTTATTCAAAGCGATGGAGCAAATCTTAAGAGTATTTGAGTGAACATAAATATATTATCTGACATCGAATTAAAAGGAAAAAGGTAACCAAATTTAGATATTCACTTAAGGACAGGTAAGACATCAAAAATAAATCCCACTTTAGTCAATCCTAGTTCAAAATGTATTTGCGTTAGGATAACATATATATGTGTGTACTCGTCATACTCCAAAGAATTTATATGTTCCGTATTTGGGTGTCTGTCATGTTAATTGTTGAATAAACAATTGAAAGTTGACCGCAAAGTATCCACCCCATAAATGTCGATATAAGTCACTGATTATTTGTGATAAAATCACAATTACACTTGCATCTTAATCCTGACCTATTGGCAACAAAAAACGATCTGCGATTTTTTATGTTTGGTTTCGTTTTTCTGTTATCCATCCTCAAAGTTTGACGTTTCAATTTTCCCTTTGATTTTCAGGATATTAATTTTCTTCATTTCATAGAAAAAGAGCAAAGCACAATTTAGAAAATCGCTGAATGAATTTTGCAGTTCAGACATAAAAGAATCAAAAGCCGTTAACCGGATTAAATTTCGCCCAGCCGTTTTCTTGGAATAACCATTCTTAGGTGGGGCTATCGTCCTATTATCCTTTCTGAGAAAACAAGCTTCAAAGGCCTTTGATGTTGATCATTTGCCTCTGAAACAATACCATTTGCTGAAGTTGAGTTGATATTTGTACAAAACGTAGCAAACATCGTCCCTGAACATCTGGGGAGGTTGTCAATCAATTCTTGGCCAATCACATGAATAAAAGAGCCTTTGAAGTACGGAAAACATTATACAGCGGTCTGTCAAACGGCGATAGCGACAGTTTGGTTTCAAAGTGTGACGTCATGGACGCGGCCCTTCCGGCCCCGTGACCTCAAGCCTGGCAACGAAAGTTGTGTTGCCTTGCCTCGGTGAGGCGGCCTGCGGCCGCTCGTGGTCAGTGTGTGGATGGCGGGTTTGGTCTTCCGCCCCCTACCTCTTCACCCCGTTTTTAGGGATAGTGTTTTATTGTATTTACTCGTCTCCTATCTGTATACTTAATGTAGTTAGCTTGTTAGACTTGTCTTTACACTTTACATAGTTAGCTTCTCATTATTTTGTAGTTGTTTTCTCAATGAGTTTCATTTCTCGTTCCAACCTGAGCTTTGTAACGCTAGTTCGGGGGGGGGGGTACCCCCCGGAATTTTTGGTGGGTAGGCTCCACCGAGGGTACAAAACCCGGACCCAACGGGAGCGGAACCAATGTGAAAATGGGGGGGCCTTTTGGAGCTTGTATTTAAAAAAAATGAAATTTTACATAAAATTTGGTGTATTTTGGGGCAATTTGGAGACAGGAATTGAAAAACACAGGGGTCTTTGGGTGAGACAAGCGAAAAAGGGGGTCTTTTAGAGCTACAAGCAGGAAAAAGGGGGGTCTTAGAGAGCGACAAGTACCGAAAATAGGGGGTCTTTTCCGCGGCGCCTACCCGTATAGCAAGGTATAGGAAGTACCCCCCCGGGAGTTAGTTTGTGTGTTTTCTCTTGTGTTCACGTTTATGCTTTATTTCAATGTGTTTCTTTGTACTTTTATTTCCTCATCCCTGGGTTCCGATAAAGTATTATTATGTCCGCGGGTATCGTTGATTAGGGTGTCAGTTTTTTTCCCCGTCTGTCTTTGGTGTGAAGGACCACTGGGGTAATCCATCGCGGCACGGCCTTTGAAGTTCGAAGGGACATCGTCTGACGATTCCCGCTCCTCTTGAACATTTAAAGTCTCCCTTCATTAGAACGCAAAACAAGCAAGATAATTTTAAAGTAAACTACTAAGGCTATGATGTGTAACCATGTTTGCATCTTTTCCCTGCCCATAAGCATACTTTCGGCATGCTGCCTTATTTCACATTGCCGCCCTGATACCACTCTCTTTTTGCCATGGGCCGTTGCTACCTGCAGCCACGTGACAGGCTGTTAAGTATAATTGACGGGTGGCATTGTTCCATTTGGCGGCTGAAAACCAAAAGAATGACACATGGACATTCGGATGTCCACATGCCTGTGTGGTTTTTGGCGTTTTTCTCATATTTCTACTTTAGTTAAAAGCTCGAAATTTGGAAAACTAATAGAAAGGACATTCATCTTGTAAAAACCGTTAAAATTTCAAAATCGGCCATGCAAAGGTTTTGGGTGTCTTAAGTGTCCTTAAGTGAGCAACAGATAAAATGTCCTTTGAATACTCTCTTTGCAACATATAAGAAAGTCGTGACCCCAATGAGTCGAACGATGTCCTGTTTTCAGAGGCCAAGGGCATCGGTATCTTTCTGGCTATAGCTCGCCGTTAGTTTCAGAGGTGAAGAGATGAAGTCCCCCTGCAGGCATGGAAATCTATTAAAACAGCTTCCCATTGTTTCCAGATTATAACTTTACACATTAACGCCATTCCCATTATGTATGAGGAGCATGCTCACCTACTTGAATATATGAAAACCATTATCATTACATTTATAAATCAAATGAATACTCTCTTTGTACTATACAGGAGAACCAGCTTCATCATAAATCAATTCAATATTTATAAAATCCATCATGAGCGTGAATCCGTTTCTTGTTCTAGAGTGTTTGACGGCAGAACACTTTATGCATAAAAGTTATTGTTGCATGGACAGAAGCATTTGTATTTAATAACAATAAGCTAAAATTGCACCCAATGCAATCCAAAGTGCTTTGACAAAGATAGGTCCACGGAGTGTAATAACTCATCCCAAACCAAGACTTTCCTTAATTAACACCAAACACAATCGACATTGAAATACATGTCATTGGTATACAGGTTTAAACGATAATTCCGGGAAACAGAAATCGATACCTCTTTGATAGAAGCATTCTAATTAGTCATTATCCGTCGCACATGTTGACGTTTTAAACTGCAGTTTGTGACAAAAATCTATCCTAAATGTAGATATGAAGGATGACAGAAGACTTCAGCTGAGAAAAGATTGACCCAGAAACTGCTCTGTCTAATGCAGTAGATGAAGTAACCCATGTCACAATTTCTCTCATAATAATTCCTTTAATTGAATGTAGATTGAAGGTCACATAATTCCCCATCATGATAAGTTTCGTAAAGCCAGATTTTGTCTTCTTACAAATCAGTACGCCTACATATGTATCTAATTATTATGTCCTTTTTAGGTGACATTCGCTCAAATCTGCCTGTCTACATTTCTTTATCAGATGTAGAGTAACGGATCAATCACAAAGCCATAAAGGCGTGATAATCTATTGATACCAAGAAATATATTCATTATGTTGGAAAGGTTTAGATATATTCAGTTTTCGTATCCGTTTTGTAAACTCGATCTTCGGCAAATAATGCGGATAGCTTATTCGGATGTGATGACATTTATTAATTGATCATAGGAACGGTTGCCGACCAAATGTGCTGTTTTTCATGAAAGCTTGATCACTGACCACCAAGACTGAAAGACATCATCATTAACAACACCCACCCAAAAATCGACAAAACTCCCTCGAATTTCCCATAAAATTTATGCACGTTTTGAGCACATCATGTAGTTTTGTAATTTACTCATACATGGCCCTAAAAGTATGCGATCATTTTTGTAAAAGGTATATCGCCAAAGTTAAATTTACACTGAACTAGGAATCTCCTTGCTGTACTGCTTTATTATTATACTCTTGTAAATAATTTACATAGACTATGCGGCGAGTCGTTCAAAGCACATTTACTTCTGGCTTTCAGGATATATAAATTTTCATACATAATTAATACAAAGAGTGAAAAAAAATTTAATAGAGTTTAAACGAAGTTGCATGTTTTACATACGTCAAAAAGCCTCAAATTTGAAACAAGGACGAGTCTCAGGTTCAATGAACATTCAAACTTATCTTCATCAAAATGGACAAGTTTACATTGCTTTTAAAAGTAAACAGACTCATCTTAATATGATCCAATGCGGAAGATAGAATGCATGCATATTGAGACAAACTGCTTCAGTCAGTAGGGAGAAAAAGGACGCACATACAGGAAGAAACTGACCATTGAAAGGCGTGAAGGATGATTTCCACTTATTGCTGGTGAACTATTTTTTCGAATAAAAATGGTATTTTATTTCAAAACGTTTGGAATAATACTTAGCGGATAAGTCTTTTGAAGACAATCCATCAACTGGGTGGTGTCAATAAGCTGATTTAGCTGAGAACTGAATTTGAAACGAAATGCTTTTTCACAGAATTGAGCACATCGTTTTATATGTAACTAAAGCTACGTAGTATTTCTACCAAATCTATTTATCAGTTACCATTAGCTGCTTGGTTTAAAGAGGGCAGACCAGTTTCTTGTTCGTTATTTTGACAAACTACTCTCATTACTCATCTTTTTTATACATTTTGTTGATTGTGTTGATTACAGACTTGGCTTTACAGCCCGGAAAAAGATGGCTGGAGTGACATTAAACATCGTCTCTCTTTGTCATGGATGGACGTCTAATGAAGACATATTATCATCAACCGATTATCTTGTTTTGTGACCTGTGATCTTGTTGTAAGTAAATTTATGTACTCATCTTAACTCTTTCTGATCACATGGATTGACGGTGTTCGATTTGCTCAGATTGTTGTTAATATTTACATGTGGTGCAATATTTCGTGTACAGTAGAAGAGAACTATATAAAATGGCCCATCAGATCTATTTTCCTTCCAGGAGGATTATGTTAGGAAAGTTGCCAAAAATATTGAATTGTATGCAGGGTAGAGTTAAATGGCACTGGTCCATTTCAGGGGCTGCCAAACAAGATATGGGCGAACGCTAAACAGATTACAAGAACACTGTGTCATGGGCATTCGTAACGAATTATTCACAAAGGAGATCAATAAAATCTGTAACTGCAACGAATCGCAAGGAATGATCCTTCCTAGGTGGTTTTCATATTTTATCACTGATATACGCATTTTGATGAAATCGGTTATGTTTTATGTCGGCTTTGTTATGATTGCCTGCTAGAAGCAAAAGAAGTTAAAGTTTCAAAAGGTTATTGTAAGTAATCTTATTATAGTAGGGTATTGATCAGACGTTATCGAAACCAGACCCTCAAATGCTGATGACACCAATCTCAAGCGATGCCCTGATTCTAAAACACCGTAACAAGGGACCAGTTAGTTTGTTACCTTGAGGCTAAAAATATGCTTCGTTGGCGCGAATTGATGGCAGGTAACAGGTAATTGTTTCCTTTTATTCATGTTATGTATTTGCTTCTTTCTTCGTTATTTATCTGCTGTAGTCAAAAAATCTTTTCATAGAGAACAGACTAAAGTATATGTTACACGATGCAAATGTAAAATAACACAACAGTGTTTATTTTTACATCATGTGTCATGCATAAGGCTAAATTTATTTCAATTTGACACATTTTATCCATCCACCTGTTTGTAGAATGTCACTGCAGACGTTACCTGCGATATAGTCGTGTACTAACTAATGAAATACAGCAATCTGGTAGTATTTTTCAGGACTTTGGACAGCTGTGCAGGGAAGTATTACACAGGATATGAAGCAAGTACCTCACGATCACAATCCGAGGCCACAGTAAAAGGTCTGCGCGGTCAAAGCTATCAGTAAAAGACGACTAAATCTGCAAGTCTTTGTATGACACCAAACTTACCGTAAAAACCTTTTAAATGTCGGGTAACATAAGTCAAACGACGATCATCTTTGATGTTTATGTGTACATTTATGCCACACAGCAGGACAAAAAGGACAAAAATAGTTTAATCAAAGATTTATGAAGATCACTAGTCTTATTGAATTCCCTGTGTTCTCTTTTCCACATTTATGGTTGATATTTAATTGTTTAATACATAGTACACATTGTAAATAATTCAGACAATGCGTGACAAAGGTACATATCAGGTGTTTGTCAACTTAATAACGATTTTGATTCAATCAAGCACAATCCGTGGTTCCGGAAAGTCTATAGAACGACACATCAAAGCAGATATTTTCAATAGACTGTCGTTTTCAGAAACTAATGACAACTGCTCAGCGGATCTTTACAACACAATTCTCAAATCGAATACACACTGAAACGCTTTTGGTTCGGTCTATCGTGATTCCTAACGGTCTCCCAGAGTGTCCTACCAGCCTGAACGTAGATCGTATTCCTCACTCGATAACTGGATCATAGCTCATAAGCGTTGCTGCATAACAAGAGCATGAATGCAGACATATGTACTTTGATGACCGGAGGTACTCTTTTGTTTGTTGTGATCTACCATTTTCGGACGTTAACATGAAAATAAATTATTTGCAACTATGGTACCGTTTTCATTTTTTTTCTGGACAAGAAAATCATTCAAAAGTTCTATTTTGGAGAGCACCTGTACTCGTTTTAAAGTTTTGTTAGTCCTCATAGTCCATTTTCCAAAGGTATCGTACATGTGTCTCACGTCGTTGCCTACTACTACATTTTATCTTCTTTCAAGTTTGATAACCTATAGTATACCCAGCAATTCAAACCTAAAACTAGCCACCATTGCCGAGAGTCTGCCTCTCATCTGTCAGTATAGTTAGTACATCCCAGTTCATGTATTCTCATTGCTTTATATTGTTATCTACAACGTAATTTGGCGACTGTTGCAACTAGAAACACCAAATGTCTCACGGTATATTTAATTGTATGGTCAGTATGTTCGTTTACCGTAAATTCAATAGTCTCTCTGGCATATTGGAGCCACAACCCTCACTAAGGAAAAGTTGTTGACCTCGGAGAAATTATCTTCGTATATTCCATCGGCGAAAGGACGTAATCACATTGATTGATACCATGTGCTGCCCCCCCCCCCCCCCATACATGTACAACAGCAATAAACTGGACAAGGGGGAGAGAAGATCTGATTGTATTGAGCACGGGCCAAATGTGTTTCTCTAATAAGAGTAACAATGTAAAACGACAGAAAGCTTATACAGAAGTCATTAATTTATTTTTAAAACATGTACGGAACACGAAGTATTTAGCAAATGCCATTTGTTTGATGGAAAAAAAGTATTATTTCCCGGTCATTAGGTGGTATTTCTGCTCATATAAATACACCATATTCTCATACAATTCAGAAACACATTGGAACAGACGACATTTTGACGACCAGATCGTTTTGGCCGGCTTAACGATCCGTGAAAGGATAGAAAAGGTTGTATGACTGCTCGTCATATTGATGCTATGCTTCAAATCTGCACATATCAAATGTATAGCTGAAGAAAGTGGAGCGCAGGTATGTCAAGGAATCACACAATCGTATGCCATAATCGTGCCAAACCTGTATCATTTCCAATTGCTCAGTTGCCCTCAAGCGCGGAAGGCACTACACAGCCCACC